>JAOWBW010000946.1:161714-524680 GCA_026119855.1 Campanula takesimana
TCAATTTTATGCCTTTTAATTTGGATTTTATGCCCTACCAAAAAATGGTGATGAAATATATATGGAGGTCTTCCTATTCTAGGAAGTTTCATTTTTATTCACAACCGGGAACTCGGTTTGAGTGGATTCCCCGATTGGTTTTCAAGAATGGTTTTGATCATATGAAGAAAATAATACATCCACGGGAGGGGATATTACACAATTACACATATACAAAAAATAGGGGAGACAAATCCCACAAATAATAATAAATATCCTCGACGGTGCTTTTGTTGATTTCGGTGACACTTTCCGTCCCCGAGCCATCGTACCTGTCCTAAAATCAATCCGATTCCAAAACTAAAATTGGGGGTTAATCCCTGAATACTAGGGATCACAAGGGAGTTTTTGTAGACTTTTTGGACCAAGTTTAGGCCCCAAACACATGCAATAAAGTTGATCACAAAATTCAGCCCAGAAAAGGCAAACAGAAACCTTAGCATGTTTATCACCAATTTTCACCATCTTAGATTGGGAATATGACAAAACCCAAAGAAAAAAAGTTGAATACCACGCATAAAAAATGAATATCCCAAAATTTGGAGTTCATAGGATGAGTTTTAGTGGTTCAAAAGGTTTCTGACATTTAAATGTCAGAAACTGGAAGTGCAGAATCTGAATTTTTGAGTTTGAAACATATGTTTGAAAGGAGCACTTAAATTGATCAAAAAAATGTATAAAAAATATGATAATCATCATGAGTTCGTTTAGAACAAAATCCATGTTTTGATCTTTGTCCAGAAAATTATTTTTCATCAAGTTTGAAGCCCAAGAACACAGCAAGGTACCACAGTGAATAAACAACTCAGAATCACTGAGACCCAAATTTATGCATGAAAATATAATCTAGGCATGGAATCTGAACATGAAACTTTAGGATCATATATTTAAACATGTTATGAACAACTTTTGTTCTTTTACCTAAACCAGAAAACCAATATAAGATGGATTTATAAGCTCATCAAAATCAAGACTCTATACAGAAAGTAAAAACTGATTATATGAGGCATGATTATAGACCTCAAAACACTACTATATCTTCAAACCAAGGCATGAAACTCAAGGACTTTGATATTTAACATGTTAACAACATTATCCAAGAGCTATTTCTCAACAAATAATGATTTTCACATGCATGATCATGAAGGAAAGCCAAAGAGGGCAGATTTACGCCCTTTGAGAGAAACATGAAGATTTTCATACACAAATTAAAGCATATGAATATTATGACTATTATGAACATATATAAGCATAATAAACTGAGTATTATCATCACATGATCATCATTTATATACATAAACAAAGCTTTACAAAGCTAAAAAAAACATGGAAGATGAAGGAAACCTAGTCATTATTTGACTAGGTTCCAAACCACTCCAATATTGCTTACATATCTAAAGAGCCAAGGTTTACATATAGTTTTACCTAGCTTTTGAGATTATGGGTGCTCCCTTTGTCAACCAAGGGAAGACTTTTTCTTTTCTTTTTGCTTTGTGTTTGATCAAAGTTTTGGCTTTGATGTGTTTTTTGTTGTTTGTTTGGTGATTTATGGGTGGTGTAGGGGTGGTGTATGAGTGGTGGTGTGGTGATGGTGTGATGGTGGTGTTCTTGTTGAGAGAGAATGAGAGTGGAGGATGGTAGGGTTTTTTTTTCTTTTTGTTTTTGTGTCCCCCAATATTGAAATGGATGAGAGTGGTGTATATAGGAGGAGGGAGGTGGTAAATTGGTTGTAACTTGGAGGGGGGAGGTTGTAAATTGGTGGATTCATCATCTATCCTTCTTGACTAAGGCTTAAAGTCATCTTCCTTATCTCTGTTCCGGCTTTCCGCTCCGCAACTGCTCCGTTGTGCGCGTCTCCGGTGTCCCGGTTGTCCGCGAGTCCAACATGAAAGTTGCTCGGAATATTTTTCTGGTCAGGCCGGTATATCTGAAATATTTTTATGAGCAAGGAACGACAATAATATATTTTTTCCTCTTCTTGACCAATTGATAAGATATTTTGAGATATTTTCCAATTTGGATAACCATCTTTCCGGCTCCGGCTTTTTGCTCCGTAACTGCTCCGTTGTGCGCGCCTCCGGTGTCCCGGTTGTCCGCGAGTCCAACATGAAAGTTGCTCGGAATATTTTTCTGGTCAGGCCGGTATATCTGAAATATTTTTATGAGCAAGGAACGACAATAATATATTTTTTGCTCTTCTTGACCAGTTGATAAGATATTTTGAGATATTTCCAATTTGGATAACCATCTTTCCGGCTCCGGCTTTCCGCTTCGTCGTGCGCTGCTCCGGTGTCCCGGTTGTCCGCGGGCCCAACATGAAAGTTGCTTGGAATAATTTTGTGGTCACGCCGGTATATCTGAAATATGTCAATTAGCAAGGAAATGTAATAATATATTTTTAACGCACATAATGGATAACAGCGAGCAGTTCGGGGGGTTGCGGGGCCCCGTTTCCGGCCCCGCACCTCGAAAAACGAAATTTTTGCCTGTTTTTCATTTTTTCGCTCTGATCATGAATTTGAAGTCCGTTTCTCCATTCGATGCACCGATAAGGCTCACGGCAGTCCCACACAGCCAAATCGAGGGTTTTAGGCCAATTTTCGGGTTTAGACCGATTCAAGGTGGGTTTTTAGGGGTGCGAGATCAGGGTATCTACAGAGCCCCTCGTCGAATCTCCTGGTTAAAGAGGATTCTACGATTCACTAAGAGACACTCGTTCTCGTCTAGGGTGTAACGGCTGGGTCCAAGGTAGGACTTCCTACGTATCTCTTTCGAGAATCAAGCCTCCGTAGTTCTAACTCAAACTATCAATCAAACACAGACAATGGTCGGTTTCGGTTTCTGGGTTTACCTACGTATCTCTCTCGAGAATCAGACCAAACGTAGTTCAGGTTTATTAAAATTTAAAGCAGGGGGTAGGATTGAGATGCGATATCTCTTTGCTGGGGATGGGGGTTGGCATTGAGACATGGTTATGAGAATGGGTGACTGAGCTCACCAAGGTAAGCCGCCTACGTATCCCTTGCGGGAATCAAATCGCGGCGTAGTTCTGGGGAGGTACAACTCGGGCCCCCGAGATGACCAAGGTGGAATAACATAATTTCAACTGGGGAACGTACGACGTTGCGCAGTTCGGGGGAGGTAATCTCGGGCGCCCGAGAAGATCAGGGTGGAACAACATAGCATTGCTGGGGAGTTACATTGAGAAGCGAAGTCTCTTTGCTGGGGGGTTGGTATTGTAGACACCCCGCCTTGGACCGCTCACCCCGATTGCACATTTGATCTTGTGTTTCTCCCCATTTTAAGTGTTTCTCGTTAGTTTCTGTCACTTCCGTTAAGTTCCTGACTGACTTCGTTAAGTCTAGGGACTAAACTGAATGACAGGGCTGACTTTCTAGTCCATTATGTCAAAATTGCCTTCTCTGAGTCGCGCGCCTCCGACAGGAGGATCCAGGCGCGCGCGCCTCCCGCCCCCAAAGCAGGAAGCGCGCGCCTCTGGGCGTCAGTTACAGATTTCTGGCCAGGATTCCCTCCCTTGCTCAATTTACAAGATTTTGCCCGGGAAGGATTTCTTGGTGACTGAGTTTTGGCACCAAAAACACCCCTCTTTCACCTATAAAAACCTCCCTTTACCTCCATTTTCAAGGATCGAAAAACTAGACAAAAAATCAATTTCTAAAGGTTCTCCAAGGATCTCATTAAGCAACATTTGAAGTTCTTCAAATTGTAGGTAAAAGTCCATCTTTTCCTTTCTTTTTTACTTCATCTCCTCTCTCTCTTTTTTACTTTAATCAAATGTGCAATCACCCAAATCATTTTAGGACATGACTCTAATGATCACCTCATCTCATTGAGGTTGGTTAAGGAGTCATCTCCTACATTCCAAATCCTATTTCAAATCCCCCCTTTTCATGACTTAAAGAAGAAGAAGAAGAACATTTTCATTCATGTAGATTTTGATCAAGCAAGACCAACTTTAGTTGGGCGAGATGGGTGTTTCGGTACTTCCCATCTCGTAATCTAACCCCCGAACCTCAAAACAAAGAATCTCTGTTTTCGTAATCAAACTTAGGCTACAATCTATAGGTTTTTCTTATGTTCCTCAAAACATAGGTGGCGACTCTAAAAACAAGTTAGACATCCTAGGATAATTCACCGCTCTAGCCAAGCCGTGGTTCCCCGGGGTATCTACAGTGGCGACTCTGCTGGGGATGTATTTGAGGGTTAAACTTGCATTCTGATCGAAATCTACATCTTTTCTGGGCATTCTGTTTCCTGATGGGGGAGGCGCGCGCGTCTGGCCTTTTAAGCCTAAGGCGCGCGCATCCCGCATCAAGAACCAGAATCGCCCCCTTCTTCATGTCCTTCATCTTCTTCTTCTGTTATTCTGCACTAATCACTTCTGTGGGGGTTACAATATGAACATGGGACCAGGGCAATCCCCTGAGTCCAAAGTCTGACATTCTGACAGGTGTGCCCTAGAAGCGCGCGCCTCCCATAAGCATTTCGCCATGCGCGCGCGTCCCACATCAGCACTCAGAGGCGCACGCTTCTGGGTTGGTTTCTAGAACAGAAACATGTTTCAGTGACTGAGCAGAATAGTGGGGTGTGGGCACAGTTGCCTGCATCAGAACAGAATTGAACCCTCGGACTGTTTTAATTTTGTGTTTTATTTACCGGTCACACGGGTGATTCGGGAGTTGTAAATACGTGCTTATTTGTTTCCTTTTTTTTTTCTTTCTTTGACAAAAAAAAATAAAAATTTTGTCACTTGTTAGACCTCACACTACATACACATATTCCTATCAATTGCTCACTATCGAGTCGCACAAGTCCAACCCCAAACCCGTCGAGGCCCGTCCTAGGAAGTTTCAAGCTCCACCAGACCTTGACTCTTTCGAAGCGGTAAACCTCATCCCGTGGCGTAGTTCATGACTACATGCCGGGGGTGACCTTTGAGCCTCATATTCAAGCCGAGCACAAACCACACAATTCTAGTCTAGGGTCTAACACTCCGTGACTCAAGTCGGTTTTTCATGTATCGAGATTTCCCTAAACTAATGTCTTCAAATCATAAATGCCAGCTTGTTGCAATGGACGAAATAAAACTCCGTCCCCAAAAGTGGGCATTTTGGACGAAAATAAAAATCCGTCCCCGCATGTATGATTTACTACATTAATTTAGTTTAATCCCGTCACATGTAGGTATCACAAACGTGGTGGAATCCGATGAGTATATGGGACCGCGAGAAGGTCTATATACTAGTGTGACGATTCCACTATTTTTCTAGAAACCCAAAAAGGACTCCGTCCTTCCGACTTTGTAAATAAATAAAAAAAAGTCTTTTTTTCTTTATGTGGTTGAGTCTTTTTCCTTTGTTGTGGGTGAAGTTACTTTACTCGAAAGGTGTTTGTGGGGCCATCCTAAGATCAACCGTGTTCTCTCCATAGCTCCAATGACTTCAAATGGCAACGACAACGGCATTCCCGTGTCCAACGAAGGGTTATTCCGCATGGTGGAAGCATTGAAAGAGCAAGTTGATACACTAGCCGAGAATGTCCGCCGCAAGGATGATCTATGGCGAGCTCGTTACAAGCATGTGAAAACGGTCCACGAGAAAGAAGTTGCTCAACTCAAGAACCGATTAAAGGGGCTCACGAATGAAGGAAAGTTCCAAAGCATTGATACCGGTTTGGTCAACACTCTCATGTCCTACATTGACCAAAGGCTTAGTAGGCTAAATTTGCACAAGGGCCCGAGCACCAATCTCCATCAAGCTTCCCTCCTCATGAACACAATGGAGGCTCTTCCCGAAAAATTCAAGATGCCCGATATTGGCAAGTTCAAAGGCACCTCTTGCCCCGACGCTCATGTCGACTCCTACATTTGGGCCATGCTACCAAAGAAAGTGTCTCCTCAAATAATGGCACAATGCTTCCCGCTTACTCTCGAGGGGGTCGCAAAAGATTGGTATATGGGTCTTCCAGTTTCCACCCGCCTCAATTGGGATGCCGCTATGCTTGCCTTCAAGTCACAATATCAAGGCAACTCCATATTCCGCCCCACCAAGAAGGAATTGGAGAGCACCGTGCAAATGGGTAATGAATCATTTGGGGACTTCTATTGCCGTTGGAATGACAAGCTAGCCGAGATGGTTGATAGGCCTTCCAAGAAGGAACAAATGGACATCTTCTTGAAGTGTTTGAAAATGGACTACCGCACTCATCTTAGTGGGGCTTTTCACTCCGATTTTTCAAGCATGTATGATGCGGGGGTTAGAATTGACTATTTGCTCCGAGAAGTGGCCGAGTCCTCCTATGACACAAGCCTCAACGACAAAGGGTTCCCAAGCAATGACATGGAAGAACGTAGTGACATGGAAGACTACAACGACAATGAGGACTACAACGACATGGGGGATGACGAAAACAATCTCCGTTTCTCTTTCTCTACCTAGAGATAGGATAAAAAAAAAGAGTCAAAAGTCCTCTAATGTGTGCATTAATGTTTTCTCTCGTCCAATGATAAATTTTGAGTCAATCATTAAATAAAAGTCGTTCTTGTCCTCATACACTCTTCCAAGTTGTTCAATTAATTCTTGGCAAAATGATGAAAAAATGTCTAAACAAGTTTTGGAATGAAGGCCATCGCTTGAACGCCTAGGGGCTAAACATTGTGACGAAGGCAACATCATCAACGACGAAGACATAGCCAAGACATCAAAGGTGAAGCAACAACCATGGAGAAAAATCAAGCAATGTTTCAAAAGGGGATTAAAAAAAAAAAAAAAAAAAAAAAAGAGCTCGCTAGGTTGAAATCATCAAATCAACCTAGGCAAAAGTTAGAGCACAAAAAAAATCCCCCTCAATCAAAGAAGTTCACATCAAAGGAGGACGAAGCTACACGACGAAGCACCAATGGAGAATCCACAAGAACTACGGTGACCTGAGCCTCTACACTGGAGGAACGTAGGCAACCTGCGGGTCTGGTCTCATGCAAGAAAGAAGATATGTTTAGCCCTAGCGCGTTATGGTGATCGGCCTTCATCTCGAACTTGTCAAGACATCTTTGTACGATTCATTTGCCAACGAATTAATCACCAAAAAGATTGAACAACTTTCTTAGATTTGGAATCATTTCGCGTTCCTTGTCGAGTCTAAGGACTTCTATTCTTTCTGCATACTCCCAATTTCTTGCAATCAAATTGGGGCTTTCCTTCTCTTCTTTCTTAATGACTTACTTTCCTTCGTGAGTCATTCAATTCAATAAAAAAAAAAATACATGCCAATACTAGGGACACTTCCCTAGTCGAGTCAATGTCACTCATCTTTAGGGACAAAAGGTTTTCACCGCAAAAATCACATGTCTCTCATCCTCAGCTAGAGTCAATGCACACTTCCTCATTAATCGAGTCAAAAATGAAGACGCAAAAGAGATGCCCGCTAGATTGAAAACCCGAAAGGGTGGTCTAGGCAAAAAACAGGGTGCGTCATAAAAAAAAAATGAGAGAGTGAGAGAGAGAAGGGAAAGAGAAATGGAGATCTCCGGCCTTTAAAGAAGACAATTGCATGAGCTCTACATTGGATCTCCTCAGCAAGTCAATTCCCCACCGAGTCAACTTTGGGATTGCAAAAGACTCGACAAGATATGGCACCATCAAAGGTTGTCTTGGGTTATTGGTATCATTCTCCAGCAGTGTGCATTTTTGGGTTCATGAAAAGAAGGCCCGTGGTAACCAAGATCCATCCGAGAACAAGCCCATCATGATAGGGCACGAGGTTGCACAAATAATCCCTAGCTAGTCAATTGGCTTGGGCAGCAAATAGCAACAACATGTGTCTCAGTTTTCAAGGCTTCTTCAAGTATGTGCTTCTAAAGTACGCCGAAAGGCTCCCGAGAAATGGAGTAGCTCTTGCCATATCCTCTCATGTTTATTCCCTCACACGAGGACGAGTCACTCTTGCTTTGCTCAACAAATGGTGACGCCCTAGGGGCTATATGACCCGAGAACAAGGGCTTCTTTTGACAATCAATACGCCCTAGGGGCTATGCTCAAGAAAGATGTGTGAGACTATCCTCAAAGTCCCTCAAAAGGGATGTCAAAAAACCCTCTTGTCATGTGTGCCCGTGCTCGTTTCCCCAATCAAGGGTGGACCTTTCTCGCAATCAATGATGGCACTCTAGGGGTTACGGTCAAGTCTTAAAGGCTCCCTCGGCAAAGAGCAATTAACTCCCCAGCAGTATGCCCAGCCAAGTCATGTGCAACATTGGAAGCTTCCTCAATTCGGCACCGAAGGTCTCAACGGGCTTCGCAATCTACAATCTTTTGGGCTACGGCATTACAGTAATTCAAGCAAAGTGCAGTATTAGGGCTTCGCGACCGACAGTCTTTTGGGCAACAATACTCGAGCAAGTGCAATGTGGAGTAGTCTTATGGCTCCAGGATAACAATCAAGCTTCAAAGGGTCTCTCAACACTTCAAGTCAAAGGCCTCTTGGTTTTAAATGAAGACTCCGATGTTATGAATGAAGTTGATGATTTTTGTTAGAACTCACAGCGAGATTTGAAGGAAGTCTTAGAGAAAAGGAAAAAGATTCAATATGCTAAACTCTAATCAAAACAGGGTTATAGCGGGAAATGCCACGGCCAATCCCAATGTTTCTGCAATTCAGCGCCCCCTTCTCCAAGATCAAAAGCACAAGGTGCAGCTCAGATAAAGTTGGGCCACAGCACTAGTTGCATCCGAAGATCCGTCATTAGTTCAACTCAAGAAGAGTCAAGCAAGCATACTCATTTGAGACTTTATCACGCCAAGACCTTATCCTACGCGACCTCGACGGCACCGCAAGACATTACTGCATCCTTTGACATAAGCCCTCAGCTATTTGGGTATCGACCACAATGAGGCCATTCATCTCCCCAGTAAGAGCAAGAAGGAGATCTCTATCAAGAATTCTACCAAACGGTACATCCGCTCTTAATGCCGAGCCAATCACGAGATAATTTGGGGATTTACAATGAAAGGTCTTCACATCTCGCCATCTGCAAGCCCACGACACTTGGGGCTTTGCAATCTCTCGAAGCTTGGCATCAACGATCTCCTCTTGGGTCTTGCTCACTACAACAACAAAGGGCGATTTACTCGAATGGGCCAAGAGCTGATTTATCTTGGAGCTATGGAAGTCCCTCAAAATTTGGCATCAAAGGCATTCTAGGGGCTTTACAATCAGCAACCCCTCATCTCGGCATCAAAAGCCTTTTGAAGCCCCATAATCGACAAATCTCTTGGGCTAGACATCAATCTTCGTTGGGCACACCAGCGACAACAGATTCAAGCAAGCAATCCAGACTTCGACTGAGCATGACTTTATCTTGGGTTGGCTTTACAAACACACAATGGCTAAAATGGTTCACCCACGAACCTAAAAAAAAAAAAAAAATAAAAAAAATAAAAAAATCTTTTTCTCCTTCTATGTGCAAAATTATGTGCTTTACTTTGCTTTGCTCCTAGCCTCCCCTCCAGAGTTCTCCATCATCCTTGAACTACGCTGGTCTGATTCTCTTAAAGGGATACGTAGGCAGCCTTTTGGCACGACCAACCCATCATCCAGAATACCATCTCGCCAACCCAACATCAAGGGCATTCTCTCATTAACATCTAAAGAATGGACATTCTCCATCAAAGCATCCTCCGCGGACATCAAGAATCCATCTCCACTCAAGTGGCAATGGTAAGTGAAGGTATGAATACATCCAATGCTTTCCTCAAAATCACACCGCACACAAGATCACTTTCTACATTCTTACTTCTCTCTCATTACAAAGGTGCTTTCAAATCACATGTCACACCACAATCACAATTTTCTCTCGCAATTCCTATTTCACATCTCACACAAGCACATATATCTGCAAAGCATACACATAACAGGTGCCGGACAGAGCACCAGGTGCCGCACAAAGCACCAGATTCAACAAGTGCCGCACAGCGCATCAGAATATGCCGCACCGCGCACCAATTTTGGTCCATGGTGGACCGCTCAAATCACCATACCACCGCACAGCGCATCAGAATATGCCGCACCGCGCACCAATTTTGGTCCATGGTGGACCGCTCAAATCACCATACCGCCGCACAGCGCATCAGAATATGCCGCACCGCGCACCAATTTTGGTCCATGGTGGACCGCTCAAATCACCATACCGCCGCACAGCGCATCAGAATATGCCGCACCGCGCACCAATTTTGGTCCATGGTGGACCGCTCAAATCACCATACCGCCGCACAGCGCATCAGAATATGCCGCACCGCGCACCAATTTTGGCCCATGGTGGACCGCTCAAATCACCATACCTCTTCTATCAGCAAAAGTCGCTCACACAGGGAGCGCATTTCTATCCTTTGTAATTTCAAATTCCTGCTTTATCGAGTCTTTGTTTTCTCTTGTCGATGTCCTCGGCGGTTGTCTTTCTTTCGTCGACGCGTTTTGCTTCGCAATCCACTTCGCCGAGGGGCTCTGTAGACACCCCACCTTGGACCGCTCACCCCGATTGCACATTTGATCTTGTGTTTCTTCCCATTTTAAGTGTTTCTCGTTAGTTTCTGTCACTTCCGTTAAGTTCCTGACTGACTTCGTTAAGTCTAGGGACTAAACTGAATGACAGGGCTGACTTTCTAGTCCATTCTGTCAAAATTGCCTTCTCTGAGTCGCGCGCCTCCGACAGGAGGATCCAGGCGCGCGCGCCTCCCGCCCCCAAAGCAGGAAGCGCGCGCCTCTGGGCGTCAGTTACAGATTTCTGGCCAGGATTCCCTCCCTTGCTCAATTTACAAGATTTTGCCCGGGAAGGATTTCTTGGTTACTGAGTTTTGGCACCAAAAACACCCCTCTTTCACCTATAAAAACCTCCCTTTACCTCCATTTTCAAGGATCGAAAAACTAGACAAAAAATCACTTTCTAAAGGTTCTCCAATGATCTCATTAAGCAACATTTGAAGTTCTTCAAATTGTAGGTAAAAGTCCATCTTTTCCTTTCTTTTCTACATCATCTCCTCTCTCTCTTTTTTTACTTTAATCAAATGTGCAATCACCCAAATCATTTTGGGACATGACTCTAATGATCACCTCATCTCATTGAGGTTGGTTAAGGAGTCATCTCCTACATTCCAAATCCTATTTTAAATCCCCCCTTTTCATGACTTAAAGAAGAAGAAGAAGAACATTTTCATTCATGTAGATTTTGATCAAGCAAGACCAACTTTAGTTGGGCGAGATGGGTGTTTCGGTACTTCCCATCTCGTAATCTAACCCCCGAACCTCAAAACAAAGAATCTCTGTTTTCGTAATCAAACTTAGGCTACAATCTATAGGTTTTTCTTATGTTCCTTTAAAAACATAGGTGGCGACTCTAAACAATCAAAAACAAGTTAGACATCCTAGGATAATTCACCGCTCTAGCCAAGCCGTGGTTCCCCGGGGTATCTACAGGTATTGTTGGGTTTTCAAGTAACATGCGCAGCGGAATATATCAATTAAAATTTTAAGAAACCCAAAGCTATGGATCCGTTCATATGATTAAATCAAATACAACAAGATGAATAAAGGATAAACTAACCCTTGATGACTATCAAAGTTTTCTTCGGTCTTGGTGGAGAAACTTGAAGCTTTATCACGGACAAAATCACGAACTTTGTAGATGATAAAATTCACCCTCTAGTGGTGTCCACACTTCGAACGAATATCAAGAGGCTCCTTGATCTTGGTTGCTAGACCAATAATTATGAAACACACTTTCACAATTTTAATAAAGAACTATATGGAATTTATTTGTGAATTATTTTGTTCCTCAATCAATGATATCTTAGAACAAAATAAAATCTCTCTCAAACTCTTTGAGACTCACAAAAGCACTACTTAGGATGGTCTGGCCGAATTGAGGTTTTTATACACAATTAAGACCTATTCCAAATAGGTAACTTGTGCCAAAAACCTTTCCTAATCGAATTAGGAATTATTCTATCGGCATACCGGGCGCCCGCCTGGTCCAACCCAGGAGCCCGCTCATTTGAACAGAAGGTCCAACCCTTTTCCGGACTCATTCAGGCGCCCGCCTGGTTCAACCCAAGCGGCCGCTTGGTTGACCAGGAAGCCCAGAATTTTCCAGAAATTCCTTGGAGGTCCTCCGACCCTAAATGCCAATATAGTCCTCTTATTTAAGATTCGTTCTATTGTGTGTGACCCTCTAGGATTATACTAAGTTGGCAATGGGTTCAAACATGATCCCATAAGATATGATTAGGTTCTAGCAAACCGTCATACCTACCCAAATAGTATAACTAGATACAAGTTCGCATTCCTTTAGAATATGTCACAATCCTTTTGTCCACGATGTCATTGAACACAAGTCATGGTCAAACAGTCAACTTGTCTTGTTCAATACTTTCTCAATTCCGAATATGTTGATAATTCAAATGACATTGATCTAATCAATTCATTTGAGTCCGGCCGAACATTTCATCAACATCATTCCTATGAGAGGCCCAAGCTTGACATCTCTCCGTAGAGGGACAAATCCATTTAGCTTATTATTCTTCCCTACGTGAATTCGATTATGCCAATCATACCCTTTATAACTACCCGGTTAAAGGTAGCGTTTGAATATGTCAAACATAATGTTCATCAAGTGGAAGACTATAATAACTTCATGTCTAAGGATTCGAATGACATAACTAATATGAGATATATGTTCGACATAGACCATGACATAAATCTCATACAGCGGGTCATGTCCAGTACCTTGTTCCAAACAAGTACCCATAAATCTAACATGATCATCCCATGGTCATTTAGACTTTATACTAGTGCTTAACAAGTACTAGGGATGGATATTATTATAAGTAAACATGAACAACAATAATAATCAAAACATCTCTTTATTGATATGAAATAAATGATAACAATTACAACGTTTATTAAACGTGCCTAGGGCACCACTACCAACAATATCCCACTTGCCCTAGGCCCAATCTCCAATGTATCTAATACCCACGGACCTAACATGACCATCATGTTTAGCTTGTGGAAGTCCCTTTGTTAGCGGGTCCGCAACATTGTCATCAGTAGGTACTCTGCATATATTTACGTCTCCTCTATCAACGATCTCTCGAATGATATGAAAACGCCTAAGTATGTGTTTGGATTTCTGATGTGCTCTTGGTTCCTTTGCTTGAGCAATAGCACCATTATTATCGCAATAAAGGTCTATTGGATTAGAAATACTAGGAACCACTTCAAGTTCAGTTATGAACTTCTTAATCCAAACAGCTTCCTTTGCAGCATCCGATGCAGCAATATACTCAGCTTCTGTTGTAGAATCAGCGGTTGTACTTTGCTTGGAACTCTTCTAGCTTACAGCTCCACCATTTAACATAAACACAAAACATGATTGCGATCGGCTATCATCTTTGTCGGTTTGGAAGCTTTCATCCGTGTAAGCATTTACAACGAGATCATCTTCCATTCCTCCATAGACCAAAAACGAGTCTTTAGTTCTTCTCATGTACTTAAGAATCACTTTTACGGCTATCCAGTGATTTTCGCCAGGGTCGGATTGGTATCTACTTGTCATGCTCAAAGCATAAGATACATCCGGCCTAGTACAAATCATGGCAGGACCCAATTGCCAAAGCATATGGAACATCATTCATTTTCTCACACTCATCGTTTGTCTTTGGACATTGAGTCTTGCTTAGAGAAACTCCATGTAACACGGGCAAGGTGCCTCTCTTAGAATTTTCCATACGGAATCTTCTAATGACCTTGTCAATGTATGTACTTTGGCTTAAACCAAGTAGCCTCCTTGATCTATCTCTATAGATCTTAATGCCAAGTATATATGCGGCTTCACCCATATCTTTCATTGCGAAGCACTTTCCTAACCAAGTCTTCACAGACTGAAGTGTAGGAATGTCGTTTCCAATGAGTAATATGTCATCCACGTATAAAATAAGGAATAGCACTATGCTCCCACTAATCTTCTTGTATACACAAGGCTCATCTTCGTTCTTGATGAAACCAAACTCTTTGACCGATTCATCAAAACGGAGATTCCAACTCCTAGAAGCTTGCTTCAATCCATAGATGGATCTCTGCAATTTGCATACTTTAGAATCTTGTTCAAAACCTTCTGGTTGTGTCATATACACATCCTCTTGGATTTTTCCATTCAGGAAAGCGGTTTTGACGTCCATCTGCCATATCTCATAGTCATGATATGCGGCAATGGCAAGCAAAATTCTTATAGACTTGATCATTGCTACGGGTGAAAAGGTCTCATCATAGTCAATACCATGAACTTGCCTATAACCTTTCGCTACAAGCCTAGCTTTGTAAGTATGCACCTTCCCATCCATGTCAGTCTTCTTCTTGAAGACCCATTTGCATCCTATGGTTTTTACACCTTCGGGCGCATCAATCAAATTCCAAACTTGATTGTCTTGCATGGATTGCAATTCGGATTCCATGGCTCCAAGCCACTTGTCCGAATCAGGAGAAGACATCGCCTCTTGGTAGGTTGACGGTTCATCATTCTCAATGATTTCTACCTCATTACTATCCGTTACGAGAAATCCATATCTCTCGGGCTCAGATCGTAACCTACTAGATCTGCGAGTTGCTTGTGTATTTTGAACAGGTTCCACAACTCCTTGTGGTCCTTGTTCTTGTTCCACTATTGGTTCAATGTTATTTTCTGGGTCTCGAATTTCTTCAAGATTTATTTTACTCCCACTGATTTCTTTGGAGAGAAACTCTTTCTCTAGAAAGACACCAGTTCGGGCAACAAACACTTTGTTGTCCTCTCGGTTGTAAAAGTAATATCCTCTAGTTTCCTTAGGATATCCCACGAAAATACATTTATCAGATTTGTGTGCAAGTTTGTCTGAGACAAGTCTTTTGACAAAAGCTTCGCAACCCCAAATCTTCATGAAAGACAGACAAGGCTTCTTTCCGCTCCACATCTCATATGGAGTCTTTTGAACCGATTTAGTTGGAACACGATTTAGTGTGAAAGCAGCGGTTTCTAGGGCGTAACCCCAAAAGGATATTGGAAGATCAACTTGACTCATCATTGATCGAACCATGTCTAACAAAGTCCGATTCCTCCTCTCGGACACACCATTCCATTGTGGTGTTCCAGGTGGAGTCAATTGTGAAACTATTCCACAATTCTTTAGATGATCATCAAATTCTTGATTTAAGTATTCACCACCTCGATCTGATCGAAGTGCCTTTATACTTTTGCCAAGTTGTTTTTCTACTTCATTTTGAAATATTCTAAATATCTCAAATGCTTCACTTTTATGTTTCATTAGGTAAACATACCCAAATCTACTATAATCATCAGTGAAGGTTATGAAGTATTGAAATCCTCCCCTAGCATTGCTACTTAATGGTCCGCATACATCAAATGTATCAACCCCAATAAGTCGCTTGCCCTTTCACCCAACTTGGTAAAAGGTGTCTTAGTCATTTTTCCAAGAGGACACGACTCACAAGTATCATATGACTCTAAGTCACATGAACCCAAAAGTCCGTCCCCATGGAGTTTTGAGATACGCTTCTCATTAATATGACTAAGACGGCAATGCCACAAATAAGTATGATTTACATCATTAGGTTTAGATTTCTTATTTACATGATAGACATTGTCATTATTTTCATTCTTGACATCCAAGATATAAAGGCCATTAAATGAATTAGCAATACCATAAAGCACATCATTTAAATAAATAGAAAATTTCTTATTCTCAATAAGAAACTTAAAACCTTCATTATCCAAACAAGAAATTGAAATAATATTTCTGCTTAAATCCGGAACATAATAACAATTGTTCAAAACAAGAATTAATCCGGAAGGTAAAGTGACTTCATAAGTCCCTACGGCTAATGACAGCAACTCTTGCTCCATTCCCCACGCGTAGATCTACTTCACCTTCTTTAAGCAGTCTCATATTCTTTAGTCCCTGCAGATTTAGACAAATGTGAGAACCACATCCGGTATCCAATACCCAAGAATCAGTGGTAGAAAGGAGAATATCTATCATATAGATACCTGAAGTCGACGCAGCCTTGCTGCTCTTCTTCTTCTTTTGCTCTTTCCAAGAAAGCCTTGCAATTACGTTTCCAATGACCAATTTCTTGACAATGGAAACAGATTGCATCCTTTTGTGAATCGGGTTTTGCCTCAGAAGCCTTGGCAACCTTTGCCTTGCTTATTTTGGGTTTGACAACTTTCTTACCCTTTCCTTTGGCACTAGCCTTCTTCCCATCATGAACCAAGAGCACGGGAGAACCTTTCTCCACAATTTTCATCTCTGCAGTTTTGAGCATCCCATGCAACTCAGAGAGATTCTTATCCATTCCATGCATGTTATAATTCATCACAAACTGATTATAACTTTTAGGCAATGAATTAAGAATGAGATCCGTGGCTAGCTCCAATGGGATTGGATAGCCAAGTTTCTCAAGGTGCTCTACATAACCTTTCATTTTAAGAAAGTGAGGACTCACTTGTTGCCCTTCATTCATTTTACAAGTAGTGAATGCAACAATGGTCTTGTACCTCTCTTGCCTAGCTTGCTCTTGAAACATGGTTCTCAACTCCACGCCTATCTCATAGGCTTCCAAATGTTCCAAACTTTGTTGGAGTTTTGAGCACATAGCAGCAAGCATGAGACAACTTACATCTCTAGAATCATTACGATGTTTCTTGTAATTGTCTCTTTCTACCCTAGGGGCAGTAGGCGGTGGTTCAGCAGGGAGAGGCCCATCGAGAATGTACAACTTATCTTCTTGCCTAAGAACGATTCTTATGCTACGGATCCAATCCATGAAGTTAGTACCATTCTCTTCGAGCTTATCCTTCTCAAGGATCGATCGCAACGACATTGATTGAGTGTTATTAGTCATTATCTACAAATATGCAAAATTTCCAAAATTTAATAAGTACCGGTTTTCATTAAAGAGATAAATAATGTATTTTTCAAACAAAATACTCCCACTAAATTATATAACCTTCATATACATCCAATGTATAATATAATTTAATTGGGCTAAGATCCAACTTTAATTTAACTTTTGAGTCCACGGAGGCGGACCGCTCAAAAATTAAATTAATTAGGTAGACAATCATGTCAATCATATCCCATATGATTCTTAGATCCTTTTATGAGATTCTTTGAGAAATCCATTTCAAAAAGCATGTTTAATCTCATCTTTTGCCTAGGCCCAAAACTGTTTTGACGCCTAATTAAGTCCAACCATTTTAAACGCATAGGAACCATTCAATTTAACGCACCTTGTGGAGGCAAGCCCACATTAAATTAATGAACCTCATCTTGCTCATACATGAATAAAATTAATGCACTTCGCGGAGGCGAACCCACATCAAGATTACCCATGTATAAACAAGTGTTTTAATCATGGCATGGCAAAGAAGGACTTAAAACTTTCTTTGAAGGTTCATCACATATAGCATATAACACATTTATGAGCACATAATATAAACATGTTACACATCAAGTTTAGCCACTAAATTAATCTCCATTAATTTAAGCATGATATTTATGTGTCATTAGTTTCTCTATAATTATGAGGATGAGACTATTTCAACTTCGGTTATTATCTCCAAATCAAGACAACAAGAAGTGCGGTCGAACTAAGCCATTAGGCAACCACAATCCCGCACTAATTCAAGAAACCAAGAAAGTAGTCCATGTGGCCGAAACTAAGCAATAGATGGTCTCGATGAACGTAGGCCAATTGCATTCACAATTCCACATGGATCTCCAATCATTGAATCAAGAACTTTGTTTCTCAATTTTAGCAATTATGAACTCTTCATAATTCTAACTTCGTTTTATCTTTGAAACTTTGATTACGATCAATTTGGGAAACACAATCTCGATGAACGCAGATTAGCCATCCAAAACTTGAACCAATCTAGGAATCACAAGACTAAAACAAATAGGAAAATCAAACCCCAAAATCCACACACAAACCAACTACCCAAAACCCATTCCAGATCAGCAAGTCTGGACTGGTTCTGTTACTGGTTTTGTTGAATTTATCGAAAATTCCATATTCAGATTTTCACCAAAATCAGAACAAATTTTGACCAGCGAGCGCCCGCCTGGTCTTCAGCGAGCGGGCGCCTGAATGGTCAGAATGGTATAGAATTTTTAAAGTTCGAAAATTTTGTCTCAAAATTATTTTTCCCTGATTATTAAAACTTTGATCCAATAAAAAATTAATAATCAGAATAATTCAGAATCCACCATAATTTTATTGCGATTGAATCGTGCGATTAAAGTTGAAGCAATAAACCACATAAAATCACATAAACACATAACCATCATATAATCCAATATTCATATCATGCTAGGCACATAAACAATTTATATACATAAAACATGATCCAAGTATTGAATTAATCAACATGAACGAGGCTCTGATACCACTGTTGGGTTTCCAAGTAACATGCGCAGCGGAATATAGCAATTAAAATTTTAAGAAACCCAAAGCCATGGATCCGTTCATATGATTAAATCAAATACAACAACATGAATAAAGGATAAACTAACCCTTGATGACTATTAAAGTTTTCTTCGGTCTTGGTGGAGAAACTTGAAGCTTTATCACGGACAAAATCACGAACTTTGTAGATGATAAAATTCACCCTCTAGCGGTGTCCACATTCGAACGAATATCAGAGACTCCTTGATCTTGGTTGCTAGACCAATAATTATGAAACACACTTTCACAATTTTAATAAAGAACTATATGGAATTTATTTGTGAATTATTTTGTTCCTCAATCAATGATATCTTAGAACAAAATAAAATCTCTCTCAAACTCTTTGAGACTCACAAAAGCACTACTTAGGATGGTCTGGCCGAATTGAGGTTTTTATACACAATTAAGACCTATTCCAAATAGGTAACTTGTGCCAAAAACCTTTCCTAATCGAATTAGGAATTATTCTGTCGGCATACCGGGCGCCCGCCTGGTCCAACCCAGGAGCCCGCTCATTTGAACAGAAGGTCCAACCCTTTTCCGGACTCATTCAGGCGCCCGCCTGGTTCAACCCAAGCGGCCGCTTGGTTGACCAGGAAGCCCAGAATTTTCCAGAAATTCCTTGGAGGTCCTCCGACCCTAAATGCCAATATAGTCCTCTTATTTAAGATTCGTTCTATTGTGTGTGACCCTCTAGGATTATACTAAGTTGGCAATGGGCTCAAACATGATCCCATAAGATATGATTAGGTTCTAGCAAACCGTCATACCTACCCAAATAGTATAACTAGATACAAGTTCGCATTCCTTTAGAATATGTCACAATCCTTTTGTCCACGATGTCATTGAACACAAGTCATGGTCAAACAGTCAACTTGTCTTGTTCAATACTTTCTCGATTCCGAATATGTTGATAATTCAAATGACATTAATCTAATCAATTCATTTGAGTCCGGCCGAACATTTCATCAACATCATTCCTACGAGAGGCCCAAGCTTGACATCTCTCTGTAGAGGGACAAATCCATTTAGCTTATTATTCTTCCCTACGTGAATTCGATTATGCCAATCATACCCTTTATAACTACCCGGTTAAAGGTAGCGTTTGAATATGTCAAACATAATGTTCATCAAGTGGAAGACTATAATAACTTCATGTCTAAGGATTCGAATGACATAACTAATATGAGATATATGTTCGACATAGACCATGACATAAATCTCATACAGCGGGTCATGTCCAGTACCTTGTTCCAAACAAGTACCCATAAATCTAACATGATCATCCCATGGTCATTTAGCCTTTATACTAGTGCTTAACAAATACTAGGGACGAAGATTATTATAAGTAAACATGAACAACAATAATAATCAAAACATCTCTTTATTGATATGAAATAAATGATAACAATTACAACGTTTATTAAACGTGCCTAGGGCACCACTACCAATAGGTATTTGACCAACAAATTGCGAGAATTGGCGACTGAGTCCAACGTTGTGAACTGCCTACGTATCCCGCCGTAGGAATCAAGTCGAGTCGTAGTTCTGATTAGAACCGACTCGAACAATTAAGAGAAGGTTTAAGACTAACACGACTCAAGGGTTGACGCAAGGTACAATCCGAATAAAGGGTGCATTGAGATTTGATCTCTCTTTGCAAAGGGATGGAAATCAAGAAGGGAGAACGTACGACGTTGCGCAGTTCGGGGAGGTAATCTCGGGCGCCGGAGAAGACCAAGCTGGAATAACATATCTTTTGAAAAGGGGGACCTACGACGTTGCGCAGTTCGGGGGAAGTAATCCCGATCTTTCGAGAAAACTGAGGGCAATAAACAACTGAAGCCATTTATGTACACAAACTAAAATCAAGGATACGCTGCATTCTGCGCCGTCCAGATTCTTCTGCCTTTGTTTTTGTTGTGTGATGAGATTTTTGTACTTTTTTAAGCGAGAGACAACCGCTTTGTGTGATCCACTGGTGCTGTTTTAACCCCGACTGATTCTTTTTTGCTATTGGGAGGGATAACAGGATCGGCTTCGTCCGTTGATCTGCAAGTTAGCTTTGCATGCAGTGGCAGATGTGATTCACACAGATAAAAATTGGATTATTCTGACCGAACACAATCTTTCTTTTATTCTGAAATTCCGGATACTCTTTTTTTTTTTTTTTAAATGACACCGACTCGCGATTAATGACCAACACTGAATCAAGCCCGGATTTCAGAGGGCGGCTGCGGTTATATTCATGATAAAGGGGACAAGGTTCAATGCCTAGGGATGAGGACAAGGAAAATGTCAGCTTTTCTAAGAGCCGCCGTACGGACGACTGACACCTTCTGCTGGGTTTTTGACTTTTTGAACCTTGCTTTTGGCTAGGGGGACGGGGAGACAACCCCTTTTGGAATACTGATGATTTAGGCCGAGTTTTTGGGAGGTTATAAAAGGGGAGGGGGAGCTCTTCTTATTTCTCACACCAACCAACTTCTACTTCTTTCCTGCTTTGCATCCTTTAGCTCATTTCCCTTCTAAAATGGCTAATCTTGGCCAAACCCTGGTTAACATCGAAGAATACCGGGTAGGACTCGACTGCTGGGTGAATTCATACCCAAATAATGTACGAGCGGTGCTAGAAGAAAACTATCATTTCAAGTTGCTCTTTACTCTGAGGAAGCTTCCCATTCAGTGGGAGATGATCCGCGGTGCTTCTGTTTTTTGGTCAACCCGGACCCACTTGTTCAATTTCAATCAAGACGAACTGTGTCCCACCTTTGAGGAATTCTGCGCCATTACAGGCAATACCATTTACAGCGAGGCCATGGTGCCCACTTCCCGCAGGACACCTGCTCGGTGGCTCATTGAAACCTTCGGCTTTGATATTGACTTCTCAAGGGTTCTCCTTCATGGGACCCACCTTGACATTACTTGCTTCCCCGAACTCTTTGGCGAGGCTGACCCTCATAACCCGGTATACTCCGACCGTAGGGACTTTGCCTTGGTTATGTGCCTATTTGCAGAGATGTTTTTCGTTTCTTACGATGGCTTCATCGACTCAAGGATGGTGGACATCGTTGATTCTTACAAGCGTGGTGCCGGTAACGTGATGACTGTCCTCTTGGCTGAGACTTTGCATGGGCTGGACGGCTACTATCCCAGAGGTGATGCTTTCACGTCGGGCAGCCCCATTCTATTGCAGATCTGGCTTCAGGAGCATCTCAAGATCATTCGGCCGGTGTCGAATCCAGACTATACCCCTTTTATGCTTCCAAGGCGAGGTTTATACAGGCAAAACTGCACTACCGTCAAGGAGTGGGTTGGACACTTTTGGCGGATCACATCGGCAGACATCACGTGGGTGCCTCCGAATTGGGGTTTGAGCAGGTATCTCATTACGAGTGCGGGTCATTCCTTCATCTGGCTAGCTGGGTTTCGCTCCACCACTTTCTACTTGGGCCAACGGGTGGCTCGCCAGTTCGGACAAGTCCAAGGGATCCCCTTTTCTGACCTTCCCATCACAGATAATTTGCCGGTGAGTACCAACATGTGCAACTTGATCAAAGAGGTTTGGTATCAGAATGGTGCACACATCGGTCGAGGCAGGCGCCGGGGTGAAGGGGACACATTTTATGAACCCACTTTGGAATATCTTGAGTGGTTGGGCCCTCAAATTGCTGAAGAAACCGCTACCATTGCAGCTTTGGTACTGGAGCTCGTAGGTCCAGAAATTCTGTCTGGGGATTACTATTCCCAGATAACAGCGCCGACAGTTTTCCAGAATCAGATTGGCGGAGTCAACCACGCAGCGGTCATCGATCCGGACGCCGCAGAAATGATCGGGGCTTAACTTCAAGGAACACCCAGCCTGATGCAACGAACTCTGAGAATCAAAGGGGAGAAAGCTCGACGGGTCCTTATCCGAACGTGTTCGATCGTCTCAGTCCCTGAATAAAGTTTCAGTTATTTTCGCTTTAATCCCTGGTTGCCACGCCAAGATGATGTGTTTTTATTTCAAAGTTTGTTGTGTTTGTTTTTCCTTTTGAATGTAATGTTTACAAGTTAAACGTGGGGAATGAAAAGCTTTCTTTACTTTTAATGACCGGACCCGAAGGTTGCCTACGTTCCTCTTTAGAGGCTCAGGTCAACGTAGTTCGACACAGTTACATGAAATTTTGCGCGCCTCCTGTTTTTTACCTAGAACTGCCCTTTCGGGTTTTCACCTCTAGTGGGGCTGTATTTTGCGCTTTTTTTTTTTTTTTTTTTTTTTTACAGACTCGATAGGAAACACAAATCTCTGCGTCTTCTACGCATAATACTTCTTCAATCTGCTGAGGTTGCAGGGCTGAACAAGGTCTTCTCCAAATTCAGTTTGCAGGAACACGGCTCCACCAGACTGTATCTTCTTGACAATGTAGGGGCCCAACCACGGAGACTTCCATTTCCCTCGGGGGTCGACATAACTTGGTGGCTTTTCTCGCAGCACAAGATCTCCCATTTTGATATTGCGGTCTTTCACTTTCTTGTTAAATGCTCTGGCAATTCTGCGCTGGTACGCACGATTGTGCTCAAGGGCCAACAACCGCTTTTCATCGAGCAATGCTAACTCTTCATGGCGACTTTGTAACCAATCAACTTCAGACACTTGATTCTCAAGTAGCACTCTCATAGAGGGGATTTCAAGCTCAATCGGGAGAAATGCTTCCATGCCATATGCAACTGAATAAGGAGTAGCCCCAGTCGGTGTCCGAACAGATGTGCGGTATCCCCACAAGGCTAAAGGCAGCTTCTCGGACCAATCTTTTCCAGTGATAGCCATCTTTCTAATTATGTTCTCCAGGGTTTTGTTCGCCGCTTCTACTGCTCCATTGGCTTGGGGTCGATAGGGGGATGACTTGTGTCTGACCACCCGGAATTCGGCAAGCAATCGGTTGACTTCCCCTTCAAAGTGAGTTCCATTATCTGAGATCATCTCATAAGGGACCCCATATCTATAGAAAATGTTGTTACGAATGAACTCGGCTACCTTCTTGGCATTCAAAACTTTGTAAGCAGCGGCCTCAACCCACTTGGTGAAGTAATCGATAGCTACGAGCACGTATTCTTGCCCACCTGAACCTTTCGGTTTGACCTGACCAATAACATCTATCCCCCATGTGGAGAAAGGCCAAGGAGCAGTTGATTGATAAAGAACGTGTGGTGGCAGATGTTGTAGACTAGCGTACCGCTGACACTGATCACAGGTTCGCACTTTCATCATACAATCCTTTTCCATCGTGTTCCATTAGTACCCTTGCCTCACTATCTTCTTAGCGAGCATGTGCCCATTCATGTGGGGTCCACACAGTCCCCATGGATTTCATCCATGATTCTATTCGCCTCAGTCTTATCTACAAAGAGCAAATTTGGTCCGTGATGATACCTTTTGTACAACTGATCTCCGGAAATCACAAATTGGGAGGCCCATCTGCGCATTGCAATCCTTGCCCTATTGTCCCTTTCTGGAGGGTAGGTCCCATTCCTGAGCACATTCCATACGTCTGTATACCACGGCTTTTCATTCTCTTTGCTTTCTAGCTCAATATCCAGGCAGTAGGCTGTGATTGATCTCTTACTAACCACGAACGGCTTTACCATAACATCTGCAGGGAATTCCATGATGGAGGCTAGGGTAGCCAATGCATCTGCGAATCTGTTTCGGTCCCTTGGGAGATAATGGAATGAGATATCTGAGAAGCGTTCTGTGAGCGCTACAGTCGAATATGATACTGCTGTAGTCTTGGATCCAGGATTTTCCATTTTCCCTCGACCTGATTGATGATCAAGGCGGAGTCCCCGAACACTTCAATTTCTTTGACCCCTCGATTTAATGCTTCTCCCAGGCCGGCGATGCAAGCCTCATACTCTGCTGTGTTATTCGAACAGTCGAAGTCTAACCGGATAGCAATGGGCATGTGCGCATCACTTGGATCAATGAGCAAGATTCCAATTCCGAAACCTCTCTTGTTGGCAGCCCCATCAAAGAAGAGTTGCCACTTATTCTCCGAACAATCAACAGTGTAGATCCCTTCATCGGGAAACTGAGCTTCTGGTCCGGGCTCAAGATCAAGAGCCAAATCTGCAAGCTGGTCTGCTATCACCCTTCCTTTAATGGACTTAGGCGTTGCGTAAGTCATATCAAACTCGATTAAGAGAAAGCCCACTTGGCCACTCGATTGGACATGGTTGGCCTTTCGAGGATGTACTTCACTTGATCCATTCGGGATATAATCTGGACAGGTAAGGATTGCAGATAAATTTTTAATCGCTGCGAGACCCAAACCAAACCGGTACATGCCTTTTCCAACGCTGAGTAGTTCAATTCACTCCCTTATAGCTTTCTGCTAACAAAATAGATGGCACTTTCCACCCAGGAGTCCTCTTTTTCTTGTGCAAGCATTGCTCCTACTGCAGTATCAGTAACTGTTAGGTACAGTCGTAAGGGTTTGTACGAATGAGGTGGCGCCAACACCGGTGGGCTTGTCAAGTATTCTTTGACCTTTTCAAAAGCAATCTGGCATTCTTCATCCCATGATCGACCGGTGTCCTTTTTTAGGAGCTTAAAGAGCGGTTCACACATCATGGTTAACTGCCGTATGAATCTGCTAATGTATTGAATCCTTCCCAAGAAACCTTTCACCTCTTTTTGAGTTCGAGGTTGAGGCATTTCTGTGATGGCCTTTATTTTGTCGGGGTCGACTTCAATCCCTTTTTCAGTTACCAAGAAACCTAAGACTTTGCCTCGGACAGTACCGAATGTGCATTTAGCATGATTCAATTTCATGTGGTACTTCCGCAACCTTTCGAAGAACTTTCTGAGGTCAATCAGATGCTGAGCGCCTTCTTCAACTGAGTGCACAATCATGTCATCCACTTAGATTTAAAGCTCTTTGTGGATCATGTCATGAAAAAGGGTCGTAGCACCTTTTTGATAAATGGTTCCGGCATTTTTAAGACCGAAAGGCATCACAGTATAGCAGAACGCCCCCCACGGGGTGATGAAGGAAGTTTTCTCTTGATCTTCTACTGCCATCTTAATTTGGTTATAACCCGCCATTCCATCAACGAACGACTTCACTTTGTGCATTGCAACCGAGTCCACCAAAATGTCAATATTTGGTAACGGGAAATCATCCTTCGGGCAAGCCTTGTTGAGGTCTCTGAAATCAACACATATCCGGACTTTGCCGTTCGCCTTTTCAACTGTGACCATATTGGACAACCATTGGGGATACTCCACAACTCGTATGAAGCCTACTTGTAGCAGCCTCTCGATCTCCTCTTTAACCTGAAGGGCCCACTGCGGCTTGATTCTGCGTAGTTTCTGCTTGACCGTTTGGCGTCAGGAAAGGTAGGAATTCGGTGTTCCACGATCGTCGGATCTAACCCTGGTCTTCATACGACCAGGCAAACACATCAACAAATTCTTTGAGTAAACTGATCAGCTGTTCCCTGTCAGCCCCTTGCATGAAGCTCCGGATCTTCATTTCTTTGACTTCTTCATTCAGCCCCCGATTGATGGTAGACAGATTTTCCCCACGAGACTGTCAGGCCTCTCCAGAGTTTGAGCAACTTTCTTCCTCCACCTACTTGCAAATTCAGAAAAGGATTCCTTCTCACGCTGAGCACACGAATCGAGGTCACGACGGCTCTTCTCCCAGTTGGAGTTATCTTTGTATCGCTTCTGGAATTCATCCACGAGCTGCCCCCAATTATCAACCAGATTGGCATCCACAGTCATAAACCACTGCTTAGTGGCTCCTACCAAAGTCAGATGGAAGTTGGAGGCCATCGCACCAACATTAGCCCCACGAGACTGCATTGCATGAGCGTAAGATTTTAGGTGGGCCATTCGGCAACCTGTACCGTCAAATTTCTCCACATCGGGCATTTTGAATTTAGGAGGCAGAACAGCAAATGGAGATAATTTCAAGGAATCTGCAGAAAACTCCCCTTTATTCATGACCTTTCTCAACATTTCTTTCATTTCGCTCATTTCAATCTCAGCTTTATTAAGGGGTACATATGGGACACCCTTGTAGAACGCTTCCATTTGGCGGACTAGGTTAGGATCTTGCCCCTGGGAAGTTCCTTGATTAATCTGAGAGGCACCGCTAGCAAACGCACCATAAGCGTTGGGCTGCGGATTCGGATACAGAGTCTGCATATACTGAGCAAAGTCATTATGATCAGGCGGATACTGAGATGGATGCACAGCAAAATTTTCTGGATTCGGGATGAAGGGCTGGTGAGTGCCACTGAAGTCTGGATGAGCCACATTACCCTGAGGAGGGATGTTCTGGTGATGACTCTGGCCGATGGTGTTGCTACCAATAGGATTCAAGTTGATGGTAGGGATGCCACTTCCATTGGGACCTGTATTGCCATTGGGATTAGGATTGGGAACCCCATTTCCGGTCTGATTAACGTTCGGATCGCCATTGGGATTTCTGTTGGGGTTGCCATTGGGAGCCCCATTACTATTCTGATTCTGCATCTGCACAAGTGTCGCCAGAAGCTCATCTTGCTGAATCCTCATCTGACCCAACACATTCTGCTCCAACCATGCTTGAAGAGCTAGTGGCGGCACATAGGCTTCCTCATTTCCTTCCTGGTCCATTGCAATAGCTTCTTCGGTTACAGGCACTGTCTCGGCAACTCGGATCAACCTCCCCTTACTGTTTCTAGCTCCCCCTTTCCAAGTAGATGCCAGGCTTAGAGTATCTGAAAGGGATGGTGTTTAGGGCTGATTAGAGAGTGAAAAGGATCGAGATTTTCCGAGTTTGATTCAAAAGGAGTTCAAAAATCAAAATCAATCCTAGAATGCCGGATAAGCACTTGCTTTATTTTGACATGTTTTTGCATGAATCTTGGAATAGTGGATACTATCTCCAAAGTATAGGACCAACGTTTTTCACCTGTACTGTACTATTGGCCGTCCGAGCCCCTAGCGAAGGGCCTATACTCTTTCTGGGATCCACCATTCGGTTACGGTCTATGTGAGGGTCTTGACAATTTCAAGTCAATCCAAGAATTTCAACATGATATCCACAATTGAGGTTCATTATCACCTTTTGGGAATTCATAGGATTGAAGTAAAATTGTTTAGACAAAAACCGACATGAAGTCTGTGACGTGTTATTTTCAAAAGAATATGGACATCGCATTTCGGCTTTTGAAGCTTGGCTTACACCCATCACAGCGACCGTAGGCGCTGCTAAGGGGGAAACAGTATACCATTGACCCTATGGGGAAGTCAAGTGAACTCCCTTATGCCCCAGGTTTACTGTCTCGGGTTTGAGATTCTAAGACGCTTTTCAAAAAATGTGCATGTGTGTGAGGTATCTATGAGTTCGAAAAATCATTTTGAAAGCACGTAAAGAAAACAAGAAAATCATTTTTTTCCTTTTTTACTTGTTTTACCCCTTTTTTGGGGAATCACTCACCACGCAATGCATATATATATATATATATACAAATAAGATAAGCGAAAAAATGCCCCTGCAAAACAGAGGTTAGGGCACAGATATATACACCCCAAGTAAGGCACATAAAGCATGGCACACACAAAGATTTAGAGTCTAGCCCACTTTAAAACAACTCCCCAGCAGAGTCGCCACTGTGAGAGCCCGCGCCCGAGAGGTTCGGATCACCGCGAAATGACCGCCCGTGAAAGTGGTTCGCGCCCGTCTCGTGCTGATACGCTTTTGGAAATGCGCTCGGTTCTCACACAATGGATTTCTCTTGATGCTGTTTTTGATTGCAAGAGTCGCCACCTCATTTTATTTTAGGGAAAATGAAGATAAAACCTTTTTCAGAGAAAGTGGGTTCGGGGGCTAAGTTACGAGAAGAGAAGGGGTTAGGCACTCTTATCGCCCATGATGGTCTCTATATGCATGCCACGTAAGTTCTTTTTATGCCTTTTGCCTTGGTTTTATGCCCTAACAAAATGGTGATTTAATAAATGGGGAGTCTTCCTATTCTAGGAAGGTTTGTTTTAATTCACAAATGAGAGTCGGTTGAGTGGACTCACACTTGGTTTTGAAAATGGTTTTAATAATTTATGTACATGTACAAGGGAAACAATTCTGAATAAATTCCAAAACAAGCATTTTCAGGGACTGCTGCTCACTCTTCTTTGTGTACCTGACTCATCCAATATGGAAATTCTCAATAACACATTAAAAATCTACCCTGATTTTTCCTTTTATTTTAGGGGCATGTTATGGTGTCCAACTGCAAGGAAATTCTTTTCACAGCCCAGTCTGACAGAATTTCATACATCCCTAAAGTATCCACTTTTTTCATCATGAAAACAAAGAAATCATGGAAAACACAAAACATGAAAGTTGTTCCTAACATGTTAAAGTTATAATCTGGAGAGTTGAAAGTCCATAAAACAAGTTAGGTCACCCAAATAACTTCTGACATTTTCATGTCCAAACAAGAACATGCTGATTCTGAGAACAGAGAGCTTAAACAAAAAATAGAAAGAGCCTCTTACACTGAGGCTAAAAATATGATATTTACATGTTATTCTTCCTTGTTCTGTTTATAACAAGTTCTATTTTCTGGTCTAAGACCAAAACCCACGTTTTCTAGGAGTAAAAATAGCAACAAGGAAGTAAGGTACCATATGGACAGATTATTGGCATCTCACTCATGTCATGAAAACACCTATCAAAACTAACTCAAATGAAAAGCTATGAACATGAAACTTTGTACATGCATATATATACATGTTAAAAACATGAAACAACAACCATCCAAGCATTTAGATATGGTTTCATGATGTTCTATGCTAAGATAAAACAAAGCATGGCAGATTCAAGGTTTATAAGATAAAACAAGTTTGTTCTTTGGAAAACTTCTTGAATCCACCACAAACAAAGATATGACACTCATACATACATGATATATATACACAAGATCAAAATCTTAGCATGATAAAGAGCTCAAAACATCATTATATATCATCATTTAATAAGAAGAACAACAAGAGTAACAATATTGTATTATTGAATATAAAATGGAGGTTTAGCCTAACAAGGTGGCTAAACCCCTCAAGAAATTACATAAACATTACATCTTACCCTTTTAGATGATTACAAGGGGGAAATGATGCCTAGGTTGTGCTCCCTTTGCTTCCAAGGGAAGACTTTTTTGGTTGTTTTCTCAAGGTTTTGGCCTTGTGTTGAAAGAGTTTGAGTTTGTGTTTAGTGTTTGTGTGGTGGTTTTATGGTGGTGTGGTGGTGGTGATATGGTGGTGTGGTGGTGGTGTTGCTTGGAGAGAGCAAGGGAAAGGTGGTGGATGAGTTTGTGTGTATTTCTCTCTTTTTGGTCAAGTTTTTGTCACACTTTGTGAAATGGATGAGAGGGGTGTATATAGGAGGAGGGAGGTTGTAAATTGGTTGTAAATTGGAGGGGGGAGGTTGTAAATTGGTGGATTCATCATCTATCCTTCTTGACTAAGGCTTAAAGTCATCTTCCTTATCTCTGTTCCGGCTTCCCGCTCCGCAACTGCTCCGTTGTGCGCGTCTCCGGTGTCCCGGTTGTCCACGAGTCCAACATGAAAGTTGCTCGGAATATTTTTTTGGTCAGGCCGGTATATCTGAAATATTTTTATGAGCAAGGAACAAAAATAATATATTATTTCCTCTTCTTGACCAATTGATAAGATATTTTGAGATATTTTCCAATTTGGATAACCATCTTTTCGGCTCCGGCTTTCCGCTCCGTAACTGCTCCGTTGTGCGCGCCTCCGGTGTCCCGGTTGTCCGCGAGTCCAACATGAAAGTTGCTCGGAATATTTTTCTGGTCAGGCCGGTATATCTGAAATATTTTTATGAGCAAGGAACGACAATAATATATTTTTTGCTCTTCTTGACCAGTTGATAAGATATTTTGAGATATTTTCCAATTTGGATAACCATCTTTCCGGCTCCGGCTTTCCGCTCCGTCGTGCGCGCTCCGGTGTCCCGGTTGTCCGCGGGCCCAACATGAAAGTTGCTTGGAATAATTTTGTGGTCACGCCGGTATATCTGAAATATGTCAATTAGCAAGGAAAGGTAATAATATATTTTTAATGCACAGAATGGATAACAGCGAGCAGTTCGGGGGGTTGCGGGCCCCGTTTCCGGTCCCGCACCTCGAAAAACGAAAATTTTGCCTGTTTGCTCGTTTTTTCGCTCTGATCATGAATTTGAAGTCCGTTTATCCATTCGATGCAATGATAAGGCTCACGGCAGTCCCGCACAGCCAAATCGAGGGTTTTAGGTCAATTTTCGGGTTTAGACCGATTCAAGGTGGGTTTTTAGGGGTGCGAGATCAAGGTATCTACACCTATAACGACTATTCTAAGTCTAAGATTGACCGGGTTCAACTCCGTCTTTGGGGAGATTGACAGGAAAACTGGTCTTACGTCCCTCTAAGGACTGCCGGGACAAAGGCTCTAGCCTATAACGACTATTCTAAGTCTAAGCTTGACCGGGGTCAACTCCGTCTTTGGGGAGATTGACGAGAAAACTGGTTTTACGTCCCTCTAAGGACTGCCAGGACAAAGGCTCTAGCCTATAACGACTATTCTAAGTCATAGCTAATGGGCTTACGTCGGGGACGGCCAGGACATGGTGAACACTAACTACGAGAAGGTTGGCTTACAAGGATGGACATTACGGGGCTTACGTTAGGGACGGCCTAATTTTTATCTTTGAAAGGGTCACTCAGGGGATTTAAACTTTATCTCACAAGGGGTCACTCAAGGGACCTAGACTTGTCTCAAAAGGCGTCACTCAAAGGACCTAAATCTTTTCTCACATGGGGTCACTCTAGGGACCTAGGCTTTATCTCACAGGGGCTTGACTCTCATTTGGTCAACCTAAAGGGTTTGTCAACTTTTTCATCATTCCATCTATTGGTCAAAATCGGGGTTTTGGTCAACTCTGACTACGAGATAGTTGACTAAAAGGAGGGTCTTACATCCACTCGGACTGCCGGGTCAAAACATTCGAGTCAACTCCACCTTTGGGGAGTTTAACAAGGCAAACTGGTCTTACATCCCACTAAGGACTGCCGGGATAAAGTCTCTAGCCTATAATGACTATTCTGAGTCAAGGTTTGGTCAACTCCATCTTTGGGGAGTTTGACGGGAAAACTGGTCTTACGTCTCACTAGGGACGGCCGGGATAAAGGCTCTAGCCTATAATGACTATTCTGAGTCAAGGTTTGGTCAACTCCATCTTTGGGGAGTTTTGACGGGAAAATTGGTCTTACGTCTCACTAGGGACGGCCGGGATAAAGGCTCTAGCCTATAATGACTATTCTAAGTCAAGGTTTGGTCAACTCCATCTTTGGGGAGTTTGACGGGAAAACTGGTCTTACGTCTCACTAGGGACGGTCGGGATAAAGGCTCTAGCCTATAATGACTATTCTGAGTCAAGGTTTGGTCAACTCCATCTATGGGGAGTTTGACGGGAAAACTGGTCTTACGTCTCACTAGGGACGCCCGGGATAAAGGCTCTAGCCTATAATGACTATTCTGAGTCAAGGTTTGGTCAACTCCATCTTTGGGGAGTTTTGACGGGAAAATTGGTCTTACGTCTCACTAGGGACGGCCGGGATAAAGGCTCTAGCCTATAATGACTATTCTGAGTCAAGGTTTGGTCAACTCCATCTTTGGGGAGTTTGACGGGAAATCTGTTCTTACGTCTCACTAGGGACGGCCGGGATAAAGGCTCTAGCCTATAATGACTATTCTGAGTCAAGGTTTGGTCAACTCCATCTTTGGGGAGTTTTGACGGGAAAATTGGTCTTACGTCTTACTAGGGACGGCCGGGATAAAGGCTCTAGCCTATAATGACTATTCTGAGTCAAGGTTTGGTCAACTCCATCTTTGGGGAGTTTGATGGGAAAATTGTCTTACGTCTCACTAGGGACGGCCGGGATAAAGGCTCTAGCCTATAATGACTATTCTGAGTCAAGGTTTGGTCAACTCCATCTTTGGGGAGTTTGACGGGAAAACTAGGTCTTACGTCTCACTAGGGACGGCCGGGATAAAGGCTCTAGCCTATAATGACTATTCTGAGTCAAGGTTTGGTCAACTCCATCTTTGGGGAGTTTGATGGGAAAACTGGTCTTACGTCTCACTAGGACGGCCGGGATAAAGGCTCTAGCCTATAATGACTATTCTGAGTCAAGGTTTGGTCAACTCCATCTTTGGGGAGTTTTGACGGAAAAATTGGTCTTACGTCTCACTAGGGACGGCCGGGATAAAGGCTCTAGCCTATAATGACTATTCTGAGTCAAGGTTTTAATCTAAAGGGGTCACTCTGGGGACGAAGGTGTTTTAACCTAAAGGGTCACTCGGGGGACGAAGATTTGGTCAAGCCTACACTGCGGGATGGTTGACACATTTTCTTGATACCGGGAAAGAGCCTAGGGTGACCTTCAAGAATCATTGTGGACAAAAAGGGTCCAAGACTTTGGAAAAATCATTTTGAGGGGAGATCAAAAGCATTTTGCTTGAAACATTGTCTTTGATAAATGATGCCAAATGGCCAAATTTGAAAATGCTTAATTTTGAAGGCAAATCTTTTAACGAAACATGTTTAGTCAAATTTTGGTTTTAACTTAACCCATAGGTTTATATGCATAAAGTCCTTTTGAGCTTTGTCCATTTCTTAGGAGCGGTCGGGAGTAGAGAATCCTCTTGTTTTCGATGTCGGGGTAGCCCCATGTCCTTGTTCCTATTGATGGCGACGTAGCCCCAATGTCATTGAATTTGTCGGGGTAGCCCCATGTCCTTGTTGCTGTTGATGGTGGCATAGCCCCCATGTCATTGAATGTCTCGGAGTAGCCCCATGTCCTTGTGGAAGTAGCCCGAATGTCATCCTCCGACTTTTGATGTTGGCGTGGACCCGTTGTCGTCTCGCGGCCTTTGATGACGTTAGGAACCCATCCCTTTTTTCATGACGCACCCTGTTTTTTGCCTAGGCCGCCCTTACGGGTTTTCAACCTAGCGGGCTACTTTTTTGGTGCCTTTTTTTTTTTTTTTCATATAAGTGATCCAGCCGACTTGATAGAACGAGGATTTAATATATCTTTTGGAGGAGACATGCAAGGGCCCTTATTTAGGCGGGAGAGAGTCCCTTTATTTTGGTGAACAATGTATTATCATGGAACGGGAGGAAGCCCTTGCTCGACAGAATACAAGTGTTTAGCTCTTTCCTAAGATGTAGAGAGAAGAAGACTTGTTGAGACATTTGAAACTTGCCCTAGTTAATATCATCAAATGATTGCTGGAATGGACCGTGTTTATTATTAAGTCAAGATTATAACAAGCAATTAGCCTTAACATGTATAAATGTTGTGATCAATTAAGATTAAGATTCGATCAATGGCAAGATCAAGAGAACCGGGTCATTTTGGGAGGATCGAGGTTTGATGGATTCATTTCATGCTGTGACCGAACCCGAAGGTTGCCTACGTTCCCCTCAGTTTGAGGAGCTCAGGTCGCCGTAGTTCGGCCGTGGGGCCTTCTTTTGCTGGGGTTGGTGTCCTTTCGAAGGATGTTGTTGCTTTGATAATGTAGATCGCTTTTCTTTGCGGTGAATTCCTCGGGATGTTTTTGAGGTGGACTTTTGCAGTGAACTTGGTGAGCTTTTGAGGTAAACTTCCTCTTTGCCAATATTCATTTGCTTTTCTTTTTTCCATTATCCATTTATTTCTCTCTTATCATTTTTTTAGAGAGAGGGGAAACATTAGCCCCAACTTGCTATCTTGGACATTGGCTCATTTGTAGCCCCTTGGTGGAATTCTGCCACTTCTTACTTTGACTTTTAAAGATCTGGGAAGTCCTTTGCTTGGTTGCGCACGCGCGATCGTGGTTGAATCTTGGTGGTTGAGAAACAATATCCTCGCCTTTTTATTGTCTCGGGATGCCTTTGATGCGCATCAAGGATTTGTATAGGAAAGGTGTATCGGGTTGTGTATCAGGGTAATGTATGAGGGAAGATTTGCCATTGATGGTTTCTTCATGCCAATTGATCACAACATTTATTCATATCAAGATTAATTGTTTGCATTTGGCACTTTTCATTTGTGTTAGGTCCATTCATCCTTAATAAGCCGTCATTGACTAGTATGCTTAGAAGTCAATTCGTCATTTTGGGGACGTAGCAATCAATTGATAATAACAAGCAAGGCAATTTCAAGAGTAAACATATATTGCAAATAATGTCTCAAGTCTAGAGAGAAGAGAAGGAAAATGACTCTTTTATTTAGATAATTTTGTACATACATGTCCAAGTGCGGAACTCTGTAAAAATAAAAAGACACGGTCCAGAATGGACTCCTTTTTTTTTTCTTTCTAGAACCTACGAGGCTGGAAGACTCACATTTTATTTTTTTTAAGGATGGGTTCCCATGCAGCACGATGATCCATTTTCTTTTCCACAGTTGTTGGAGGGGTTGTCGGCGGCATATTCCATTTCTTCCACGGGGAACTCGGGTTCCATGTCGTCGGGAAAGATGTCGCGAGGCCTCCACTTGGCTTGGCGTTGCAATTGCCGGGGTCGTCTACTCATGAGGGAGAGTTGGGAGCTTGCCTGTTGGCCAAGCCTTTTGGTGATTCCCTTTCAAGGTGCGTAATCTCTGTGCATTGCATTCGACGAGAATATGGATTTCCCTGTGATGTAACCGCCTTTGGCCTTCCGAAGCTTGGGCTTCTTCTTGTAGACGGTGTCCCAATTGTTTGATCTCATTGCTCATGTGGACGGTTGTTTCGAGCGCCAATTCGGATGTGGGCTCCTTGGTCAATGCTTCCAGTGGACAGAACCGCGAAAGACTTTTAGCATATTAAACCTCAAGGTGAAATTATAACCATGATTTGAGAAAAATGCTTCATTATCGGATTAGCTTTTTAGGAAAAACTTGATCTTTTATTTTAAGAAAACTTGATCTCCATTTTTTTTATTTATTTATTATTATTTATTTTTTTTTGGAAGACACACCTTTGTTTTGAGTGAAAGACTCACACACATTTTTTTTTTTTTGTAAGCTTTTGACAAGGCAAAAATGGCAATAATAATCTTATTAAGAGAACTGACAATGGATCCAAAATGGTCACCACATGGCATCAACCGGGGAGTCAAGACTTTAACCAAACCTAACAGACATCTTAACCGACTTTTCCTAAAGACTTATCATACGCCCTAAAAGCAACTGGCTCTTCCTAAGGATGAAAACAGACTCCTTCTAAGGGGAGGTTGATAGGAGAGGTTTCGGAACTCCGTCGTTTGCTGTGGTAACCGCAACAGCATTCATTTCCCAACCCGGGGCATTCGGCCCTTCAGACATTTTCTGTGCCACTGATCTTTTCCAAACGCCTTTCGTCGTTTCGGCTTTGCTGATTTTAGGAACCACCATTTGGGACACTGATTTTGTCAATTTTTCCAAAACAGGCTCTCCCACTTTGGGATTGACAACTATGTCAACCATGGGCTCTTTTTCCTTGGGGCGGACACCACTCCATTTATCGATCATCGGGGAAGTCACAGATTTGAGCATGTTGACGCTCGGGTCATTGGCTGTGTCGGGGGTGTTGGGGCGTCCAAGCTTCCCCTTCTCAATTAGTTTCGAGATGATGCGTCTTATGGCGGTGCAATCATTGGTATCATGGCCGTGGTAGTTGTGAAAGGCACACCTTTGGGTCTTGTCTCGACGTTTTTCAAGATTATTTGGCCGAAAATCTTCGAGGGACCACATGAGGCCTTGTTTGACCAATCCTTCAAATACTTTGCTTATGGGCATTCCGAAATCCTCAAACTTTGTGAAATGGAGCTTGGCTCGGCCCTTGGCTTTTCTTTCATTGTTGACCGGAGTGTGGTGGGGATGAGAATCACCGCTACTCAATGCAAAGGGGTGCCCATCGAGTGTCCTTTCAAACGTAGCTTCCATTTGCCTTCTTTTTCCCAACAACGTACCCGACTGAGGTCCAACATGAGGATTCTGTGGAAGTGCATGGGTGTAGGAATACCCATAACCTTGGTTGCTTGCAGGAATATACATTTGAGGCATGCAAGGAGCTTGTGGTCCAAAAGGTCTTGGATTATAGAAATGATACGAGCCACCCCGGAATCTCATCGGAAAATCTGGTGGAGGCAAGTTAGTGATGCCTGGTCGGGTATCCATATATGGTTTAAACAGTGACTGATCTCTGGTGACTTGGTTGATGGCATTGAATCGAGAAGGGACACGATTGGGAAGGTGTTGTGAGTATGATGCTTGAGGCGTAACTGGTGTGAACAGTGGTTTGCGGGCCTTTTGAGTGGGTTGTGTTTGGGGTTTTATAGGAGGTGTCTAATGGGAGATGTTGGATTTGGGATAAGGCGGAGTGAGGAAGATTTGAGTGAGAGGCTCGTTGTGGACGACGGCGTATTGGGGCGAAGAAATGGAGGTCTCGGTATTTAGATGAGATGGAGGGGGAAATCTTTGGTTACAATCCGGGAGTCGGGTAGCTTCCACCCTTTCGTTATGGTTGGTCACCTTGGTGAATGGCCCATCAATTTGAAACAGAGCTGTAACACCTCTTTGCCTCGTCGACTCATCAGCCGGAGTTTGCGTTTCTCTGTGCCTATCTGTGATGACTTCTTTCTCAGCCCCGGGGGTTTCTGAAGCTTGGAACAACTCTTCGTTCGTTAGGCCATCCGAATTATCCGCGGCGTCATTTCTCAAGCTACTGTCCACTGAAGTGATCTTTCTGAGGTACCGGATCGGAGAGGTTGTAGTGACCGGGGAACTTTCTGACTCCACACGCACCAGTCGGCGACATGATGCTCTCTTCCACTTCATCTAAGCCACGGAAAAAAAGGTAGTTTAGGCTTGGGTAAACATTGGGTGAACACTTGGGTTAAAGACACACGTGTCTCTGTTTGGGATATTTGACCGGGCCAAAGTTGCCTACGTTCCCCTCACCACGAGGGAGGGGGTCCCACGTGATGAGAGGCTCAGGTCACCGTAGTTCGAACGGGTTTAGAATCTTAAGAGGGAAAGACGAACACGACTAATGTCTTAACGAGAATCCATCCAAGGACTTGACTGGCTTCCTAGGGGACTATTCTTAGAATTTAACGGGGATCTTTGCGGGGACCTAGGGGACTTTGCCTAGGGTCTCAACGGGGATCTTAACGAGGTTCTTGAAGGATAACATGGATCCTTCCAAAGACTTAACGGGACTTGACGGAGGTCTTGAAGGATAACATGGATCCTTCCAAAGACTAAAAGGGACTAATCAAAAGTCTTGGAGGATAACATAGATCCGTCCAAAGGCTAAACGGGACTAATCAAAAGTCTTGGAGGATAACATGGATCCGTCCAAAGACTAAACGGGACTAATCAAAAGTCTTGGAGGATAACATGGATCCGTCCAAAGACTAAACGGGACTAATCAAAAGTCTTGGAGGATAACATGGATCCGTCCAAAGACTAAACGGGACTAATCAAAAGTCTTGGAGGATAACATGGATCCATCCAAAGGCTTAACGGGACTTGATGGAGGTCTTAAAGGATAACATGGATCCTTCCAAAGACTTAACGGGGGTGATACTGGTTAGCGAAACAATGCAATGTATCAAAGACAGGAAGCAAAAATGGAGCAAGCTCATGCAACGTGCAATTAATAAATCATTCAAGTTTACTTAAAAAGCATTTTTATTCCTAAATGGTTGGAAAAGATTTCTCTTCTTTTTCGCAACTACTCTAATTCCTAGATCAGTGGAGGCCATCACTACGCCTATAGACCCCTTGTTTTTCACATGTATTGCACGCTCCCAAGGACGGACTATCTCGGGCGAGGGTCCTATAGGGCAAGCGGCTTCCACCGACCAAAAGAAACGAACCTAGGGTCTAGTGCATCGCAAGATTCCCAATGCGTGAGCCATCCCAATCATGATTAAGCCCCGGTCGGGATCGAGACTTTTCTCCGAAGGCTACACCGAAGGTTGCACCGACATTCCGACATGACCTCATTTTTTAGTGAGGCGTCTCGATTCTTGACCATGGGCTTAAGGATGATCAAAACAACTCGTACATTACGGTGTCACCCTATCCTTAGTACATGGCCCTTGCTAATTGCGGTCGTCACTAACACACGAGTTGAAGGCTGGTTAGGCCACGCTTGCATTACATCAAGGAGTCACAACTCGGGCATTAATTTGGCCAAAATTAGCTTTGAGCACGTATGAAGGATGTGGTAACGTGATCTAGACCAAAAACCAACCATAGTCACGGTATTTGTGTGTCCTGGACAAGTGTGGTTGACTCGGTTCGGAAGGGAAGGTGGGATGGACCCGTGCGCGCATCGAAGGGAACAAGAGCGCCCAACGAGCTGCATCATGGCATCCTCCCAGGGTTTAAAGGGTATTTGGAACGTGCACGGTCAAGTGCGCGTGGTGTGAAGTCATTCTATGCTCCTTTTTTGAGTAAAAAGAGAGATTTTCAATTCGTTTTTTCGATAGCATGAGCATGGCATAAGCAAGATATGAACAAGCATGGATTGAGCAATCTATACACAACAAATCAAGGAATATAAGCGAACAAAGACCAAAACTTGTACATGTACCGAGTTGTGCACCACAAAGAATTTTGAATCAAACTTTTGCAAAAGAAATATTTTACATTGAAACCCTTGTATACAAAGCAATTTGTGCACAACGAGAAGACTCAAGAAAACCCTTACAAAAAGGATTATGCACGACGAGGTTTGGAAACCATTTTATTGACAAAAGATCATGCATAACCAAGTTTTATTACCTTTTAAAAAAAGTTTTGGCCAAAAGAATGAAGGTAATGTGCACAAGTAAGACTGTAAATTTGGAACCTGGACAAGTAGAAGCAGAGGGGCACCCAGAGTGTTGCAGCCCTGCACCAAACTGTTAATTGGCAACATTCTGGCCCCTACCCGAAGTAGCTGTACGGCTAAAGCAAGAGGGTGAAGATTTTTCTCAGTTTCTCCAACTTCTGATCATCAAGCCCCAGTTTATTGTATTTCCAGAACGTATGTACTCAAAACAGTTCAAACAGAAACATCAAACACACACAAATATGCAAGAAGTCAACTAACGGGAACGGGAGTTTGACCCACACAAGAATGCCCCCGAACCTTCTAGAAAGAAGTCCGAAAGCACTCTATATCCCTAGCGGATTCGCCACTGAAAGGATCCCGCCCCGCACGCGGAAACGCGATGGTGTATGGGGCGAAACGCCAAACACGGGAACCGGTCAAATTTAACGGAGTCGCCACATTTTGTTAATTTTAAACCCAACAAAATGACAAAGGTTTGAGTTCAAAGGTTCGGAGGTCAGGTTACAACTTGGGAGGAGTTTTTACGTCCTCTCAAGTTGCCTCGGACAAAGCCGAGTCTCCCTAAGTTAGTTAAAATGTGCATATGTGTGTGTGTGTATTTAACGGAAAAAATTCTGTTGTTGATTTTATTTGAGAAACTCGGCTGAAAAAGGGTCCTTGAGTGACAAGATAAAGGTCAGAGGGCAAAACAGGCAATTTTTCCCTCCTACCTAAAGTAGCCGTACGGCTATAGGAGGCAATTCTGGGATTTTTACAGTTTGCTCAAGAACAGTCCAGTTCAGAACAGAAACATGGCATTCTGTCTGAAGCTGGACAAACTGTTTTGATCCCAGTTTGCAAGAAATCATTTTACAAGTTTTATAACATCATTCCTATGCTAAATGATCATCACTTGGTCCCCCAAAACAAGTATTTGGGTGTGATCATGAGCAATCATAGGAGAAAATCAAGAAAGTTGATGAATGTCCCCTTTGGACCAAAGTTGGTCATTTGGTGAATAAAGATTGGAACTTTATCACCAAGATGACATTTTATGACTTAAAATCCTTCCAAGAGTCAAAATAACACATAAAGATTGAATCTTTATGACCCAAAAGTGGGATTTTGAGGCTAAACCAAAGAGGAAAATGATGGACACTAAGGTTCCACCACCCTCATGATTATCATGGCCAAACAAGCATAACATTTAAATGAATAAGGAATGTAAATGACAATCAACAAGTCTATGAGTGTCTAGGTTTAGAACCTCTTCCGTACAAGGTATGGAGGGCACCTTTGAACTTCTCATAGCTTGGACAAGATAGTAATGTAATAGATAGGTATATAGTGCTTGATAATGGACAAGTCTTGCAAGAAATAAAAGGTGCTTGAAATGGACAAGTCTTTGCATGAATGAAGAGTAAATACATGTATAACCAAGATATAAGAAAGAAAATAGGAGTAAGATGAAGAGAAAGGAGGGGGGAGGTGGCTTTACCTATGATGGTTATGGCCAATCTTCCTTTCTTCTCTCCTTTTTTGGTTTGTGATCACTCTCACTCTTGCTCTGTGGTAATTCCAGCAGAGTGACCCCCCTAATGTGTATTTCTCCCCGTTGAAATGATCACCAAGGGGTTCTATTTATAGGGACTGAGGGTGCCCAAACCATCCGTACGGCTAGGCCCCTCTAGTACCCAAAGCATCCGTACGGCTCAGCCTGGCGAGCTTCTGGATTTTTCCAATTTTATACCAGAGTAGTCCTGGAATTTATAGCTTATCCTAGGGAGGTCCTGGCCTATTAGCTTATCCCTGAAACGGTGCTAAGGCTACCTCTAATATAGGTTGGTTTCAGATTGGGGTAATTACACCGCGTATTAGGAACTTTACGATGCACTAGACCCTAGGTTTATTTCTTTTGATCGGTGGAAGCCGCGTGCCCTATAGGACCCTCGCCCGGGATAGTCCGTCCTTGGGAGCGTGCAATACAGGTGAAAAACGAGGGGTCTATAGGCGTAGTAATGGCCTCCACTAATCCAGGATTATAGAATAGTTGCGAAAAAGAAGAGCGATCTTTTCCAACCAGTTAGGAATAAATTTGTTTTAAGTAAACATGAACATAATTAATCAATAATAATAAACCTTCATGTTGCATGAGCCTAAAGCCTGTTTGCCCCAAACACCGACCCGAGTCCATACCTGACTCTGAAATGAACCTCCTTCTCCGCAGCGCATAAAAAGTGGGTCAGAGTTCCGGGTCATCGCCTGATTAGTGCCGAGTCAGACAGTTCATCGACAGCTTCATTGAGGTTTTTCCAAATGACTAGCCCGGCAGGAAGTAGTAGTGGGGGTGACAATGCCACAGATCCGAACAGTCTTAGCAGGGAAGAGTTGGTACAGGCTTTAGAGGCCGCCAGGGCCCGGGAAGAGAATGACAGAAAACGCCTCGAGGATATGCAGAATAGGGTCACGGAGATCATGAGACAGAAAGGGGTAGCCATTGTGTTTGAAAATGACGGAGGCTTTGCGGAAATCACTGACGAAGAAGGAATTGAGAATGTGCAGCCTTAAGGGTACAGTCAGGTCCTGCCCCTTCAAACTTACCCAAATGTGGGGACCTCACGTCCCACATCCCAAACCACCACTCACCAAAATGTTCCCATCACTCATGTTCCCCTTGTCCCACCGGGTGTTTCTTCCATGTACCCACCGGGGTTCAATCTATATGACACGGTCCCAAACAGTCAAGCACCCTTGGCCCCATCTACTGCCGGCTTGCCGCCTCCGGCCCTGCCAACCATCTCTAGAGAAGTGCCTTACCCACTCTACTACCCGATGGCCCAAACATCCAAAACTACCCCACCATATATCCCAACAAACAACCTGGCGCCAGGGTATGTCTACACCCACTTTCCACCTACAAATCCTCCTCCGATAGTCCCCTCCACCACTTCACCTCCCAACGCAGTGCCATTAACAAGTCAAATCATGGGATCCATCAACTCCAACCCCATGTGGACCCTCAAGTGGGATGGATAGTTGAGAAGCTGAAACAAATGGAGGAAAGGTTCGAGGGAATGAACGAGAAGAAGTTCACCTCGGGAGTCACGGACCCCGATAAGGTCGTCCCCCTCCCTCATCGATTCAAAATGCCGGAAATTGACAAATTTGACGGGACCGCCTGTCCCCAGACTCACCTCAACGCCTACACCTTGGCGATGAGGGCGAAGGGTTGCACCGTGCAGCAAATGGCTGATCACTTTCAGTTGTCCTTAAGGGGAAATGCACTCAAATGGTTCTTCAACTTAAAGGATGAGTCTCGAACCACATGGGACCGGATTAAGGAAGCATTCCTCACCAAGTACCGTTCTAACTTGGAGTGGGAAACCAATCGCACCGATTTGCAAAGCACACTGCAAAAGACCGAAGAGCCGATCAGTGAGTTTTACAAAAGATGGAACTACAAATTGGGAGAAATTTCCAATCCTCCCACCGAGGATGAACAGTTGGATATATTTCAGTCATGCCTGAAACCCCAACTGCGAGCTTTGATCAGCCATCACTTCTACCCCAATCTCCGAGCCATGGTAACCGCATGATCCAAATTTGAGAAGGCTCTCAATGAGCAGTCTCCGGCCCAAAATAGCGGAAACTCCTATAGGTACCGCCCTCCGACCACCGGTAAAGGGAAAGAAACCCTGGGAACGGTTAACAGCATCCAAGAAGGAAGCTCAAGGCAAGCCTCTCAAAAGGGTGGGACTGCAGAAAGGCGTCAGTATGTAAGGTTTGAGGATTTCGGAATGCCTATGAGTAAGGTGTTCGAAGGGTTAGTCAAGCAAGGCCTTGTAAAACCTTTGGTCAACTATCAGCCAAGGAATCCCGAGAAACCCCTTGACCAAAACAAAAGATGCGCCTTCCACAATTATCATGGCCACAATACCGATGATTGCTCCGTGATAAAACGCATCATCCTCGACCTCATTGACAAAGGGAAACTTGAACACCCCCGTGGCCCGAGCGTGATTAATAACCCTTTCCCCAACAACCAAGGCATTAATATGATTGAGTTCGAGGAGCCTACACCTGTGAACCTTTTGGAATTCAATGTCCCAATGGCTTAGATTGGGGAAGAATGGAAGGAAGCTTTATGGGCATGTGTGCAAGAGGGAGATATGAGATGCCCATCCGACTTTATGATCGCCAATGTGATGAGTGCAAGGGTACCCCACCAAAATGCCGATGAATTGGTCGTAGTAACACTCACCGAACATGATTTAACGTTTGAACAATGCATGGAGGAGATGGAAAAGTCCATTAAGAGTACGTTGGACAGTGAAAGCCAAGGCTCGAATGGGGATAGCCTTTCCCATGATGATTGCTTCCATATCATTAAGGCATGTAGTTCATCTACGGGCAAGAGGACAATTAAACGAAACGGGTCCGAGGTCGTAAAGGTCCCAGAAATGATTGACTATGAAGGGTATCTCACCCAAATGAAAGAAGCCGTTCGTTCTCTACCTCACAAGGAGCCCCGGATCCTATGTGAAAGTGATGATGATGAAATATCCTCAAATGTGGCTCCTTGTGTTTTCTCCCCGAAATTGGAAGAAGAGGAATTTCCGGCCCTGGATGATTTCTTAGCTTTGCCACCACTATCTCCGCCACCGCCGCTGTTTGACGGATCAGCGTTCCCAGATAATTATTGTTGCGTGCTCACCCTGGAAAAGCTCCGTGAAACTGTGGGAGCCGGGAAGAGCCAGAACTACCACCCTATCTCCCTAGGAGAAATTTGTGGGTCAACATCCACCCCAAAACGAATGGTCACGGTAAATGAGTTAAGGAGGGAGGCATGGCCGTACGGTACCCAAAACCCTCCGCCTATCGGAGATGAGATGATAAAAGTCGATGACTCCTTGGAAGTGAGTATATTAACTCGATCAGGGCAAGTGCACACGGAGAACCCTAAGAAACCTCCACCACCGGAACACCGAGCGCCTCCCCTTCTTGTTGACGAGGCGAAACCCCCAGGTTCCGGAGAGGAGGATCCCATCTTAGCCCAACTTAAGAGGACACAAGCTAACATATCTTTGTGGTCCCTCCTTACTTCCTCCTACCCTCATAAGCTCAAGTTGGAGGAATGCTTGGCCCACACTATGGTACCCACCACAGCTACTCCCGAGGAAGCCGTGCAAATGATCGGAAGTGTTCAATACGGAAATATCATCACATTCACAGATTTGGATTTGCCGAAGTTTGGGTCTAGCCATAACGAGGCCCTTTACATCACGGTACAATTGGATGATCGCCGCCTCCCTCGGGTTCTGGTCGATAACGGCTCCGCCATGAATGTCCTCCCCGCTAAGATGATGGATCTACTTGGCCTTGAGACCACCGACCTAAAGCCTTCCATGATCACTGTCAAGGCTTATGATTCCACGGCCCGCTCAGTCTTAGGGGTGGCCACTTTGAACCTTTGGTTTGGGAAACAAATGATGCCGACCGACTTCCAAGTGCTTGACATCCCCATATCCTTCACTGCCTTATTGGGACGCCCGTGGCTCCATAAAGTCAATGGGGTCGCCTCCACTCTCCATCAATGTGTGAAATACGTGCAAGGGGGTAACTTGACAACTATTTATTGGGACAGTGTGACCACAGAAGGAACCAACACCAATGGGATTCATGTGTTAGAAATTAAGCATGAGGGGAGAGGCATGGTTTTGACCGGCTTCACAGAAGTCTACCCAAAACCCACATTTGTTGTGTAGATCTCACGCTCACCAAGGATAAGATTCCTCCTGCGATGAGAATGATGCGTCTGATGCGCTACCTCCCAGGGCTCGGACTAGGAAGGAAGCTCTAAGGGACTCACAAGATTGTTGAGATCAAAGAGCAAAACACGCTTCATGGCTTGGGATACAAACCCACCCCCGGAGACCTCAGGATGGATAAGGAAATGGCTCGGAAGAAAAGCCAAGCCAGGGCTCAAGGGATTACGTTTAAAACCCCTAACCTTCGTCCTTATACCTTTGATATGAGCCGTTACTTTGTGAAGGGGGGAGTTCAAGTCGAACCCCCAGAGCCAAGAGAGCCGATGATGACCAATTGGGATAAGTTGCAAGAGGATCTCAAAAGGTTCCGAGGGGTGGTGGCAAACCCCGTGAGGAGGGCATTTCTGGATACGCCCAAGATAAAAGATCCTACCGATACTACTATCAGCCACGAATACACCTTCAAGGGGGTGCCCGAAATGGTAAAAGAGTTTGAAACCTTGTCTGTGACGGGAGCTAGCAAGGAAAGGGGATCCGTCTGGGGACAAAATGGCGGATACAAGTTTGAGGAGGTAGTTCCTAAGGGCGCCGCCAAGGATGCTATGGGCAATGAGTGGAACGGTGTGGTAATGCAAAGAATGTTCGGAGAAGACTTGGTTGTACCTGACGTAATTGACTTCGAAAAGGAAATGATTGCCGTGATTGAAGGTGGACCTCTTGCAACCTTTGACCCACACACTCTTGCAAAGCCAAGGGACATGCCTCTGAAAAATTGGGTAACCTTCTCTGGACCGGTGGCGAGCAAAGAAGAAATGACCGCGAAACTTGGATTGGTCCCTCGTCCCCTAGAGTCAAATGTCGTAGGATCCAACGTAGTTGAGTCTCCCCAATCTCTTGTCTTTGAATTCGAGTCTGTCTCCTCCGAGGGCCTCACGCCCGAGGATTATGAACTTTTAGCCAACGTTGTATTCCCGTTTGCATTGAATGAAATGATAGACCTTTCCGAGTATCCCCTCATTGCCAACCTATTAGATGATAAATTAACTAATAATCTGAAAATGGTTAATAATGAATCACCTAATAATGCAGACGCACTAAACGATCCAAACATTAAACAGTCGTCAAAGCAGGTTGTTGATCAAGAGGAAAACCGTGCCCAAGCTGCCGAAGAGGTTTTGACAAAGGTGAATTTGGGAACCGAAAATGAGCCGAAGGAGACACAGATTGGGGAATACTTCAAAGGGGCCGAAAGGGAAGCTTTGGTTGAGCTACTCAAAGAATATGTAGATGTGTTTTCATGGTCTTATAAGGATATGCCAGGGTTCGATGCTTCGATCGTGGAACACAGGATCCCCGTGGACCCCGAGGTGAAACCCGTTAAGCAAAAACTTCGGCGGATCAAACCAGAATGGTCCCTGTAGGTCAAAGAAGAGATTGAGAAGTTGCTTCGGGTCGGCTTTATAAGAGTGATAGAATACCCCTCATGGCTCTCCAACATAGTAACGGTCACAAAGGCCAACAGAAAGGTTCAATGCTGCGTCGACTTTAGGGATCTCAACAAAGTGAGTCCCAAAGATGACTTTCCTCCCAAGCATCGACATGCTTGTGGATACAACCTCTAGCTTTGAGGTTAAGTCTTTTGTGGATGGCTTCGCCGGATATAACCAGATTAAGATGGCAGAGGAGGACCAGGAAAAAACTGCCTTCACCACCCCATGGGGAACCTTTTGCTATACCGTGATGCCTTTCGGGTTGCGAAACGCTGGGGCTACCTACCAAAGAGCTGCGACCGCACTCTTCCACGACATGATCCATAAGGAAATATAAGTGTATGTCGATGACATGATCGTGCATTCTAAGGGCTCTGACGGGCAACATTTGATAGACTTGAGAAAGTTATTTGACAGGCTTAGGAAGCACTCCATGAGACTTAATCCGGCCAAGTGCACTTTTGGGGTTTCTCGTGGCAAGGTTTTGGGATACATGGTCACCGAACGGGGCATCGAAATTGATCCTCAAAAGGTCAAGGCAATTATGGAAATGAGGCCACCTCGCACCCAAACAGAGGTAAAAACCTTCATGGGAAGATTACAATACATCAGCCGCTTCATAAACCAACTCACTCACATTTGTGAGCCCATCTTCAAACTGCTAAGAAAGAATGCCGAGGTCAAGTGGAACGGGGAGTGACAAAGAGCCTTCGACAAGATTAAGGCCTACCTCATCCACCCGCCAATCCTATGCCCTCCGCACAAAGACAAGCCACTCTTGCTTTACCTAACGGTGACTGATGCGTCGATAGGAGCATTGTTGGCCCAAGAGAAGAAAGATTCAAAGGTGGAAAATGCCATCTAATTTGTGAGCCGTAAGCTACAAGGAAGCGAGCTCAACTACTCCCCAATTGAGAAGACTTGCGCAGGATTTGTATGGGTCGTGAGAAAGTTAAAACATTACATGCAGGCTCATCCGATACAACTTATTTCCAAAATAGACCCCATCAAATGCTTATTGGAAAAGCCATCTTTGTCTATGAGGCTTGCCAAATGGTCCTTCTTCTTAGCCGAGTACGATATCAGTTATGTGTCGAGAAAGGCAGTCAAAGGAAGGGTTTTGGCAGAACACTTGGCAGATTTCCCTAGTAATGAAGAACGGGGCCCGAACTGAAGTTCCCAGATGAAGGAATCTTTACCCTTGAGGGAGGAAATAGGTGGCAATTGTTCTTCGACGGAGCGGCCAATAAAAAGGAAACGGTGTAGGATTGCTCTTGGTGAACCCAAAAGACAAGCACACCCCATAGCCATCAAATTGAACTTTGATGTCACCAATAATGCCGAAGAATATGAGGCATGCAAAGCCGGTTTGGAGGCAGCCTTGGAAAGGAATGTTAATGAGCTGGAAGTATACGGCGATTCGGCCTTGATTATCAACCAAGTCTCGAACAAATGGAAAACACTGGATCCCGGTTTGCGAAAATATCATGCCTATATGGAAGAGCTCATAGCACAATTCCAAGAGGTCAGCTTCCATTACCTGCCAAGGGACCGGAACCGTTTCGCCGACGCCCTAGCAACTTTAGCTTCATTAGTGGAAATCCCCGAGGGAAAATTGATAAAACCATTCCGGGTTGGGAGAAAGGAAAGCCCAGCATACTGCTTCGAAATCGGAGCAATCCTGGAAGAGGTAAAGGAGCCATGGTACAACCAGATTTACCAATTACTCAAAGAAGGAGAAGCTTCCTTCATGAATGAAAAGGGAGAGTATTTGCACGGGATCAAAGCCAAAGGTATGATGGCACTCAAGCGGTTGGCATCCAATTACATCATCCTGGGGGACATCCTATACAAAAAATGCCATCAGGGCCTTCTCCTTAGATGCATAAGTGGGGAAAGGGAAAAAAGAACTCATGCAAGATGTTCATGGTGGAGTGTGTGGTCCTCATATGAACGCAAGGGCATTAATGCAAACCATTCTGCGGATGGGTTACTTCTGGATCTCAATGGAAACAGATTGCATGCAATTCGTAAGGAGGTGTGATAAATGTCAGCGTTTCTCCAACCTCAACCACATACCGCCTCATCATCTCTACTGCATGACTACACCATGGCCCTTCTCAATATGGGGCATAGATGTTATCGGGAAAATCTCCCCGTCTGGTAGCAATGGTCACGAGTTTGTTTTGGTAGCCGTGGATTACTTCACAAAGTGGGTAGAGGCTAAGTCATACCGGGTCCTCACCTCCAAGAAGGTGGCGGGATTTATAAAAGAGAATATCATGTGCCGGTACGGGGTCCCGAACGAGGTCATTACCGACAACGGCTCGCACTTCGAGGGTGAATGCGATCGATTATTGGGAGAATTCCGAGTTACTCGCCACAAGTCCTCCCCATATAGACCCCAGACCAATGGCGCGGTATAAGCCGCCAACAAAACGCTTGAGAGGATCATTAGAAAGATGGCAACACGGGGAAGAGATTGGCCCAAAAAGCTACACCTATTTTTGTGGGGCTACCGGACTTCGGTCAGAACAGCCACAAGAGAAAGTCCTTTTGCTTTGACGTACGAAATGGAAGCCATGCTCCCCGCAGAATTGGAAGTACCGTCACTAAGAGTTTTGTTGGAAAATAAGATCCACGAGGTCGATTGGCTTCGAAGCCGACATAATGAGCTGGCCTTGCTGGACGAACGTCGCCTGAGCGCCATGGAACACATCCGCTCCTACCAAGGGAGAATGGCGCGAGCCTTTGATAAGAAGGTAAAGCCTCGAGGGATTCGGGCAGGAGATTTAGTCCTTAAGGAAAAACCCCCGGGGAGGTCTAATCCCGATGGAAAATGGGAACCCGTGTGGATTGGTCCCTTTGTGGTACAAGAACTCTTCTCAGGGGGCGCAATGAGGTTCGCAGACTTGGACGGCAACCCCTTTATGCACCCAGTCAATGGTGATAAGCTCCGTCGTTACTTTGTTTAAAAAAAAAAAAAAGGGAGGGTGCTAAAAGAATATACCCACCTAGATTGAAAACCCATTTGGGCGGTCTAGAGAAAAAACAGGGTCGCATCCTAAAAATTTGTGGAGAAATGAACTACGATGACCTGAGCCCTTTAGATTTTCATTTGTAAAAGGGGAACGTAGGCAGCCAATCTTTGGTCCGGTCTAAAAAATAAATAAAAATCAAATTTGGACTTGAGCAATGAGAATGCAAATTGGCTTCATAAGTAACCATTTTCATTACAGTTAAAACACTTCTTTGATGAGTTCAAGCACGGTCTACTCTCGACCCAACTAACATGCTTAAGACATAACTAAAATACCTAAGATAAACTAATGTGTCTGCAATGGCAATGGGTGGATACATGGAAATCACTGTTCTCCGTCCCTCCACTTCTTCTTTTGACTTCTTCGGGTCTTCTTTTTATTCACCTCAAAGATGTCAATTTCCCCTTTTCCATGATTAGAGGCTCTTCCAATGTCATCTACGAGCCCGGTCGCCCTCAAAGCCGCATTGGCGGCAGTCCGAGCCCGAAAATCCTCCATTCGTGCCCCCGCCTTAGGCATCGCGGCCATCCTCCTATCTGCCAAAACTCTGTAGTCCTCAACAACGTCTCCAGTAATGTTATGGCCACTCGCCACAGCTTCGGTCTCCTTTAGAACCCTGCTAGGACCATAAGTCTCACCAAGAATAGCCTCACGCCTCTCCTCAATGAGCCTCTGAGTCTGTCCCATGGTCTGTTCATACCAGTCCAAGTATACCGTGGTCAAAACCATGCTAGCCGCTCGCCCAAGAAGTGCCTAAGCTGGAAAGAGGGAGTAAGTTCACGACCGGGACAGGAATGAAACGGTGGAGGAATCCCACATAGACAGAGATGGAAGCCTCAAGTGCTCCGGGTTGACACCCGACCACTCCAATAGTGGAGTCTGCGGTAACCCAAACTGACGACGGACCAAAGAAGGGATATAATGAGATGAACCCAAGAGTCCTGGCACCCGAACAAAGGGGGAATTATCTTGATACTCCCGCACCGAGCCAATACGCCAATGGGGAACTAGCCAGCGTATCTCGGCAGTCGTGAGGCGAGCCATGTAAGCCTCCCAATCACTCTGAACTAGGTCCAAGATAATGCCTCTCAAAGAGTAAGACCAAGGATTGTGAGAGATAGGAGCCTCCGGAATGGCCATCAACCTCTCCCTCAACCACAAAGTAAGCAAGGCAGGGCTACCGCTGCGCATGAAACCATCCCCCAAAGCCAAGCGGTCCATACCGTGAAGGGTCTCGCCCAAGATCAAGGGGACAATATCCTTCCCCGCACGGACTCCTCGAGGACACTCAATAAAACCCGATGGCAGGTGCCCTTGGAACTGACCATGTAGAAAAAAGCAAGGACACATAAACCAAAGGCATTCCAAGAAGCCTCATCCGTGCGATCCATGAACTTCTCAGGGACATCCGAAATATCAATAAAAGTGTGATCAAGGACCATGCATTGGGCCTCTTCCAAATAAATACCAAGAAGAGAAACCAACCTCTCAACACACATGGTGTCATCAACCGAAGGAAGAGCAATGACCTCCGTGTCCACGCCGCCCACCAAAGCCTTGAAATCCTCATAAGTAGGAGTGATCTCGTTGTAGGAGAAACAATAGACATGCCTCCTAACATCCCAAAAGGACGCAGCGGCTCTCAATAGCTCAAGATCCAGAATGAACTCCTTGAGAGACCAAAGGGATTGAAGGCCAAACATGGATTGAAAAGTTCCCTTGTGATTCCTCATGTGGGACCGCATCCAAAGCCTAAGGTTACCCTCGAAACATTCTTGATGAATTTTGGACAATTTTGGTGGTTTCTCCATGAGAAAGGGTTCCATGGAAAAAGGAGCTTTCGAAATGAAGAAGACGAACTGATTGATGAACTCAGGACTGTGGCATTTAAGTAGATGACCAGGCCTGGAAGGAAATTGAATGAAAAAGGAGTACTTCCTTCCTGAGCCGTACGGCTACTTTAGCCCTGTCTGGATTGATGATTTCTTTTTGAGAGTTAGCTTTGTGGTCCAACCCATTTAAAGCCCCTTCCCAACCAATGTCATAAATGCAACCGAAAAATGCCCTCCTTGGCTCATGCAACTTGAATTGAACCTAGAAAATTTAGGTTCCTGAAGTCATCACAGGCAGTCCTAGCGACGTAAGCCCAGCTTTGTGAAATTAATTATGGCCGTCCTCGACGTAAGCCCAGTTAAAATTTAAAATTTGGAAATGGTCTTTTGCTTAATGCTTATTATGGCCGTCCTCGACGTAAGCCCAGTTAAAATTTGGAATTTGAAATGGTCTTTTGCTTAATGCTTATTGTGGCCGTCCTTGACGCAAGCCCAGTTAAGTTGTTTGTGTGAAAAAATTGGCTGTCCCAGACGTAAGCCCAGTTAAATGTCCAAAATTGGCCGTCCCCGACGTAAGCCCATTAGCTATGACTTAGAATAGTCGTTATAGGCTAGAGCCTTTGTCCCGGCAGTCCTTAGAGGGACGTAAGACCAGTTTTCCCATCAATCTCCCCAAAGACGGAGTTGACCCCGGTCAAGCTTAGACTTAGAATAGTCGTTATAGGCTAGAGCCTTTGTCCCGGTAGTCCTTAGAGGGACGTAAGACCAGTTTTCTCGTCAATCTCCCCAAAGATGGAGTTGACCCCGGTCAAGCTATGACTTAGAATAGTCGTTATAGGCTAGAGCCTTTATCCCGGAAGTCCTTAGAGGGACGTAAGACCAATTTTCCCGTCAATCTCCCCAAAGATGGAGTTGACCCCGGTCAAGCTATGACTTAGAATAGTCGTTATAGGCTAGAGCCTTTGTCCCGGCAGTCCTTAGAGGGACGTAAGACCAGTTTTCCCGTCAATCTCCCCAAAGACGGAGTTGACCCCAGTCAAGCTTAGACTTAGAATAGTCGTTATAGGCTAGAGCCTTTGTCCCGGCAGTCCTTAGAGGGACGTAAGACCAGTTTTCCCGTCAATCTCCCCAAAGACGGAGTTGACCCCAGTCAAGCTTATGACTTAGAATAGTCGTTATAGGCTAGAGCCTTTGTCCCGGCAGTCCTTAGAGGGACGTAAGACCAGTTTTCCCGTCAATCTCCCCAAAGACGGAGTTGACCCCGGTCAAGCTTGACTTAGAATAGTCGTTACCATAGAGCCGTCCCCGACGTAAGCCCAAGTAAAAATAGTCGTCCCATGTAGAGTCAACCCTCTCCTATAGAGTCAAGTTGACCGTATCCCCAGCAAGTAACCCTCAATCCCATAGAGCCAAGTTGACCATGTCTCACCTCTGACCCCTAGAGTCAGTGCCTCCTTGCGGTCATCTAAGTAACCCCCCGCGTAAGCCTCCGAAGTCTATAGAGTTAGGCTTGATTCCTCGCGAACGGGATACGTAGGTTAATCCTATACCACTAGGTCCAGCCATGCAACCAAAATCGGTTAAAGCCGTCGTCCCGTCAGATTGGGATGCTTATTTCTATCGACAACCCCGCTCCTTCGAAGCGACGTTGCCGAGGGGCTCTGTAAGTACCCCAATCTGAAACCAACCTATCTTAGAGGTAGCCTTAACACCGTTTCAGGGATAAGCTAATAGGCCAGGACCTCCCTAGGATAAACTATAAATTTCAGGACTACTCTGGTATAAAATTGAAAAAATCCAGAAGCTCGCCAGGCTGAGCCGTACGGATGCTTTGGGTACTAGAGGGGCCTAGCCGTACGGCTGGTTTGGGCACCCTCAGTCCCTATAAATAGAACCCCTTGCTGATCATTTCAAGGGGGGGAGAAACATTAGAACTAAGGTTACTCTGTTGAATTCACCTCAGAATAGTGTGAGTAAGAGTGAACAAAGAGTGAAAGAGAGAAAGGAAGATTGGCCTAAACCAAGATAGGTAAAGCCAACTCCTCCCCCTCCCCCTCCCTTCTCTTCATCTAAGAACTCTATTTATCTTTGATCTTGTCATTTATTGTTGATCTTTACATTCTTGCAAGTCTTGTCCATTCAAGCAATATACATATATCTATTATTATTTATATTTCCTAGTCCAAGCCATGAGATGATCAAAGGTGCCCTCCATACTTTGTGTGGAAGAGGTTCAATCCTAGTTTGATCATGGCTTGTTGATTGTTCATTTACATTCTTGTCATGGATGATGCTCTTGTTGTTCATTTTGCTCATTTTAAGCTATGATGATCATGTTGAGGATAAAGTCTCAATCTTTATCCTCATCACCTTGATCTAGCCCAAAATTCCCAAGTTTGGGTAATAAAGATTCAATCTTTATGGTTTGTTCTTGTCCCTAAAGGATTAATCTTGCCTAGAAGAGCCATTTTGATGGTAAAGTTTCAATCTTTACTCATCAAATGGTCACTATGGCTCAAAAGGGCATATTGGCCACCTTTTTCATTTTTCTCCCATGATTGCCTTTGATCATGCCCAAACTCTTGTTTTGGAAGGTTCTTTGATGATCAAGTGTCATATGAATGAGTTGTTAATGTTGTTTTGTGTTGGAATAACAAACTGGAATCAGAACAGTTTGGTCCAGTTCAAGCAGAATGCTCTGTTTCTGCCTGGAACTGGACTGTTGCTTGAACAAACTGTAAAATCCCAGGAGTGTTCTCCCCATCCGTATGGCTACTTTGGTCGTATGGGGAGATTGACCATTTTGCCCTTCTGTCTTCTGTTTTCTTATCAAACAAACCCTTTTTCAGTTGAAAAGATAAATAAAAAGTTAAACAAAAATTTTCCGTAAAAACACACACACACACATGCACTTTTGTTAACTAACAAGGGAGACTCAGCTTTGTCCGAGGCAAGTTGGGAGGACGTAAAAACTCTTCCCAAGTTGTAACCTGATCTCCGAACCTTTGAACTCAAACCTTTGTCATTTTGTTGGGTTTAAAATTAACAAAATGTGGCGACTCCGTTAAATTGGTCTGGTTCCCGCGTTTGGTATTTCTCCCTTGAAATGTGCTCGCGTGTTTTTTTTGGGGCGGGATCCTTACAGTTTGCTGATGCGGGATCCGTTTGCTGAAGCGGGATCCGTTTGCTGATGCGGGATCCGTTTGCTGAAGTGGGATCCGTTTGCTGAAGGCGGGATCCGTTTGCTGATGCGGGATCCGTTTGCTGATGCGGGATCCGTTTGCGGGATCCGTTTGGTGAAGGCGGGATCCGTTTGCTGATGCGGGATCCGTTTGCTGAAGCGGGATCCGTTTGCTGAAGACAGATTCGTTTACTGGTGCGGGATCCGTTTGCTGATTGCGGGATCCGTTTGCTGGAGGCGGGATCCGTTTGCTGAAGCGGGATCCGTTTGCTGATTGCGGGATCCGTTTGCTGATGGCGGGATCTGTTTGCAAATTGCAGGATCCGTTTGCTGATTGCGGGATCCGTTTGTTGATTGCGGGATCCGTTTGCTGATAGCAGGATCCGTTTGCTAATTGCAGGATCACCGTGGACCAGATTGCTGTCTAGAGCTGCAGTTGCTGTTGACTTTATCGTGGGGATGCGGGCATGGTTGACTGTGGACCATTTCCTGCTGGGGATGAAGTGCCTTGAATAGCGGACGCTGTTGACTTCGTGGTGGTACCTGTTATGTGTGTGCTTGGCAGGTATATGTGTTTGTGCAATAAGATGCATGAAGTGTGAAATGAAGAGAGAAATTGTGCTCGTGGTGCAATGTGATTTGAAAGCAGTTTTGCATGAGAGAGAGTTTTTGTAAGAATGGAGAAAGTGATTTTGTGTGCGGTGTGATTTGAGGAAAGCCTCGGATGTATTCATACCTTCACTTACCATTGCCGCTTGATTGGAGATGGATCATGCTTTTGATGAAGAATGTCCATGCTTTGGATGGAGAATGATGATGTTGGTGATGATGAATTGTTCTTGCCTCTGTGTGATGGGTTGGTCGTGCCAAAAAGGCTGCCTACGTATCCCTTGAAGAGAATCAGACCAGCGTAGTTCAAGGATGCTGGAGAATGCTGGGGGAGAATGCTAGGAGCAAAGCAAAGTAAAGCACATACTTTTGCACATTGAAGGAGAAAAAAAAAAGAAAAATCTTTTTTTTTTTAGATTAGAAGGGAAAGAATATGCACACATGTGAGAAAAAGATTTTTTTTTTAGTTCGTGGGTGAACCATTTTAACCATTGTGTGTTTGTAAAGCCAACCCAAGATCAAGTCGTGTTCAATCGAAGTCCGGATTGCCTTGTTGAATTATGTCGTTGTTGCCGTGGTGTCCAACGAAATTGATGTCTAGCCCCAAGAGATTTGTCGATTATAGGGCTTCAAAAGGGACTATCGATGCCGAGATGCCAAGGGGTTGCTGATTGTAAAGCACTTCGAATGCTGAACTTTGAGTGGCTTATGAAGCCCCAAGATGAATCAACTCTTAGCACATTCAAATAAACTGTCTTTTGTTGTCGACGTGGGCAAGCCCCAATAGAAGATCATGTTGGAATTATGCTCTAGGCCCTTGAGAAAGGCCTTACGTTACATCATGTTCTCATTTGTTATGGAGATAACAACCTTGGGTTATTATATTTTTTACATGTTTATTATAATAATCCCCGTCCCTAGTACTTATGAAGAACTAGTATAAGTTTAATTGATGATCATGTGATGATCATGTGTATATGATACAGATTAAGCTTATGGGTACTTGTTGGTGAACATGTACTGGACATGACCCACCTATGAGATTTATGTCATGGTCAAATGTCATAATTAAATCTCATAATAGTTATATCATTGATATCCTTAGACCTGAGATTATTACAGTCTTCCACATGATGAACATTATGTTTGACGTACTCAAACGTCACCCCTAACCGGGTGGTTATAAAGGCTACGATTGGCATAATCGGATTCATGTAGGGAAAGGTAATAAGTCAAGATGGAATTTGTCCCTCTCTCAAGAGAGATATCCGCTTGGGCCTCTCGTAGAGTGAGATTGATGAAATGCGTGGCCGCGCTCAAATGAATTTATGAGATCAATACCATTTGCTCATTATCAATCTACTCAAGATCGAGAAAGCATTGAACAATATAAGTTGACATGGACCATGACTTATGTTCAATATGATATCGTGAGACAAAAGGATTGTGATATATTCTATTGAGGATTACGAACTTCTTTAAGTTATATTAATTGGGTAGTCATGATGGCTTGCTAGAGTCCGCTCATGATTTATGAGTTTGACCTTGGTTGGACTCATTGCCAACTTAATATAATCCTATGGGGTCACACACAAAAGAACGAATTGTTTAAAAGGCTAAAAATGACTTTTTGCTGGTGCTCGGCCGAGCTCTCAAAGGACTCGGCCGAGCATGAGAAACAGAAAGTTTTGACACAGAGGTGCTCGGCCGAGCACCTTATAAGACTCGGCCGAGCAGGCCCTGTTTGGGCCCAAAATCTGATTTCGTGTTTTGACGGGTTTTGACCTATTTCTCCTAAAAGGTTTAGGACTAATGAGTTTAAATACCTCTCTCTTAACCCTAATCAGTATGGATTGATATTGTATCATTATTGGTAGCCTCCGTGTGTTTGAGAAACATATTCTTGAGTTTAGATTGAGAATCAAAGACTCAAGAACACCAATAAATTCATATAGCCTTTGAAGATTAGAAAAGCATGTTTTCTAATGGGTCTAGCAATCCAGATCTAGAATCGTTCTAGATATTCGTTCGCGTGTGGATACACATAGAGGATGCTTCCTTTAGCATCTCAAGTTCGAGTTCCTGTGATCGTGATCCGAAGAACGCGAAGAACAAGAAGATCAAATCTAAAGCTTGAAGATTTGAAGATCCGAAAATTTTAAAGCATCACCACGGTTAGTATTCTAAATTCATCTACGTATTAATTTAATCATCTTGATCGGATCTAGGCTTTTGGGTTTAATTCCGCTGCGCATGTTTGCTCAAAACCCAACAGTAGTATCAGAGCCCCGTTCATCATGATTATTTTAATAATATCATGTTAATAATATAATTGGATTATATGTGTTGGCATGTTATTTGAATTTGGATTCTTGATGTTTATGTGATTTGAATTTTATGTATATATATGTGATATATGGAGATCATAAAATCGCACCGTTTAAATACGTTATGTGGGATTTTAAATTGCAATAATAATTTGATTATTATGTTCCTTATGATTATCAAAAAAATTAATTGGATTGATTTGTTGATGATCTTTGATTCATGAATAAATCGTTTATTCAAGGCTTTGATGAACATGATGATTTGATCATCATGAACATCAAACCCTAATTGAATCGGGAAAGCAATTTGAGAATTGAAATTCGAAAAATCTGTTGTGATCATGGTGCTCGGCCGAGCAGTCCATAAGACTCGGCCGAGCAAATTGAATCAGAATGTACAGATTCTGGAACACAAAGATGCTCGGCCGAGCACCTCAAAGGACTCGGCCGAGCAGAAGGATTTTGGACAGAATTTGTTTTTCAGATGGCTGGTTTTAGAAACCGTGTTTCCTGAAATTAAGGCATGTTCGAAATCACTTTGGATTGAACTTGTTTGTCAGATGGCTGGTTTGAGAAACCGTGTTACCTGAAAACAAATTTCAAGGTCAAAGTGATAAATTGATGGGACAAAAAAATTTAGAATCGAGTTACTTTATGTAAGGGATTGTGGATGCCTTCTGGCTTAGTTTCGACCTTACATAGTTGTTTCTTCTAGTTTCTAAATTTGGTACGGGATTGTGGATGCCTTATGGCTTAGTTTCGACCGTACAATCGTGCTCTCAATAATGTGTTAAAGAATTTATCCCCATAAATCAATCATATGAAATCTTAATTTAATTAATGAGATTAGTTAAATTATTAACTTTTGCTTTATGTGTTTATATTATGTGACTATAAACATTTACCATGCTATATGTTGTGAACCTTCTTTAAAATTTAAGTTCCGTGCCAGTCCATGATTAAAACACTTGTGAGTACGTGGGTAGTTTTGTGTGGGCTCTGCCAAAGCGAGGTGCATTGATTCTATCCATTTATGAGCAAGATGAGGAAAGAGTGATTCCTATACGTTTAAAATGGTTTGACTTAATTAGGCTATCAAAAGACAAAGTTTTGGGCCTAAGGCACAGATGAGATTAAAACATGTTAGATATACGATATCTACAATCTCATAAAAGATCTAAGAGTCATATATGATATGATTGACAAGGAGTTGTCTACCTAATTAATTTAATTTTGAGCAGTATCGCCAAAGCGGACTTGAAATTAAATTAAAGAAGGATCTTAGCCCATTCAAATTATATTATACATTGGATGTATATGAAGGTTATATAATTTAGTGGGAGTATTTATGAAATACAATCTATATATCTCTTAAATGACTGGTATGAAATATAGGTGTATATTTATTTGCATATTTGTGTAGAATATTTTCTTAAACTTTAATTATGTTTATTACTGCGATCTGTTCTTCAGAATGAAAATTATTCATGAGCTTAAGAATTGTTCTAAAGCAAGAATGGAAATTATACATTCTTAATAATCCTGAGTAACCTAAATTGCAATATTAATTTGATTAATAATATGTTCCGTAGGATCATCAAAATTTAATTTGATTAACTTGTTGATGATCTTAGATTCATGAATAAATTGTTTATTCTTGGTTTTGATAATCATGGTGATTTGATCACCATGAGCACCAAATCCTAAATGAATCAAGAAATGCAATTATAGGATAAATTTGGAAATTTAAAATCTACCGCTTCTAAGATAAATATTTTGAGTTGAATTTAATTATCAGATGATTGGTTTCAGAAACCATGTTTCCTGAAATTAAATGTCAAGTTCAAGATTAATCTGGGATTGAATCTAATTTCAGACGGCTGGTTTGCGAAACCAAGTTTCCTGAAAAGTGATGTCAATTAAGAATTCAGATAAACTAAAATTAGAATCTTGAATTGTTCTTGATTGTTGAAGTTAGTCGAATTGATGAGACATTGGTTTGTGCTCTCAATATCTGAACTATCATGCGGAAAGATGATGACCTAAGTCGAAAATTCGATTTTGACTTTATGATTTTCTAAAAGGAAGGATTAAAAGCTAAAGGTAAGACAAACGTTGTCAAACCTAAAGGAAATAATTGTGGCTAAAATTATGACTCTGAATAATGCAATTTGGTAATGTGGCAATTTGATTGACCATTTAAAATTGCAATCAAAATTTTGGATGATCAATAAAAGGTGAATGGTAGTGAGACAACCACAAAGGATATTTATGCTATAAAATTAATCTTTCTAATTTTAATCATTGGGTATTGGATACCGGATTGGATCCCACATTTGTATAAATGTGCAACAATTAATAAAAAGAAAGACTACTTATAAAAGGTAAAGTTAATCTGCGAATGATAATGATGCAAGAGTTGCAACATTGTTCGTGGAACACTTATGAAGTGGCTTTGCTCATTAAGTAGAAAGTATTATTTTGCTATAAGATAATGAAGGATATTTATTTCTTATTTGGAATAAGAAAGAGCTTTATTTATTATGATTTGCTTTATCGTATTGTTAAATCATATAAATAAATCTTATATCCTAAATCTTGAAGAACAAAATAATAAATAAGACTATAACATAAATAATTAAATTCTCAAGGCATTATTGTTTTGATCAAATAAATGAGAAACGCATATCTAAAATTCCACGGGACGGAGTTTTAAAGTCATACGATTTTGAATCATATGATTTATGCAAATCTTATTTACTTGGATTAAGACAACTTTTACTAGGAGTAGTAAAAGGCTGATATCTTATTATACCTAATACATGTCGATGTATATGGTTCATTAAGTAGCAATGCTAAAAGAGGATTTTGGTAACTTGGCAAAATTATTCAGAAATCCCGATTCGATCGTGATAATGAATAATTGAACCAAGAATTTGACAATCATCTTTAGGTTGTGAAATTGTTTCACAAATTAACTCCACCGAGAACACCATTTAGAATGATGTGTCTACGTGGAGGTGTAGAACCTTATTGGATATGGTTCATTAGATGATAAAGTCAAATTGATCTTCCATTATTTATTTTGGGGTTATGTTTTGGAAACCGCTATAATTACACTAATTTGAGTTCCATTAAAATAGGTTCAAAGGTACCATATGTGATATGGAATGAAAGAAAACTTGGTTTGTCTTTCATAAAGATTTAAGATGGTGAGACTTTTTGCGAAAAGACTTGTTTGGAACAAGCTCACACTTAAATCTAATAAATGTATTTTCATGGGATATCCGAAGGAAACTTGAGGATATTATTTTACTTCTAAGAAACAAATTGTTTGTTGCTTGTAATGGTACTTTTCTAGGTAAATTGTTTATCTCTAAAAGAATCAGTGGGAGTAAAATATATCTCGAATGGTTCGAGACCTAGAAGATAACATAGAACCTTAGATGGAAGTTGAATGAACTTTCGCAAGGAGTTGTGGAAATTCGTTCAAATTACACAAGTTAATTGCATATATGATAGGATACAATCTATAATGAGAAATATTAGATTTCTTATTAAAGAAAGTATAAGAGGTAAAGTTCATTGAGAATGGTATATTTACTTCCTATCAAAATGCAATGTCTGCTCCATTTTAGATTAATGGCCTGGAGTCATAAAATCTAAAAGGCAATCCATGTATATTAATCAAGTTTGGAACTTGATCTTTCTAACCTAAGGTGTAAAAACCAAAGGATGGAATCAAGTTTTCTTGGAGAAAACTAACATGGGTAGCAAAGGAACATACTAATTAAGCAAGATTAAATGTGAAAAGGTTGACTCATATTTCAACTATGATAAAACTTTCTCACTTGAAGTCATGCTTTAAGTTATTAGAATTCTCATTGTCATATCTTCATATTTGGAATATGAAATTTGACAAATGGATATCAAAACAGCGTTTCTTAATGGGAACTCACTTAAGGATGTATTGGATACAACCTGAAGGTTTTGATAGTCTAGAAATTCTAATAAAGTATGTATGTTGCGGAAATCCATGAGATGGATTGAAGCAAGTTTCTTGGAGTTGAAACAATCATTTTGATGGAGCGTTCAAATCGTTTGAAATTCATCAATAATGAGACTTGTGTTTGCTAAGAAATTAGTGGGAGCATAGTCTAATTCCTAGTCTTAAATATATGTCTAATATATAGTTCATTTGAAAGAGTTTCTTAATGAAAGGACTTAGGAATAAGCCGCTTATATCCTTGAAATTAATATCTATTGATATTAATCTAGGAAGTTGATTGGTTTGTGTTAAAGTACTTATGGAGACAATGTACTGAATTGTTCAGTATGCAAGACTCTTGAAGAAGAACTTGCGAAGTTGTCTAATGACAGTGTTCTTGGCAAGACTTAGTCTTAGTGGAAGACTAATGAGCAAGAATACATTATTAGGATTCCATATGCTTCGGCAATTGGATCTATCATGAATGTCATATTATGTACTTAGACGGTATAACTCGTATACTTGGAGTATGATGAGAACATACTAATCGTATCCTAGTGAAAGTCATTAGATAATGATCAAGTATATCCTTATGTACTTGAGAAGAACTAAGGATGTATTTTTGATGTTTGTTGGAATGGGAGATGATCTAGTAAATAGTTACGTAGATGCATGCTTCCACATCAACAAGAGTAATTGAAAATCGCAGTATAAACATATGTTTAAAAGGGTGCTATTAGTTGGAATAGTTCCAAGCAAATACACTATAAATATTCTACGAATAAAATTGAGTATTTGGTTACAAGAGTTGTAACTAAGGGAATTGTTTGAATATAGATGTTATTAGTAAAAAAAAAAAAAAAACTAGAAATAGTTTCTAGTAATACTAATCATATGGACCTTTGTTGTGAAATAACGGTTATTGCACAAGCTAAGGTGCCAAGGGCTCATCTATGATACAAACACGCACTCAGACGTTTCCATCTCTACGAGAAATTGTTGACATGGGAGATGTCAAAATATGCAAAATGACTTATGATGATAACAAGGATAATTATCTTACATGTGCTCACTTGCAAAAATGATGGAGATCATAACTTAGCTCAATGGGTATTGGATACACGTTGATTGGGCCTAGTGCAAGTGGGAGATTGTTGGAATTATGCTCTAGGCCCTTGAGAAAGGCCTTACGTTACATCATGTTCTCATTTGTTATGGAGATAACAACCTTGGGTTATTATATGTTTACATGTTTATTATAATAATCCCCGTCCCTAGTACTTATGAAGAACTAGTATAAGTTTAATTGATGATCATGTGATGATCATGTGTATATGATACAGATTAAGCTTATGGGTACTTGTTGGTGAACATGTACTGGACATGACCCACCTATGAGATTTATGTCATGGTCAAATGTCATAATTAAATCTCATAATAGTTATATCATTGATATCCTTAGACCTGAGATTATTACAGTCTTCCACATGATGAACATTATGTTTGACGTACTCAAACGTCACCCCTAACCGGGTGGTTATAAAGGCTACGATTGGCATAATCGGATTCATGTAGGGAAAGGTAATAAGTCAAGATGGAATTTGTCCCTCTCTCAAGAGAGATATCCGCTTGGGCCTCTCGTAGAGTGAGATTGATGAAATGCGTGGCCGCGCTCAAATGAATTTATGAGATCAATACCATTTGCTCATTATCAATCTACTCAAGATCGAGAAAGCATTGAACAATATAGTTGACATGGACCATGACTTATGTTCAATATGATATCGTGAGACAAAAGGATTGTGATATATTCTATTGAGGATTACGAACTTCTTTAATTTATATTAATTGGGTAGTCATGATGGCTTGCTAGAGTCCGCTCATGATTTATGAGTTTGACCTTGGTTGGACTCATTGCCAACTTAATATAATCCTATGGGGTCACACACAAAAGAACGAATTGTTTAAAAGGCTAAAAATGACTTTTTGCTGGTGCTCGGCCGAGCACCTCAAAGGACTCGGCCGAGCATGAGAAACAGAAAGTTTTTGACACAGAGGTGCTCGGCCGAGCACCTTATAAGACTCGGCCGAGCAGGCCCTGTTTGGGCCCAAAATCTGATTTCGTGTTTTGACGGGTTTTGACCTATTTCTCCTAAAAGGTTTAGGACTAATGAGTTTAAATACCTCTCTCTTAACCCTAATCAGTATGGATTGATATTGTATCATTATTGGTAGCCTCCGTATGTTTGAGAAAATATTCTTGAGTTTAGATTGAGAATCAAAGACTCAAGAACACCAATAAATTCATATAGCCTTTGAAGATTAGAAAAGCATGTTTTCTAATGGGTCTAGCAATCCAGATCTAGAATCGTTCTAGATATTCGTTCGCGTGTGGATACACATAGAGGATGCTTCCTTTAGCATCTCAAGTTCGAGTTCCTGTGATCGTGATCTGAAGAACGCGAAGAACAAGAAGATCAAATCTAAAGCTTGAAGATTTGAAGATCCGAAAATTTTAAAGCATCACCACAGTTAGTATTCTAAATTCATCTCCGTATTAATTTAATCATCTTGATCGGATCTAGGCTTTTGGGTTTAATTCCGCTGCGCATGTTTGCTCAAAACCCAACAGATCATTGATACCAAGCTTTGAGAGATTGCTAAGCCCCAAATGTCATGGGCTTATCAAGTTTGTAGATGGCGGGATGTGAAGACCTTTCGATGTGAAGCCCCAAATCGCCTTAGCTTTGTATTGAGAGCGGATGCCACATCGGGTAGGGCTTTTGAAGGCGATCTCCTTCTTTCTCTTACTTGGAGATGGATGGCCCTTTTTGTGGTTGATACCCAAATGGCGGAAGGTCCATGTTGAAAATTTAGTACTGTCTTCGGGAGACGTCTCGTGGGAGATGGTGATGTTGTTGCAGATGATAAGGTCTTGGCGTGATAAAGTCTCGAACGGTATGTTTGCTCGAGTCTTCTTGAGTTGAACCGACGGCGGATCTTGGAGAAGGGGGTGCTGTATTGCAGAAACATTGGGATTGGCCGTAACTCTGCTTATAAAGTTAACATATTGGCATTGCCCGGTATAACTCAGCCGGGTGAGTCTAACATATTGAATCTTTTTCCTTTTCTCTAAGACTTCCTTCAGAATCTCGCTGTGAGTTCTTAACAAGAATCATCAAATTCATCCATATCATCGGAGCCTTCATTTAAAACCAAGAGGCCTTTTGACTGGAAGTGTTGAGGGACCATTGAAGCTTGATCCCTTTCATGGAGCCATAAGACTACTCCCAAATTGCATTGCTCGGGTACCGCTGCCCAAAAGCTTGTTAATCACTGTAATGCTGTAGCCCAAAAGATTGTAGATTGCGAAGCCCCTTGAGACCTTTGGTGCCGAATTAAGGAAGCTTCCAATGTTGCACATGACTCGGCTGGGGACACTGAAGTGAATTTCTTCTTTCCGAGGGAGCCTTTAAAACTTGATCGTAGCCCCTAGAGTGACACCATTAATTAGGAGTGGAACGAGAAGGGCCTATCCTTGATCGGGGGAACAAGTATGAGCATACATGACAAGAAGGTGCTTCTCGACATTCCTTTTGAGAGACTTTGAGGATAGTCTCACACATCTTTCTCGAGCATAGCCCCTAGGGCTTATTGATTGTCAAATGAAGCAAAAGAAGCCCTTGTTCTTGAGTCACATAGCCCCTAGGGCGTCACCATTTGTTAAGAAAATCAAGAGTGACTCATCCTCGTGCGAGGGAACAAACATGAAAGGACATGGCAAGAGCTATTCCATTTCTCGGGAGCCTTTCGGCGTACTTTAGAAGCACATACTTGCAGAAGCTTCGAAAACTGAGACACATGTTGTCGCTATTTGCTGCCCAAGCCAATTGACTAGCTAGGGATTATTTGTGCAACCTCGTGCCCTTTTAATGATAGGCTCGTTCTCGGACGGATCTTGGTTACCACGGGCTTTCTTTCTCATGAGCCCAAAGATGCACACTGCTGGAGAATGATGCTAATAACCCAAGACAACCTTTGATGGTGCCATCTCTTGTCGAGCCTTTTGAAATCCCAAAGTTGACTCGATGGGGAATTGATTTGTTGAGGAGATCCAATGTAGAGCTTGTGCAGTTGTCTTCCTTAGAGGCCGGAGATCTCCATTTCTCTTTCCCTTCTCTCTCTCACTCTCTCATTTTTTTATGACGCACCCTGTTTTTTGCGTAGACCGCCCTTTCGGGTTTTCAATCTAGCGGGCATCTCTTTTGCGTCTTTTTTTTTGACTCGATTAATGAGGAAGTGTGCATTGACTCTGGCTGAGGAGATAAGACATGTGATTTTGCGGTGAAGACCTCTTGTCACTAAAAATGAGTGACATTGACTCGACTAGGGAAGTGTCCCTAGTACTGACTTCATGTATGTATATTTTTTGAATGACTCACGAAGGCTATTAAGAGAGAAGAGAAGGAAAGCTCCAATTTGATTGCAAGAAATTGGGAGTATGCAGAAAGAATAGAATCCCTAGACTCGACAAGGAACGCAAAGTGATTCCAAATCTAGGAAAGTTGTTCAATCTTGAGGTGATTAATTCATTGGCAAATGAATCATACAAAGACGTCTTGACAAGTTTGAGAGGAAGGCCGATCACCATAACGCGCTAGGGCTAAACATATCTTCTTTCTTGCATGAGACTGGACCCGCAGGTTGCCTACGTTCCTCCAGTGAAGAGGCTCAGGTCACTGTAGTTCTTGTGGATGCTCCATTCGCAGTGATGAATTGTTGCTTCGTCGTGATTGTTTGTCGATGTTGCTTCGTCCTTCGTTTGGTGGAATGATGTTGATCTTGTACTTCTTTGATTGAGGGGGATTTTTTTTTTATTATATTTTTTTTTGTGCTCTAACTTTTTCCTAGGTTGATTTGAGGATTTCAACCTAGCGAGCTCTTTTTTTTTTTATATATATATATATATATATATATCCCCTTTTGAAAACTTTGCTTCATGATTGTTGCTCCACCTTTCTTTGTCTTGATTTCGTCGTTGTTGATGTCTTCGTTGTTGATGCCGTCGTCGATGTTTAGCCCCAAGGCGTTCAAGCGATGGCCTTCATTCCAAAACTTGTTTAGACACCTTTTCATCATTTTGCCAAGAATTAGATTGAACAACTTGGAGGAGTGTATGAGGACAAGAACGACTTTTATTTGATAATAAGACTCAAAATTTAACATTGGACGAGAGAAAACATTAATGAACACATTAGAGGACTTTTGACTCTCTTTTTTTTTATCCTATTTCTAGGTAGAGAAAGAGAAACGGAGATGGTTGTCGTCATCCCCCATGTCGTTGTAGTCCTCATTGTGGCATGATCTCTTGTTGAGGCCCCATTTCAAATCTGAGCCCCTTCCTTGATGAGTTCTTGGATGTTCTCACTCTTGACTGTTGTTCTTCACCCACGGTAAATTCACCATTGTTAATCGAATCTTGGATGATGTCGCGGATGGAGAAGCAATCCTCGGTGAGGTGACCGCTGCATAGGTGATAGTCACACCACTTGTGGTGGGCATGGTTGCGACGCAATGGTCGTGGTTGCTTGTACCCTTGGAGAGGAGAAATTTGTCCCTTTGCTTTGAGATCTTCATAGGCCTTGGTGACGGTCATACCTTGGAGGGGAGTGTAGACACGGTCGTTGGTAGAACCTTTGTGACTTTTGAGAGGCGAGCCACTTGAACATGCCTTACCGTGGACCTTTGCCTTGCTGTCGGTGAGCTCTTGCAAACGAGCCTTAAGTTCGGACACTTCTTCCTTGTGAATTTTCCTCTCGAGATCAAGACGGTCTTGCCACAAATCATCCTTGCGGCGGGCATCCTCGACAAGTCTATCCATTTGTTCCCCCATGGCTCTTATTATGTTGAAGAGCCTTTCGTTGGACACGGAAGTATTCTCACCCTTGTTGTTGTTGCCATTGGAAGCCATTAGACCTATTGAGAGAACACGGTTGATCTTAGGTTGGCTCCACAAACACATTTTGAGTAAAATAATTAACCCACAAACAAAGGAAAAGACTCAACCACATAAGAAAAATGACTTTTTTTTTAATTTACAAAAGTCGGAAGGACGTGGTCCTTTTTGGGGTTTCTAGGAAATAGTGAAATCGTCACACTAGTATATAGACCATCTCGCGGTCCCATATACTCATCGGATTCCACCACGCTTGTGCATCCTACATATGTCGGGATTAAACTAAATTAATGTAGTAAAGCATACATGCGGGGACGGATTTTTTCATTAGCGTCCATTATGACCACTTGGGGATGGATTTTTATTTCGTCCATAACATCGAGTGGCATGTATGATTTGAAGACATTAGTTTAGGGAAATCTCGGCACATGGAAACCGACTTGAGTCACGGAGTGTTAGACCCTAACTAGAATTGTGTGGTTTGTGCTCGGCTAAAGAGAGACTTAAGGTCACCCCCGACATGTAGTCATGAACTACGCCACGGGCTGAGGTTTACCGCTTCGAAAGAGGCAAGGTCGAGTGGAGCTTGAAACTTCCTAGGACGGGCCTCGACGGGTTTGGGGTTGGACTTGTGCGACTCGATAGTGAGCAGTTGATAAGAATTGTGCGCGTAGTGTGAGGTCTAACAAGTGACAAAATATTTTTTTTCAAAGGAAATAAAAAAAAAACAAATAAGCATGTAATTTACAACTTTCGAATCACCCGTGTGACCGATAAAAATGAATAAACAAAAGTAAAAGGGGGTGTATGCAGGCCCGGTGCCCACACACTGTCAAAACTGCCCATTCTGTTCACTGTTCTGTTTACTGTTCTGTTCTGGAAAATGGCCCAGAAGCGCGCGACTCAGGGAAATTACGTGGGAAGCGCGCGCATTGCGCCATGAATGTGGGAGGCGCGCGCATCTGGGGTACCTGTCAGAATGTCAGAAGAAACCGCGGACTCAAGGGATTGCCCTGGTCCCAAATTATGTAACTTTCCCCTGCAGAAACTTGTTAGCATAGAAATATGAAATTTGAAGGACCAGATGGAAGGTGGGCGATTCTGGTAATAAGGGTCGGACGCGCGCGCTTTAGGCCAAGAAGGCCGGAGGCGCGCGCTTCCTACCCTTTTTACCAGAAAGCCCAGAAAACAGATATATGAACACCAAAAGCAGAAAATGCAAGTTTAACCCTCTTTGTCCCCAGCGGAGTCGCCACTGTAGATACCCCGGGGAACCACGGCTTGGCTAGAGCGCGTGAATTACCTAGGATGTCTACTTGATTTTAAGAGTCTCCACCCACGTTTTAGAGGAACGCGAGAAAACCTAAGAAAATAGCCTTTTTTATTGATTACGAAACCAAAGATTCTTGAGATGAGGGGTTCGGGGGTTAGGTGACGGAGTGGGAAGTACTTAAACACCCACTCCGCCCCGCTTACGCGGGCCTTGCTACTTTTGGTGTTCTTATATTTACATGTCCTTCAATTGATAAAATATGCTAACAACTACAAAGTAAAGAAAGGGGAAAATGAAAGCTAAATGATTTTATTGATTGAGTGTCTAATGGTTACATGTTGAATATTTGCTAAACAATTACATTAAGAGATGAAATGGAATTAAATTAATGTTGGAATGTTGGGATGTAACCTTGGCCAAACTTCAATAGTGAAGTGGCCTTTTGGTTGTATCCCTTTTTATGGAGATTGCATACTAGTAGGACATAAATAAAATAAGAGAATAGAAAAGTTGTACCTTTAGAAAAGGGACTTTGAACTTGGACTTGAAAATGGTGCTTGTTGTAGGGAAATTGTTGTAGAACAATTTGTGTAGAGTCTTGTCACGAAGAACTCTTGTAGGGAGAATTTGTGTATAGAATTGCGTATAGTGTGTGTGTAAGAAAATTTCAAGTCTAAGAAAAAGGTCCAAGAGAGGTAAAAGAGAGATGAAAAGAGATCAAAAAGAGATGAAAAAGAGGCCCCCTTCCAATGGTGGATTGGAGGGGTTTTTATAGTTGAAAGGGATGTTTTTGGTGCCAAGACGGAGTCACAAAGATCAGTTTCCCGGGCAAAATCATATAAAATGAGCAAGGGAGAGATTCTTGGACAGAAATCAGTAACTGGCACGCCTAGACGCGCGCGCATCCCGTATAGTCGGCGGGAGGCGCGCGCTTCTGGCCTCAAAGGATGGAGGCGCGCGACTTTGAAATGGCGATTTTGACAGAATGGACTCGAAAGTTAACTCTGTTGTGCAGTTTAGTCCAAAACTGACGGAATCAGTTAGGAACTTAACCGAACTAACAGAAATTAACAAAAACAAGTAAAGTAAAAATACTATGTATGCAATCGGGGTGAGAGGTCCAAAGCGGGGTGTCTACAAGAAGAACTGAAGAAGTCGCTAGAGGAGTAGAGAAGAAGAAGGCGATGATAGACCTTCACCGACCTTGGCGAAATATCGTGGAAGAATCGAGAATCTTTCTCCACCGACTTTCTCACCGACATAGCAGCCCTATAAATAGGCGTTTGGTTCTCTTGGAATGTATCGACTAATTGGTGAGCAATTGAGAGCAGCATATAAGGGAGTGCCTAAGAGTTTTGATTGGGTGTGGTCAAGTATAAATTACTCTAGTGTGAGTGTGAGCTTTAATAGTTGTACTCTTGTACTACTACTTGTAATTATACTTGTTTAGTAATACTAATATACTTTATATTGGTGTTACTCATTCCTTGCCTAAATATGTTCCAGATTCAACAATATGGTATCAGAGCTGTACGATCCGGGATCGTGAAAACCGCTGCAGAGACAGTACGAGTTCGGTGCACTATCCGGGATAGTGAAGCAAGTTGGTCCGGGACCTCGCTTACTTGATATCACGTTGGAGAAGTATATCAAGTCACCATGGCAGCAGATATTGTTGGCACAACTTTCGGCATGGAGAGATTGAACGAGTACAATTATCGAGACTGGCGAACGTGCATCAAGTCCTATCTTAAAGGACAGGACTTATGGAATATCGTAGACGGCACGGAGACCTCACCACCCGAGAATAACATGGAGCAGCTTCGCAAATGGGAAATTAAAGCCGGAAAGGCTCTATATGCGATTAAGATGACTATCGACAAAAGTCTTCTCGCTCGTACGAAGAGATCGAGGTGCCAAAACAAGCGTGGGATGCTTTGGCAAATCTCTTCTCAAGGAAAAATGCTGCCCGGCTACAGCTCTTGGAAAGAGAGCTTATGAATACGTCACAAGGCACAGATTCCGTCAGTGTCTACTTTTTCAAAATCAGAAACTTGTGCCGTGAAATAGAGCAATTGGATCCTACTTCAAAAATTGGAGATGATCGGATGCGTAGAATAATAATCAACGGGTTAAATCCTGAATATTCTACGTTTATCACGGCAATCCAAGGTTGGCCCACACAACCGTCATTAATAGATTTGGAAAATCTATTAGCCAACCAAGAAGCTCTCGCCAAGAAAATGGTGGGGGTATCGTTGAAAAATACAGAAGAGGCACTCTTCAGCAATCGGAGAGGCCAACCACGGAAAAATGGTGGTACGTGGAAAAAGCGTGAAGATGACAAAGAGAAGTCAAATGGGCAGCGTCAACGGAGTCACCAACCAAGGGGAGCTCAAGGACGCCCATAAAGAGGAGGATCTCAACAACAGCAAGGCTATAGATCCCAGCCACAAGGGAATAGACGTGACGGCGACGAGTGCTACAATTGCGGCAAGAAGGGCCACGTTGCTCGAGACTGTCGATCAAGGAGAAGGCCATTTGAAGGCAACGCGGTGACGTCAGGAAGTCATCAAGGAGATAATAGTGAAGAAGAGTGGGACCTAGAGGTGTCCTACGCAGTGGCAGAAGATGACGAGATCGACTTTTAAGGAGGTTTCAAGACAATGTAGAAGAGGTGACAGCTGCAAGCGTCACCGTGGAGACTGAAGATCAAGCACTCGCCACAACTACTCAGAAGCCGATCGACTACAACAAAGATTGGATTGTCGACTCTGGATGCTCTAACCATATGACGGGAGATGAAGAGAAGCTTAGCTACCTGTCTGAGTACAAGGGAGGTGAAGTTGTCATGATAGCTAACAACTCGAGAATACCAATTTCTCACATTGGCAAGACAAAGATTGTTCCACGATTTAACTCGCATCAAGTTCAGTTATAGAACGTGTTTCACGTACCTGGGATGAAGAAGAATTTATTGTACGTGTCTCAATTGACGTCTCCATGGAATTATGTCGTTTTTGGACCAAAAGACGTCAAGGTTTATCGAGACTTAAGGATTAACGGCAAGCCGTTCATGGAAGGCAAAAGAGTGGAGTCTATCTATGTGATGTAAGTAGAGTCAGCATACGTAGATAAGACAAGAAAGGGTGATACGGCGGACCTGTGGCACGCACGGTTGGGACATGTCAGCTATCATACGCTGAGGAAGATGATGGTAGAGTCAATGGTGAAAGGACTACCATCTTTAGATATACGAACTGATACAATATGTGTCGGTTGCCAATACGGTAAGGCGCATCAGCTGCCGTACGAGGAGTCAAAGTTTAGAGCCAAAGAACCATTAGAGCTGATCCACTCAGACGTGTTTAGTCGAGTAAAGCAGCCATCATGTGGGGGCATGAGATACATGGTGACGTTCATCGACGACTATTCACGGTACGTATAGGTTTACTTTATGAAAGAAAAATCTGAAACTCTGGCTAAGTTTAAAGAGTTTAAGGAAGAAATAGAAAACAAGGTGGGAAGAAATATATGGTGCTTGCGGACGGACAATGCTGGAGAGTATACATCGGGTGAGTTCTCCCACTACCTTCACGAATGCAAGATCAGGCGACAATTGACATGTCCAGGCACTCCGCAACAGAATGATGTTGCCGAAAGAAAGAACCGACATCTTGCGGAGACTTGTCGAAGTATGTTACACGCAAAGAATGTTCCAGCGCGTTTTTGGGCTGAATGCATGAAGACGGCGGCTCATGTTATAAACAGGCTACCACAAGCAAAGCTGGATATGTCTCACCTTTCCAAAAATTGTGGCACACCAAGCCGACGGTGAGTCACTATAGAGTCTTTGGATGTGTGTGCTATATCTTTGTACCCGATCACCTACGATAGAAATTTGACAAGAAGGCGATACGAAGCATATTCATTGGCTACGACAGCAAAAGGAAAGGATGGAAATGTTACGACCCTGCAACAGGTCGTTGCCATGTCTCGAGAAATGTGGTGTTTGATGAAGCATCATCCTGGTGGTCACCACAACATGCACCACTCCCAAACTCAAAAGAGATAGAAGAGAAGTTACAAGAGAAGTTCTTGTATAAAACAAGTGAAGGGGAGACTAGTCATCCTGAAGTGTTTAAAGAGTTGCGACTAACCATAGAAGAAGAACACGAGGCAACCTCTCCAAGAGAATTTGATCAACCCGCAAGTCCATGGAGCACCGGTGTTCATAGAAGTCCAGAAGAACATCAACCAAGCTCACAAGAAGAATCTAGAGAAGGTGGTGAAGATGTAGAAACACAACAACGCTCAGTAAGGAGGTCTAACCGCCAACGAAGACCAAACCCAAAGTATGCAAATGTTGCACTTATAGAAGATACCGATGTGAGAGAACCTTCAACGTTTGAAGAAGCATCTCAAGATCCTAAATGGAGAAAAGCGATAGATGAGGAGATTGTAGCACTGAAGCAAAATGAGACTTGGGATTTGGTTCCGAAGCCCAATGATGTAAAACCCATATCTTGCAAATGGGTTTACAAAGTGAAGACACGTCCAGATGGATCGGTCGAGAGATACAAAGCTCGCTTGGTAGCCCGTGGCTTCTCCCAACCGTATGGACTGGACTATGATGAAACGTTCAGTCCTGTGGCAAAGATCACCACTGTACGTGTACTGCTAGCACTAGCAACTAGTAAGTCACGGACACTCTGGCAGATGGATGTTAAGAATGCTTTCCTACACAGATAAGTGGATAGAGAAATCTACATAGAACAGCCACGAGGATATGAAAAGAAGGATCGAGCTGAGTACGTGTGCAAACTAAGAAAAGCACTATATGGACAAAAATCGGCGCCCAGAGCTTGGTACGGAAAGATTGCAGAGTTTCTAGTTCAAAGCGGATATGTGTTGGCACCGGCAGATTCAAGCTTGTTCGTCAAGCTCGAACAAGGCAAACTAGCTATAGTGCTAGTTTATGTGGATGATCTAATCATCACGGGGGATAACTTGAACGAGATTTGAAGGATAAGGGAGAACTTGTCCGTTCGATTTCAAATGAAAGAACTTGGAGAACTAAAACACTTTCTTGGGCTCGAAGTGGATCGAGATGGAGAAGGCTTGTTCCTGTGCCAGCAGAAGTATGTTAAAGATCTACTCCAAAAATATGGGATGATAGACTGTAAGCCAATTTCCACCCCGTTAGAACCCAATGCAAAGCTATGTGCAGAAGAAGGCAAAGATCTTGAAGATGGGACGATGTATCGACAACTGGTAGGTAGTCTGATCTACCTAACATTGACGAGGCCATACATAGCATTTGCGGTTGGAGTAGTAAGTCGCTTTATGCAGAAGCCAAAGAAGCCCCACTTGGAAGCCGTTAGAAGAATTATGAGGTATGTGAAGGGGACTATTGACTGTGGCATTCTATATAAGAAAGGTGGAGCTTGCAAAGTGATTGGCTACTGTGACACGGATTATGCTGGAGATCATAATACTCGACGCTCAACGACAGGGTATATGTTTAGTCTTGGCTCAGGAGCAGTCACGTGGTGTAGCAAAAGACAATCGACTGTGTCATTGTCAACCACTGAAGCGGAGTACAGAGCAGCAGTAATGTCAGCTCAAGAAAGTACATGGTTGATGAGGTAACTAGAGGATCCACATCAACCTACAGACTACATGGTAGACCTACACTGTGACAATCAATCAGCTATTCGTCTAGCAGAAAATCAAGTGTTCCATGCTCGGACGAAACATGTGGAAGTACACCACCACTTCATAAGGGAGAAGGTACTCGAAGGAAAAATACAAATGTGCCCAATCAAAACGGAGGATCAAATTGCTGACATGTTTACCAAGAGCCTAAGTGCGAAGAAGTTCGAGGAGTTCCAACAACAACTTGGAATGACGACAAGGTCGAGAAGAGCTAGTGTTGAGGGGGAGTGTTGAAAGAGCAACTCTGCTCTTCTCTCCCAGGTTGCCTCAAGCATTATCCCCAAATTTCTAGGGTTTTCTTGAAAGCCCTAGAATTCACTAGAAAGAAAGAAGAGAAGTAGAGAAGAACTGAAGAAGTCGCTAGAGGAGTAGAGAAGAAGAATGCGATGACTGACCTTCACCGACCTTGGCGGAATACCGTGGAAGAATCGAGAATCTTTCTCCACCGACTTTCTCACCGACATAGCAGCCCTATAAATAGGCATTTGGTTCTCTTGGAATGTATCGATCAATTGGTGAGCAATTGAGAGCAGCATATAAAGGAGTGCCTAAGAGTTTTGATTGGGCGTGGTCAAGTATAAATTACTCTAGTGTGAGTGTGAGCTTTAATAGTTGTACTCTTGTACTACTACTTGTAATTATACTTGTTTAGTAATACTAATATACTTTATATTAGTGTTACTCTTTCCTTGCCTAAATCTGTTCCAGATTCAACACTACTCCACTAACACTTTTTCCTTAATCCACGTGCCCAACCCAAAAATCATAATTCGGGTGGTACAGAGGGAGTATATATTTTTTCCCTTTTGGTCATTGAACTATTTATTTTTGGATTTAGTCCTTATCATATACGTTCGTGGGATATATAGTTACTCCACACGTTGACATCCATTTTGCTGTTAAATCTTAGTGATGTGGGACAATGATGTCACCATTTTGACATACATGGCTGTACACATGTAAAAAATTACTGATGTAGAGTAGAGTAAAATTACATAAGGGAAGGAAGTGTAGTATTATATAAAAATGTAAAATAGAAAATATCTAAATAACTCACATTTTTTAAAATAATATAACTCACATTTATTTAAAAAAAAAGTATTATAATTTTGTTTGATAAAATTAATCTTTTGTATTAATTATTGAAATGAATTTATAATATTTTTTAATCAAAACAAATTTATATTGTATTTCTGAAATACTCATCTATATATTTCTAAATTTAATTTATAATTTCATTTTAATTGATTATACAATTTTTTATTTTTATTTTTTTATTTTTTATTTTTTTGAAATCTATTTAGTTTTCTTTTAAAAGATAGAAATTATACATTTACTTTCTCTCGCCACCACCTACCGTCCACTAGCCGCCAGCAACGAACCATCAAAACTAGCATGGTCTCAAAACCATCTCAAAATCAGAGATGTCCACACATAGAGAGATGAACACATGGACCAAAAAATCGATTGATAACTTCAAGTATTAGAATCCAGAAATCGAAATCACAACACACACATAGACGCTCATTCAACCGAGAACTGATTCACGATTTCAAATATGAAAATCCAGATTCGATTATTCAGATTCATATATGAGAGAATGGAGGTGTTGGGTTTTCAGGGATCATGCGCAATGGAAACAACAACAATTAACAAAATCCAAGAGCCCGAATCCGTTTATGATAATTAAATTAAATACAAGATGAATTTAGAATACTAACTGTTGTTATGTGTTTAAATACTTTGGATCTTCAAATCTTTAAGTCTTCAAGCTTTATGATTTTATCTCCTTCACTTTCTTCGAATCACGATCTCAGGAACACGAACTTGAAGATGCTAAAGGAACCACTCTATGTGTATCCACACGCGAACGAATATCTAGAATAATTCTAGATCTGGATTGCTAGATCCAATAGAAACTCTTTCTATGAAAATGCTATTTGAATTTATTGGTGTTCTTGAACTTTTGATTCTCAATCTAAACTCAAGAATATGTTTCTTAAAAATATGGAGGCTACCAATAATGATACAATATCAACTAGGTCTAATTAGGGTTTAGAGAGGGACATTTATACTCATTAGTCCTAAACGTTTTAGGAGAAATATGTCAAAACCCGTCAAAACTCGTAATTAAGAAACTAGCCTGAAATTTAGAAGGTTCGGGGTCGTCAAGCGATGGGTTCGGCCGAACCCACCATTTTTTGCCTAAGATTCGGCCGAGTCCTATAATGGGTTCGGCCGAACCTCCTGGTGAAAATCAAATTTTCAACTTTTCCCAAAAATCCAATTTTAGCCTTTTAATGATTCATTCTTTTGTGTGTGCCCCCATAGGACTATATTATGTTGGCGCAATGAGTCCGACCAAAGTCGTTCTTATAAATCATGAGCAGAATCTAGTAAGCCATCATGATTACCCAATTAATATAACTTATCAAAGTCTGTTGATCCTTATAGAACATATCACAATCCCTTTGTCACGCGATATCATATTGGACATAAGTCATGGTCCACGTCAACTTATATGTACAATGTTTTTTAGATCCCGAGTAGATTGATATGAGCAAATGACAATGAACACATCAATTCATTTGAGCGTGGCCACGCATTTCATCAATCTCACTCATCGAGTGACCTAAGCATATATCTCTATGAGGAGGGGCAAATCCCATCTTGACCTATCATTCTTCCCTTCAAGAATCCGATTATACTAATCATAGCCTCTATGACTACCTGGTTAAGGGTAGCGTTTGACTACGTCAAACATAACGATCATCGTATGTATGACCATGATAATCTCAGGTCTAAGGATTCTAATGATATAACTATATGAGATTTAATTATGACATTTGACCATGACATAAATCTCATAGCGGGTTCATCAACAAGTACCCATAAGTTTAATTGTATCACATATATATAATCATCATATGATTAACTATTAAACTTATATTAGTTCTTGAGTAATATGGACAAAAATTATTATAATAAACAAGAAAAACATATAATAATCAAGGTTGTTATCTATATAACAATTGAGAACATGACATAACATAAGGTCTTTCTCAAGGGCCCAGAGCATAATCTCCAATAGGAGGAGTGACGTTGAAAGGATTTTGTTCACAAGAAACCTTTGAGCTTTGGGGCCACCGAGATGGAGAGTGATGACGTGCGTGGGGTCTTGTGGTGTGAAGGTGAGTTCGAGCGGAGAAGTTGGGGGCAGTTGGGGGGGGTTGGGTTGCTGAGGAGGGGGTTTGGGAGGAGAACGGGGGGAGACAGGGAGGGAAGAGTTGAGCGGTGGCGGTGGATGGTGTCGACCAAATGATTAGGCGCTACTCTGGGGATCATATATTGATTTTTTTAGACGGGTTGAAGATCTGTTTAGGGCAGGGGCTCGAGTTGTTGCACTGTTACAGTAGCAAGTATCTATGAAATCAATTAGGGTCATAACTTTTGATTTGCACCCTTTATAATATTCATGATTTTTTTAAAGGTCCAATAGCTTTCCTAATTATAGTTAGCCCTAATACTTTGACATCAACAAAATTGGTGACACATATATGCCTCTAGGAAGAAAAATTACACATAGGCATGATTTAACGATATTTTGGATGACAATGTAATGGAAGGACTATATAGTCTCACAAATGCATACGATAAGGACCAAATTGTAAAAAAAAAATAGTTTAGTGACCAAAAAGAAAAAAAGTTGTATAGGTTAGGGACGAAATGAGTATTTAACTCCATAATACACTAATAGAGATTTGTGAATTGGGCAATGAAGTTCTAAGAGCAAGTAGCGTAACACCAGCAAGATTCATAGACAACATTTACAATACCACGATATTCAGCCTCATCACTTGAGAGAGAGAGTGTAGGTTGTCGCTTAGAGGACCATAATGCATAAAAATGTTTCATGAAGCTCACCATGTAGAAACACATATGGTAGAAGACGGATGAAGGGGATAACATAGACAACGAAACACCCGAAGATGGACATATAAAGGAGCCCGATTAAGTAAGATTTGTAATGGGGAGTTGTATGCCATGCATTTGTTGGGTTTTGAGGCAACATGCGCAGCGGAAGAAAGCGATAACAATCAACAAAACCCTAAGCCCCAAGATCCATTCATGATGATTAAATTAATCGCAAGATGAATTTAGAATATTAACCGTAGTTGCGCGTTTAAATTTTCGGATCTCCAAATCTTCAAGTCTTCAAGCTTTAAGATTTGATCTCCTCGTTCTTCAAGTTCTTCGGATCAGGATCACAGGAACACGAACTTGAGATGTTAAAGCAAACATCCTCTATGTGTATCCACACGAGAACGAATATCTAGAACGATTCTAGATCTGGATTGCTAGACCCATTAGAAAACGCTTTTCTAATCTTCAAATTGAATTTTTGTGTTCTTGATCTTTGATTCTCAATCTTGGATCAAGAATTATGTTTCTCAAACATACTAGGTTGCATTAGTTTAATGGCTGATGAAAAGATGTATTTATAGTCCCTAGTCATTAACCCTTAATGACCTAGAAGACCTAAATCCCGTCACCCAATTAAAATGTCCAAAATCTGCCTCCAGGAAAACTGGCACGGTCATGCTCACAAAGTGGCACGGCCGTGCCACTTGTGCCGACCCAGATCTCCTTCAGCGATTAATGGCATGGTCGAGCAGCTTATCTGGCATGGTCGCGCGCACAGACCGGCACGGTCGCGCGCACAGACCGGCACGGTCGTGCCAATTGGGCCGAACATGCCAGATTTTCTTCCTTTTCCAATTTTAGCCTTTTCTTGATTCGTCCTTTTGTGTGTGACCCTATAGGATTATATTAAGTTGGTAATGAGTCCAACCAAGGTCAAACCCATAAGTCATGAGCGGACTCTAGCAAGCCATCATGATTGCCCAATTAATATAACTTAAACGACGTTCGTTATCCTCATAGAACATATCACAATCCTTTTGTCACGCGATATCATATTGAACGTAAGTCATGGTCAACGTCAACTTATGTTGTCCAATGATTTCTCGATCCCGAGTAGATTGATATGAGTAAATAACATTGAACACTTCAATTCATTTGGGTATGGCCATACACTATCATCAATCTCACTCATCGAGAGGCCAAGCAGATATCTCTCTTGAGAGAGGGACAAATCCCATCTTGACTTATCATTCTTCCCTACATGAATCCGATTATGCCAATCATAGCCTTTATAACCACCCGATTAGGGGTAGCGTTTGAGTACTCAAACATAATGTTCATCATGTGGAAGACTATGATAATATCAGGTCTAAGGATAAATGATATAATTATATGAGATTTAATTATGACATCTGACCATGACATAAATCTCATAGCGGGTCATGTCCAGTACGTGTTCACTAACAAGTACGCATAAGCTTAATTTGTATCATATACACATGATCATCATATGATCATCAACTAAACTTATACTAGTCCTTCATAAGTACTAGGGACGGTGATTATTATAATAAACATGTAAAACATATAATAATTCAGGTTTGTTATCTCCATAACAAATGAGAACATGATGTAACGCAAGGCCTTTCTCAATGGCCTAGGGCATAATTTCCAACAACGTTTAACCGTAGGATTGTTAAGAAGATATGATGTCATTTGGTAAGCATGATGCCAAAATTTTTGAGGTAATGATGCATGAACAAACAAAGTATGAACCATATTATTTGTAGTGCAAAGTTTTCTGTCGGCTTTCCCATTTTGAGGTAACGTATAAGGACAATATAACCTAAAAGATAACGCATTTGTTTTACAAAAATCCCAATATGGTATATTGTCAAATTCCCTCTCATTATCACATTGAATTGTCTTAATTCCCATTCAGAGTGAGTTTGAACGAAAGCGTGAAAATGGAGAAAAGTAGCATAAACTTGAGACTTATGTGATAAAGGAAATGTTCACATAAAATTCGAGTAATCATCGAGAAGAATTTGATAATATATGTGTCCTATAAAACTTAAAATAAAAGATGTCCATAAATCACAATGAACAATTTCAAATGACATAATAGTAAACGAAGTAGAATCACTAAAAAGCAATTTGATTTGCTTTTAAAGAGTGCAAGAGTGACACAAATAAGAATTTCAAATAGCATAACCGTGTTTTCTGTTGGAGATTATGCCCTAGGCCCTTGAGAAAGGCCTTACGTTATATCATGTTCTCATTTGTTATAGAAAAAACAACTTTGATTATGATATGTTTTGCATGTTTTTTATAATAATCACCGTCCCTAGTACTTATGAAGAACTAGTATAAGTTTAATTGATGATCATGTGTATGTTATATAAATTAAACTTATGGGTACTTGTTGGTGAACAAGTACTGGACTTGACCCACTATGAAATTTATGTCATGGTCAAATGTCATAATTAAATCTCATTTAGTTATATCATTGGAATCCTTAGACCTGAGATTATCATCGTCTTCCACATGATGAATGTTGTGTTTGACGTACTCAAACGCTACCCTTAATCAGGTAGTTATAAAGGCTACGATTGGCACAATCGGATTCTTGTAGGGAAGAATGATAAGTCAAGATGGGATATTGTCCCTCTTTTCTCAAGAGAGATATCTGCTTGGCCACTCGAGAGTAAAATTGATGATAGTGCATGACCATGACCAAATGAATCGATGTGTTCAATGTCATTTTCTCATATCAATCTACTCGGGATCGAGAAAGCATTAGACACTTAAGTTGACTTAGACCGTGGCTTATGTTCAATATGATATCGCGTGACAAAAGGATTGTGATATATTCTATGAGGATAAACGAACTTCGTTAAGTTATATTAATTGGGTAGTCATGATGGCTTGCTAGAGTCCGCTCATGATTTATGAGTTTGACCTTGGTTTGACTCATTTCCAACTTAATATAATCCTATGGGGTCACACACAAAAGAATGAATTGATCAAAAGGCTAAAATTGGAAAAAAGTTGTCAAATTGGTTTGGCACGACCGTGCCTATTTGTGAGCATGACCGTGCCAATCATCACGACCGTGCCAATCATCACGACCGTGCCGATTTGTGAGCAAGACCATGCCAGAATGTTATAAACATTCGCACCATTTTGCACGACCGTGCGAGTTTGTGAGCACGACCATTCCAGAGTGTCTGGGCCAGATTTACAGCAGAATAATTAGGGTGACTGGATTAGGTCTCAAGGGTCCTTAAGTGTTAAGGATTATGGAGTATAAATAATCCTCTTTCACCAATCATTATTCAGGGGTAATCCATATGTTTGAGAAACATATTCTTGAGCCTAGATTGAGAATCAAAAGCTCAAGAACACCAAAATTCATATAGCCTTTGATGATTAGAAAAGTGTGTTTTCTAATGATTAGATCTAGTAGTCCGTATCTAGAATTGTTCTAGATATTCGTTCGCGTGTTGATACACATAGAGGGTTTTAGCTTTAGTATCTCAAGTTCATATTCCCGTGATTGTGATCCGAAGAACGCGAAGAATGAGGAGATCAAATGTAAATCTTGAAGACTTGAAGATTAGAAGATCCGAAAAATTTAAACGCACAACAACGGTTAGTATTCTAAATTCATCTTCCTATTAATCTAATCATCATAAATGGATCCATGGGCTCTAGGGTTTTGTTGATTTTATATGCTGTTTCCACTGCGCGTGGTGCCTCAAAACCCAACAGTGGTATCAGAGCCCCGTTCAAGTATGATTATTTTAATATTATCATGTTGAATATATGATTTGATTATATTATCTAGCATGATGTGAATTTATAATAATATATTTATGTGAATTGTTTGGATAAACAATTATATGTGATATAGTATGATTATGAACAAGGTTTTCAAGATGCATTATTAATATGATTAATCTATTTATCGCATCATCAATCTCTTTAATATGATTATTGAATTGATGATTATTGATCGTTAAGAACAAATTGTTTGTTCTTAGGGTTTGATGTTTATGATAATTTGATTATCATAAATAGTTGAATCCTTAAATGATCAAGACTTGATAAATTGCGTTCGTGCAGTTCGCGTGCAATACACGTTTTCGTGCAGAATTTTTGTCCAGAATTTTCGTGCAGATTACGTGCATCGCACGTACAGTCTAGAATTTTGTGCAGAATTTTCGTGCAGTTCGCGTGCAATACACGAATTCGTGCAGATTTTTCGTCCAGTTCGCGTGCAGTGCAGAATTCTGAATTCGTGTTTTTCAGATTTTGAGATGCATTGTAGAATATGTATTGTTCATGGAATTGGATTCTATAAAGTAATATATTGTTAATGGAGTTGGACTCTATGAAATAATTCATTATTCAATACATATTATACCTAGAGTTGGACTCTATGAAAATCTCAAATTCATAATTATATTCACATAGTATCCATTCAATAATTAATTGGAATAATTATACGTTTATTATATGCGTTGCTATATGAAAGAACCTTCATAAAATTTAAGTCGCGTGCCAATCCATGATTAAAACACATGTGAGTACACAAGTAGTTTTATATGGGTTACGCCAAAGCGTAGGTGCATTAATTCTATCATTGTATGAGCATGATGAGTGAAAGAGTGGTTCCTATACGTTTAAAGTGGTTTGACTTAATTAGGCAATCAAAAGAAAAAGTTTTGGGCCTAAGGCACGAGATGAGATTAAAACATGTTTGACATAAGATGTCTACTTAAAATCTCATAAAAGATCTAAGAGTCACATATGATGTGATTGATAAGAGTTATCTATCTAATTAATTTAATTTTGAGCAGTATCGCCAAAACGGACTTAAAATTAAATTAAAGTTGGATTTTAGGCCATATAAATTATATCATACAATTGTTGTATATGAAGGTTATATAATTTAGTGGGAGTATTTATGAAATACAAATAATTTATCTCTTAAATGATTGGTATGATATAAGTGTATAATTATTTGCATATTTGTGTAGGATATTATCTTAAACTTTAATTATGTTTGTTACTGCGATCTGTTCTTTAAAAGGACAAAGTTAAAAGAGAATGAAATTAATTTCTTTGATTGGATCATGAGCTTAAGAATTGTTCTAAAGCAAGAACGAAAATTATACATTCTTAATAATCCTAAGTGACCTAAATTGCAATATTAATTTGATTAATATATTCCGTAGGATCATCAAAATTTAATTTGATTAACTTGTTGATGATCTTAGATTCATGAATAAATTGTTTATTCTTGGTTTTGATGATCATGATGATTTGATCACCGTGAATACCAAATCTTAATTGAATCAACGAAAGCAATTTTAAGGTAAAATTTTCGAAATTTAAAATCTACTTTTTGTGGCACACAGCCGAGCGGGTCTTAAGACTCGGCCGAGCAGATGATGTTCAAATTTAAATATGGGATTGAATCTAGTTTCAGATGTTTGCTTTTTGAAACTGTGTTTCCTGAAAAGTGATGTCAATTCAGAATTCAGAAAACTGAAGTCAGAATCCTGAATTGTTCTGGATTGCTGAAATCAGTGAAATTGATGAGACAAAGAATTTAGAAACGGACTACAGATTCATACGAAAATGTGGATGTCTTTTGGCTTAGTTTTGGCCGTATGGACTGTTCTCTAAGTTTCTCAATTTTGTACGGAATTGTGGTTGCCTTTTGACTTAGTTTCGGTCGTACAGTTTGTGCTCTCGATTTCTGAACATTAGTACGAAAGATGATGATCTAAGTCGAAAATTTGATTTTTGACTTCATGAATTTCTAAAAAGAAGAGGATTAAAAGATAAAGGCAAGACAAATGTTGTCAAGCCTAAAGGAAATAATTATGGCTAAAATTATAACGCTAAATAATGGAATTTGGTAACATGGCAATTAGATTGACAATTTAAAATTGCAATCAAAATTCTGGATGATAAACGAAAGCGAATGGTAATGAGACTACCACGTGGGATATTTGTGTTATAAAATTATTCTTTCTACTTTTAATTATTGGGTATTGGATACCAGATTTGAATCCCACATTTGTATAAATGTGAAACAATTAGTAAATAGAAAGATTACTTATGAAAAGTAAAGTTAATCTACGAATGGTAATAATGCAAGAGTTGCAACATTGTTCATAGAACACTTATGAAGTGACTTTACTCATTAAGTCGAAAATAGTATTTTGTTATAAGATAATGAAGGATATTTATTTCTATTGAGAATAAGAAAAGTGCTTTATTTATTATGATTTGCTTTATCGTACTGTTAAATCATATAAATAAATCTTATATCCTAAATCTTGAAGAACAAAATAATAAATAAGGCTATAACATAAATAATTAAATTCTTAAGGCATTATTGTTTTGATCAAATAAATGAGAAATGCATATCTAAAATTCCATGGGATGGAGTTTTAAAGTCATACGATTTTGAATCATATGATATATGCAAATCTTATTTACTTGGACTAAGACATCTTTTACTAGAAGTAGTAAAAGGGATAGTAACTTATTAGACCTAATACACGTTGATGTATATGGTGCATTAAGTGGCAATGCTAAAATAGGATTTTGGTACTACTCGGTAAAACTATTCAAAGATTCCAATTTGATCGAGATGATGAATAATTGAACCAAGAATTTGACAATCATCTTTAAGGTTGTGAAACTGTTCCACAATTAACTCCACAAAGAACACCATTTTGAAATGATGTGTCTAAATGGAGGAATAGAATCTTATTCGATATAGTTCATTAGATGATAAAGTCGAATTGATCTTCTATTATTTATTTTAGGGTTATACATTGGAAACCGCTATAATCACACTAATTTGAGTTCCATCAAAATAGGTTCAAAGGTACCATATGTAATATGGAATGAAAGAAAACTTGGTTTGTCTTTTATGAAGATTTAAGATGGTGAGACTTTTGCGAAAAGACTTGTCTATGACAAGCTCATACTTAAATCTAATAAATGTATTTTCATAGGATATCCTGAAGAAACTTAAGGATATTATTTTACTTCTAAGAAACAAATTGTTTGTTGCTTATGATGGTACTTTTCTAGATAAATTGTTTATCTCTAAAAGGACCAGTGGGAGTAAAATATATATGGTTCGAGACTTAGAAAATAACATTGAACCTAAGATGGAAGTTGAATAAACTTTCACAAGGAGTTGTGAAAACTCGTTCAAGTTACACAATTTACTTGAATATATGAAAGGATACAATCTATAACAAGAAATATTGGATTTCTCGTAATAGAAAGTATTGAGGTAAAGTTCATTGAGAATGACATATTTACCACCTATCAAAATGCAATGTCCGCTCCATATTTAGATTAATGACTTAGAGTCATAGAATCTAAAAGGCAATCCATGTATAATAATCAAGTTTGGAACTTGATCATTCTAACCTAAGGTGTAATAACCAAATGATGGAATTGAGTTTTCCTGAAGAAAACTAACATGGGTAGCAAGGAACATACTAATTAAGCAAGATAAATTGTGAAAAGGTTGACTCATATTTCGACTATGATGAAACATTCTCACTCGTAGTCATGCTTTAGGCTATTAGAATTCTCATTGCCATTCCTTCATATTTCGAATATGAAATTTGATAAATGGATGTCAAAACAGTGTTCCTTAACGGGAACTCAATTAAGGATGTATTAGATACAACCCAAAGGTTTTGTTAATCCAGAAAATTCTAATAAAATATATAAGTTGCGAAAATCCATGTGATGGATTGAAGCAAGCTTCTTGGAGTTGAAATATTCATTTTGATGATACATTCAAAGCGTTTGAAATTCATCAAAGATGAGACTTGTGTTTGCTAGAAAATTAGTGGGAGCATAGTCTAATTCCTAATCTTATATATGTGGTTGACATATAGTTCATTTGAAAGAGTTTCTTAATGAAAGACTTAGGAAGAAGCCGCTTACATCCTTGAAATTAATAACTATTGATATAGATCTAGAAAGTTGATAGGCTTGTGTCAAAGTACTTATAAAGACAAAGTACTGAATTGTTCAGTATGCAAGACTCTTGTAGAAGAACTTGCAAAGTTGTCTAATGACAATGTTCTTGGTAAGACTTAGTCTTATTAGAAGAATAATGAGCAAGAATACATGATTAGGATTCCATATGTTTCGGCAATTGGATCTATCATGTATGTCATATTATGTACTTAGACAGGATAACTCGTATACTTGGAGTATCATGAGAACGTACTAATCATATTCTAGTGAAAGTCACTAGATAGTGGTCAAGAATATCCTTATGTACTTGAGAAGAACTAAGGATGCATTCTTGATGCTTGTTGGAATGGAAGATGATATAGTAAATGGTTACATAGATGCATGCTTCCATATCGACAAGGATAATTAAAGATCGCAGTATGGACATACATTTAAAGTAAGTTATATTAGTTGGAATAGTTACAAACAAATACACCGCAAATAATTCTACAAATAAAATTGAGTATATAGTTGCATGAGTTGTAACTAAGGGAGTTGTTTGAATATAGATGTTATTAGTAAAACTAGAAATAGTTTCTAGTACCACTAATCCTATGGACCTTTGTTGTGAAATAATGGTTATTGCCCAAGATAAGGTGCCAAGGACTCATCTATGATCCAAACACACACTCAGACGTTTCCATCTCTACGAGAAATCGTTTATATGGGAGATGTCAAAATATGCAAAATACCTTATGATAATAACAAGGGTAATCTTCTTACATAAGATTCTCCACATGCTGTTATGATGGTCATAAGCTAAGCTCAATGGTATTGGATACATGTTGATTGGGCCTAGTGCAAGTGGGAGATTGTTGGAGATTATGCCCTAGGCCCTTGAGAAAGACCTTACGTTATGTCATGTTCTCATTTGTTAATGAGATAACAACTTGGATTATTATATGTTATGCATGTCTCTTATAATAATCCCCGTCCTTAGTACTTACGAAGAACTAGTATAAGTTTAACTGATGATCATGTGATGATCATGTGTATGTGATACAAATTAAACTTATGGGTACTTGCTGGTGAACAAGTACTGGACTTGAACCACTATGAGATTTATGTCATGGTCAAATGTCATAATTAAATCTCATTTAGTTATATCATTGGAATACTTAGACCTGAGATTATCATCGTTATCCACATGATGAACGTTGTGATTGACGTACTCAAACGCTACCCTTAACCAGGTAGTTATAAAAGCTACGATTGGCATAATCGGATTCTTGTAGGGAAGAATGAGAAGTCAATATGGGATGTTGTCCCTCTTGTCTCAAGAGAGATATCTGCTTGGCCACTCGAAAGTAAGATTGATGATAGTGCATGGCCATGCCCAAATGAATTGATGTGTTCAATGTCATTTGCTCATATCAATCTACTCGGGATCGAGAAAGCATTGGACACTTAAGTTGACTTAGACCGTGGCTTATGTTCTATATGATATTGCGTGACAAAAGGATTGTGATATATTCTATGAGGATAAACGAACTTCGTTAAGTTATATTAATTGGGTAGTTATGATGGCTTGCTAGAGTCCGCTCATGATTTATGAGTTTGACCTTGGTTGGACTCATTGCCAACTTAATATAATCCTATGGGATCACATACAAAAGAACGAATTGATCAAAAGGCTAAAATTGGAAAAAGCTGTCAAACTGGTTTGGCACGACCGTGCCCATTTGTGAGCACGACCGTGCCAGAATGTTATGAACATTCGCACCATTTGGCACGACCGTACCATTTTGTGAGCACGACCGTGCCAGAGTGTCTTGGCCAGATTTACAGCAGAATAATTAGGGTGACGGGATTAGGTCTTAAGGGTCCTTAAGTGTTAAGGATTTTGGAGTATAAATAATCCTCTTTCACCAACCATTATTCAGGGGTAATTCATATGTTTGAGAAACATATTCTTGAGCCTAGATTGAGAATCAAAAGCTCAAGAACACCAAAATTCATATAGCCTTTGAAGATTAAAAAAGTGTGTTTTCTAATGATTGGATCTAGCAGTCCGGATCTAGAATTGTTCTAGATATTCGTTCGCGTGTAGATACACATAGAGGGTGCTAGCTTTAGTATCTCAAGTTCGTGTTCCCGTGATCGTGATCCGAAGAACACGAAGAACGAGGAGATCAAATCTAAAGCTTGAAGACTTGAAGATTTGAAGATCCGAAAAATTTAAACGCACAACAACGGTTAGTATTCTAAATTCATGTTCCTATTAATCTAATCATCAGGAATGGATCCATGGGCTCTAGGGTTTTGTTGATTTTACATGTCGTTTCCGCTGCGCGTGGTGCCTCAAAACCTAATAAGATGGACATATGAAGGAGCCCGATTAAGTATGATTTGTAATGGGAAGTTGTATACCATGTGTTTAACCATAGGAATGTTAAGAAGATATGATGTCATTTGGTGAGCATGATGCCAAAATTTTGGAGGTAACGATGCATGAACAAACAAAGTACGAACCATATTATTTGTAGTGCAAAGTTTTCTGTCGGCTTTCCCATTTTGAGGTTAGGTATAAGGACAATATAACCTAAAAGATAACGCATTTGTGTTACAAAAAATCCCAAAATGGTTTATTGTCAAATTCCCTCTCATTATCACATTTAGTTGTCTTAATTTCCCATTCAGATTGAGTTTGAACGAAAGCGTGAAAATGGAGAAAAGTAGCATAAACTTGAGACTTATGTGATAAAGGAAATGTTCACATAAAATTCGAGTAATCATCGAGAAGAATTTGATAATATATGTGTCCTATAAAACCTAAAACAAGAGATGTCCATAAATCACAATGAACAATTTCAAATGACATAACAGTAAACGAAGTAGAATCACTAAAACGCAATTTGATTTGCTTTTAAAGAGTGAAAGAGTGACACAAATAAGAATTTCCACTTTTATTACACCGAATAAAATTATTATTTCTAAGATAGGCAAAAAGTATATTAGAATCATTCTTTAATTACAATTGTATTTATTATATTATTTGCTTTCCAATTAGGATTATTATTGTATAATTTCCTTTTCCTTATGTAATCTAGAATAATCTAGAATAGCTTGGAGAGTACTCCACTCTCTTGTATAAATACCCTACTCATATGATCAATAATACTTGAGTCATTCATATTATTTCATCTCTCTTCCATGTATGTTTGACTTCGTCTATTCTCCTAAAATCCTATATGGTATCAGAGCTATGATCCATAATGGACCTTCTTCGCCAAACCCTACAAGCCACCTCATACTATCTCCACCCCAAAGCTTCCGCCAACCACCATACAACTACCACCCTCGGCTCAAACCTCACAAAAGCCAAAACCCTATTATTATTTTCTTCTTTATTTTCTTCAAAAAAAAAAAAAAAAAAAAAAAACCTCCTTCTGCCGAGGCCTCATTTTTTTTTATATAGTTTGCTTTCTTCATCTTTCTTTTTCACCTCGTTAATGTGGCCAAAACTTCTTCAAGCAAATCTTTTTCATATTAAGTTCTCCTATTTTTCATCTTATTTTTTTTCTCCTTATTTGACTCCCCGTTTCATGTCTTCTTTCCTCCTTTGCTTGTGACAAAGCCAAAACACAACAAAACAATACTCCTGTTATGTCCAATTATCACCTCCACTCAGGAACCCGAATCCTCCCATGAAGAGAATGTTTTGTTTTGCCTAACAATACTCCTACCCACGAATCCTAACAATACTCCTTGCTCCTATTTTTTTTTCCTTTATTGCCGAGGCATATTTTTTTGTTTCCCTTCATCATATTCTTTTTCGTTTCATCACCACAATATAAAATTATCATTGTTGAGATGCAAACTCATCGTTACGACGTAGTCAAAGAAACGTTCAACACCAATTCTGCTTTGTAGCGACCAAAACCCAAAATTCTTCGTTGAGACTGTAAGTACCCGATCCGGATCGTCACGCTTAAAATAATTAAATTGTGGAATTAAGTGGTAATTTGGGACTTAATTGGGTCATTATAGTGTTCAAGGGGTATTTTAGGCATTAACGGAATTATTTTGGAAAGGGAGGGACCTCCCAGTAATTTTCAGAGAGTCAGGACTTTAGAATTATTCCTTAAAAGCTTAAAAGGACTTCACAAGAATATCCAATTTATGCTAAAATAATATCCAAAGGATCCAATTTATGCTCAAAGAATATCCAAAGGATCCAATTTATGCTCCAAGAATATCCAAAGAATATCCTTATTTTGCTTAGCCCCTAAGCAAGTCACAAGGTCATAATTGAGGGACTAAAGTGAAAATGTCCCCATTTGCTTGGTGCCCAAACCCATAGTTGGAGGTCTAAAATGAAACCCCAAATTGCAAACAAGTCCCTAATTCCCACTATAAATAGAGGCCTCCTCTACCCATTTAAGGGGGGATTCTTGGAGCAAAGTTACTATGCCAAAATTATCTCTCATCCAAAATTGAGTGATTAGGGAGAGGTTATGGCTTACCTTAAATGATGGTGAATAACTACCAAGTGTAATATCCCTCTCATCTTTGGTCTCATTGAGTGATTAGTGTAAGATAATGATCAAACCATGATTAAGTGAAAGCTTAGGGTCCATGATCCCTAAGTGAAGGAAGAAGCAAACTTGGGTCAATCAATTAATGATTTACCCCAAGCTTGCTTAAAGATTGAATCTTTGTCTCATCTTCTCTTCATCTCCTCTTCTATTTTTATTTATTTCTTTATTTAATGTCTTTTAATTCATGTCATTTAATTTATGCAATCATACAAATGTGATCCCAGCCTTGGAGTATCAATGGTGCCCTTCATGTTTTATGCATGATGGTGGGTTCTTAACCATGATGATCAAGGCTTGTTATGTTTATGCAATTTAAATTTATGTCTTTACATTTCTTGCAAAGAATATACCTTGGACCCAAGCCTTGATCCATGGTGCCCCTCATGATTGTGGGTTGCAAACCAAAGGATAATCTAAGGCTTGTTATGATTTTATGCACCTTACTTCAATGTTCTTTCCTTTTATGTTGATTTATGTGGGTATGATCAAGTTTAGGATGGTAAAGTCTCAATCTTTACCATTCAAACTTTGATCAACTCATAATATTGTCCCTTTGGATGATAAAGATTCAATCTTTATCCACCCAAAGGTTGATTTTTGACTTCCCAAGACTTTTCCTTGGATGAGTCATCCATTTGGGTGTTAAAGTTGCCATCTTTAATTATCCAAATGATGATTTGGGCTCAAATGCCATGTTCATCATTTTTCTTAATTTTCCCCAATTATTGCCTTGATCACACCCAAAACCTTGTGTTTTGATGATTAATTAGTGACCAAGAGCATAGGGATGATTCAATTCAAGTTTAGTGTGAGTAAATAGACCCCAAAGATGTAAAACAGTTCAGTTTCAACAGAATGTTCTGTTTCTGCCTGAAACTGGACTGTTCCTGATGAATCTGTAAAAAATTCCAGGACGATAGACACAAGCCGTACGACTAGTTTTGACCAAAACGTGTTTTTTCCAGTTTTGCCCATTTTCTGTTAAACTGTTTGCAAAGTAACCCCCCTTTGTTAAATTTCTAACTGTTTTCTGTTAAAAGTCAGTTTCTCCTATTTTCAAGCACACACACACACATTTGCACATTTTGGTCAACAAATCTAGGGAGACTCGGTTTTCCGAGGCAGTTTGCGTGAACTTCGTATAAGTTCTTCCCAAAGTGTAACGTGACCTCCGAACTCATCATCTCTAACCATTTTCATTAAATTGGGTTTAAAATTAATTTAATGTGGCGACTCCGTTTTCGTGAAAGGAAAGTTACCCGTGTTTGGCATTTCTTCCTCGTGTGAACTTTGCTTGTTTCGCCCCGGGGACGGGATCCTTACAGTGGCGACTCTGCTGGGGAATTAAATGTTCTCACACTTCTTTTTAGAAGATTTGGGGACATTTATGTGTGGGTCAAACTCCCGTCCCTGTTTGTTGACTTTGTGCCTAATTTGTGTGTTTTGTGTTTCTGTTTTGATTTTGAATGAATCTAACTGTTCTGGAATGCAATGAACTGGGGCTTGATGATTGGAAGCTGAAATTTTGCAAAAAATAATGGGACGGATGACATAGCCATACGGCTACTTCGGAAGGGCCCACAGAATGTTTCAATTCAAAGATTTTGTTCAAAGGCAGAAACACTCTAATGGCCATCTTGCTTCTTCTTGTCCAGGTTCTAATTTAAAGCCTCTCCTTGTGTAAATTTACCTTCTTTTTCTTAGCAAAAAAATGGATTTTCAAAAACCTTTGGTTGTGCACAACCTTTTTGTGCAAATGATTTTCAAAAGGTTGTTCTTGATGTGAAAGTTTTGGTTTCAAAAACCTTTGGTTGTGTACAAACCTTCCATGTACAAATTGTGATTCTTACTTGTTAAGTAGCCTTGCTTACTTGCTTGTTCTCATTTGTTCATATCATTGTTTGATTACTTGTGTAAATTACTTGTTCATCATACTTTTCCATACATTGCTCGAGATATTAAAATGGATTGAAAATTTCTATTTTGACTCAAAAGGGAACATAGAAAGGCGTCACACTACGCGCACTTGACCTTGCACGTTCCAAATACCTTTTAAAACTCGGGATGGATGCCAGATGCAGCTCGATTGGCGCTCTTGTTCCCTTCGAGCGCGCACGGGTCCATTCCACCTCCCCTTCCGAGCCGAGTCAACCACACATGTCTGTGACACACAAATACCGTGACTTTGGTTGATTTTTGGTCTAGTTCATGTCGCCATTGTCTTTAAGCACGTGTCCAAAGTCAATTGTGGCCAAGTTAATGCCCGGGTTACGACTCCTCGATGAAATGCAAGCGTGACCTTAATCGGTCTTTAACTCGTACATTAATGAGGACCCAATTAACCGAGAATATGTATTAAAGATAGGGTGATACCGTGTCGTCAAGCCCTAATGTTGTTCCATTTTGGTCATCCTTAAGCCCAAGGTCAAGGATCGAGAACCCTCATTAAAATGAGGTCATGTCCGAATATCGGTGAAGCCTTAGGATAAATCTCGACTTTGACCGGGGCTTAATCATGACAAGAATGGTCCACGCATTTGGAGTCTTGCGACGCACTAGACCCTTAGGAATCGTTCTTTCGGTCGGTGGAAGCCGCGTGCCCTATAGGACCCTCGCCCGGGACAGTCCATCCTAGGGAATGTGCATGACAGGTGAAAAACGAGGGGTCTATAGGCACAGTGATGGCCTCCACTGATCCAGGATTTAGAATAGTTGCGAAAAAGAAGAGAAATCTTTTCCAACCATCTAGGAATAAAGATGAGTTTTAAATTAAACCTGAATGAATAAATAATTGCGCATTGCATTAGTTTGCTCCATTTGTGCTTCTTGTCTTTGACACATCGCAGTCTTGCGTTAACAAACGTCGCTTCGTTAAATCTTCGGAAGGATCCCTGTTATCCTCCAAGCATCCGTTAAGTCTTGTTAGTCTTTGGATGGATCCCTGTTATCCTCCAAGGCATCCGTTAAGTCTTGTTAGTCTTTGGATGGATCCCTGTTATCCTCCAAGACATCCGTTAAGTCTTGTTAGTCTTTGGATGGATCCCCGTTATCCTCCAAGACATCTGTTAAAGTTTTGTTAGTCTTTGGACGGATCCCCGTTATCCTCCAAGACCTCTGTTAAAGTTTTGTTAGTCTTTGGACGGATACCCGTTATCCTCCAAGACCTTAGCCAAGTTTTGTTAATCTTTGGATGGATCCCCGTTATCCTCCAAGACATTCGCCAAGTTTTGTTAGTCTTTGGACGGATCCCCGTTACCCTCCAAGACCTCTGTTAAGTCTCGTAAATTCCTCAGATGATCTCCAAGACGCCCGTAAATCTTTGGATGGATTCAAAAGATTTCCGTTAAAACCCTAGGCCGTCGCCTCCTAGGTCCCCATTGTTGAGATTCCTGTTAAAACCTTAGGAAGTTGCCTCCTAGGTCCCCATTGTTGAGATTCCATTAAAACCCTAGGCCGTCGCCTCCTAGGTCCCCATTGTTGAGATTCCTGTTAAAACCTTAGGCAGTTGCCTCCTAGGTCCCCATTGTTGAGATTCCGTTAAAACCCTAGGTCGTCGCCTCCTAGGTCCCCATTGTTGAGATTCCTGTTAAAACCCTAGGCAGTTGCCTCCTAGATCCCCATTGTTGAGATTCCTGTTAAAACCCTAGGCCGTTGTCTCATAGGTCCCCGTTGCTGAAACCCTATGCCGTTGTCTCCTAGGTCCCCTCGTGAAGCCTTTAGAAGACCTCCGAGACACCCGTCGATCTTCGGATGGATCCCAGAATTCCCGTGAAATCCCTAGGCATAGTTTCCTAGGAAGTCAGTTTTAGTCCTTGGATGGATGGATCCCCGTTATCCTTCGACAAGTCAGTCATGTTTGTTTTAGAATTCTAAATCCGTTCGAACTACGGTGACCTGAGCCTCTCATCACGTGGGACCCCCTCCCTCATGGTAAGGGGAACGTAGGCAACTTCGGCCCGGTCAATCCCAAAAAAATGACAAAAAATGTGTGTATGGGTCTTCCACCCAAAACAAAAGTGTGTTTTTCCAAGAAGAAAATGGAGATCCAATTTTCTTAAAATAAAAGATCAAGTTTTCCTAAAAGGCTAATCCGCTAATGAAGCGTCTTTCTTGAACCATGGTTATAATTTCACCTTGAGGTTTAAAATGCTAAAATCCTTTGCGGTTTGCCCGCCTGAAACATCGACCAAGGAGCCCACATCCTAATTGGAGCCCACATGAACAAGGAGGTCAAAAACAAATTGGATCATCATCCACGAGAAAAGGCCCAAACCTCGAAAGCCCGAAGGCGGCTACATCAATGGAAACCCGTGCCCTCGCCGAGTGCCATGCACGAGATTACACACCTCGAAAGGAAGTTACCAAAAGGAAATAGCCAAAGACGAATCCGACAATTACAACGCCGAGCCAAGTCGAGACCTCGCGACATCTTTCCCGATGACACGGAACCCGAGTTCCCCGTGGAAGACGTGGAATGTGCCGCCGACAACCCCTCCAACAGTCGAAGAAGGAAACGGACCATCGCACTTCATAGGAACCCATCCTTAAAAAAAAAAAAAAAAAAATTGAGTCTTCCAGCCTCGTAGGATCTAGACCCTCATCAAAGTCCGTCTAGGGCTGTGCCTTTTTATTTTTACAAAGGTCCGTGTTTGGACGTGTGCGTACGAAATTATCTCAATAAAAGAGTCATTTTCATTCTCTTCTCTCTAGACTTAAGACATTATTCGCAATATACATTTACTCTTGAAATTGCCTTGCTTGTTATTATCAATTGATTGCTACGTTCCCAAAATGATGAATTGACTTCTAAGCATACTAGTCAATGACGACTCATTAAGGACGAATGGACCAAACACAAATGAAGAATGATAAATGCAAACAATTAATCTTGATGTGAATGAATGTTGTGATCAATTGGCATGGAGAAACCATTAATGGCAAGCCTTCCCTCATACACAACCCGATACACCTTTCCGAAACAAATTCTTGATGCACGTCCAAGGCATCCCAAGGCGATGAAAAGGAAAGGACGTTGTTGCTCAACCACCAAGGTTCAACCGCGACCGCACGTGCGTAATTAAGCAAAGGACTTTTCAGGTCTTTAAAGTCAAAGTCGAAAGTGACAGACATGCCACCGAGGGGCAACTAAGGAGCTAGTGCCCGAGATTGCAAGTTGGGATTAATGTTTCCCTCCTCCCTCAAAAAAAAGGGGGGGGGGAGAGAAGAAAAATGAGAAAAGGGAAAGGAAATGAATATGTGGAAAGAAGGAAATGAAATGAATAGAGTGAGTTCACCAAGAAGTTCGCCCCCAAGGGTTCACAAGAAAGGAAGCTCAACTCAAAAGGAGTTCACCACAAAATAGATGGATCTACATCAAAGGATCAACAACGTCCTCTGAGACAACATGAGAAGAAAGCCAACTTCAGCAAAAGACGGCCCAAGGACGAACTACGACGACCTGAGCTCCTCAAACTGAGGGGAACGTAGGCAACCTTCGGGTCCGGTCACAGCATGAGAAAGAACGGTCAAACCATGGCTTTCCCAAAGTAGCCAAGCCTTTCCCCCTTGGTCCCATCAATGACCAATTTACCAGACAAGGACCAATTCTCCATAAACACCTTTTGATCTTGCCATTGATCGAATCTTAATCCTAATTGATCACAACATTTATACATGTTAAGGCTAATTGCTTGTTATAATCTTGACTTAATGATGAACATGGTCCATCCAAGCAATCATTTTGATAATTTTAACCATGACAAATTTCAAATGTCTCGACAAGTCTTCTTCTCTACATCTTAGGAAAGAGCTAAACAATTATGTTCTGTCAAGCAGGGGCTTCCTCCTATTTCATGATATAATTGAGGGACTCTCTCCCGCCTAAATAAATGCCCCTGCATGTTTTCTCCAAAAGACATCTTAAGTCCCCGTCCCATCGAGTCGGCTGGCTCACTCATTAAAAAAAAAAAAAAAGAGGCACCAAAAGAGTAGCCCGCTAGGTTGAAAACCCATAAGGGAGGCCTAGGAAAAGACATGGTGTGCCATAAAAGACGCAAAAAATAGCCCGCTAGGTTGAAAACCCGCAAGGGCGGCCTAGGCAAAAGAAAGGGTGCGTCATGAAAAAGGGATGGGTTCCTAACCTTACTTCAAAGGTCATGTTGGGTCTACGCGAAACGCCAAAGGCCAAGAGATGACATTGGGGATACCCCGACATCAGTAACGGGAAGGGCATGGAGCTCCCCCAATGACGACAAGGACATGGGGCTATCCCGGCATCGACAATTGCAAGGACATGGGGCTACCCCAACATCAACGACGAAAGGGTCCTCCACTCTCGACCACTCCTAAGGAATGGATGAAACTCCCAAGGACTTTATGCATAATAAACCTCGTGGTTAAATTAAAATCAAAAATTTGACTGACATGCTTCGTTAAAAGATTTGCTTTGAGGAATGAATATTTTGAAAAAAAATGTGTTTGCTTGTCCCCTTTCAATTCGCATTGGGCGGTTGAGGGTGTATTTTAAAAGAAAAAAAGATGTTTTGTTGTCCCCTTCCAAATTGCATTGGGCACTTGAGGGTGTATTTTGTGAAAATAATGTTTTTCCTCTTTCAAATTGCATTGGGCATTTGAGGGTGAGTTTTGTGAGCTTTTGCTTCGTGAGTCCAAAGGGACGTAAGACCAGTTTGTGTAGGCAACCCTCCGTCATGAGATAAGTTGACCAATTGACCAGTTTGTGTAGTCAACCTCCGTAATGAGATACGTTGACCAAATTGACCGTGTTTCCTAGCAGTCCAAGTGGACGTAAGACCAGTTTTGACCCGAAGCGGTTATGTTAGGTTAAGAAAACCTTTGTACCCATAGTGGTCGTGATAGGTTAAGAAAACCTTGGTACCCATAGTGGTTATGTCAGGTTAAGAAAACCTTTGTACCCGGAGTGGTCATTTTAGGTCAAAGCGTTTGCCCGACAGTCCCCAAGTGACGTAAGCCCATAGGAGATAAGAAAATTTAGGTCCCCCGCGTGACCCGGAGAAAAATTAGGCGGTCCCCAAGTGATGTAAGCCCATTGGAAAACTTAGGTCCCCTGAGTGACCCTTTTAAGATAAAACTTAGGTCCTCCAAGTGACCCTTTTGAGATAAAATTTAGGTCCCCCGAGCGACCCTCTGAGATAAAAATTAGGCCGTCCGTGACTTAAGCCCTAAAAAGATGATTAGAAAAATTAGGCGGTCCTTGACGTAAGCCTATGTTGATCCGGTTGACCAAAAGAGTGTCAAACCCCGACTTTGACTCATTAAGAGTCAAATTGAATGTCAAAGAAAATTGGCCGTCCCTGACGTAAGCCCAGTTAAAAATTATTTGATTGACCAAAAGTGAGTCAAATCCTGACTTCGACCAAATGAGTGTCGAGAAAATCCCTTCGGTTGACCAAAGGAGAGTCAAGCCTCAACTTTGACTCATTGAGAGTCAAATTGAATGTCCAAGAAAATCGGTCGTCCCTGACGTAAGCCCAGCAGAGATAAAAATTAGGTCCCCCGAGCGACCATTGCGAGATAAAAATTAGGTCCCCCGAGCGACCGTTGTGAGACGAAAATTAGGTCCCCCGAGCGACCGTTTTGAAATAAATATTAGGTCCCCCGAGCGACCGTTGTGAAACGAAAATTAGGTCCCCCGAGCGACTATCTTGAGAAAAGTATTAGGTCCCCCGAGCGACCATTGTGAGATAAAATTAGGTCCCCCGAGCGACCATTGCGAGATAAAAATTAGGTCCCCCGAGCGACCGTTGTGAGACGAAAATTAGGTCCCCCGAGCGACCGTTTTGAAATAAATATTAGGTCCCCCGAGCGACCGTTGTGAAATGAAAATTAGGTCCCCCGAGCGACTGTCTTGAGAAAAGTATTAGGTCCCCCGAGCGACCGTTGTGAGATAAAATTAGGTCCCCCGAGCGACCATTACGAGATAAAAATTAGGTCCCCCCGAGTGGCCCCATGTGAAGAAAAATTTAGGTCCCCCGAGCGACCGTCTTAAGACAAAAGTTAGGTCCCCCGAGCGACCGTCTTGATATAAAAGTTAGGTCCCCCGGGCGAGCGTTTTGAAATAAAAATTGGGTCCCCCGGGCAACCGTTGTGAAATGAAAATTGGGTCCCCCGGGCAACCGTTGTGAAATAGAAATTAGGTCCCCCGAGCGACCGTTACGAAATGGAAATTAGGTCCCCCGAGCGACCATTGTGAAATGGAAATTAGGTCCCCCGAGCGACCATTGTGAAATGGAAATTAGGTCCCCCGAGCGACCATTGTGAAATGGAAATTAGGTCCCCCGAGTGACCATTGTGAAATGGAAATTAGGTCCCCCGAGCGACCATTGTGAAATGAAAATTAGGTCCCCCAAGCTACAGTCTTAAGATAAAAGTTAGGTCCCCCGAGCGACCGTCTTGAGATAAAAGTTAGGTCCCCAAAGCGACCGTTGTGAAATGAAAATTAGGTCCCCCGAGTGACCGTCTTAAGAAAAGAGAAAACTTAGAATGAGAAAGGCAGTCCTTGACGTAAGCCCATGATTGACTTTGCCTCTGACCAAATGAGTGTCACGCCCAAGTCTTTGCCTCTGACCAAATGAGTGTCACGCCCGAAACTCGCCTTTGAGCAAATGAGTGTCACGCCCGAACCTTGCCTCTGACCAAATGAGTGTCACGCCCGAGTCTTTGCCTCTGACTAAATGAGTGTCACGCCTAAACCGTGCCTCTGGCCGAATGAGTGTCACGCCCGAGTCCCCGCCTCTGACCGAGTGAGTGTCATGCCCGAGTCCCCGCCTCTGACCGAGTGAGTGTCATGCCCGAGCTCCCGCCTCTGACCAAAGGAGAGTCACGCCCGTTCCCTGGGAAAGGATGAAAAATATCCACCTAGGTCCCAAAGGTTTGAGACGCCAAGTTCTCCACCCGACCTTGAATGGTCACCTTTAGGCTTAAGACGCTAAGTTCTCCACCCGACCTCGACAGGTCGCCTATAGGTTTGAGTAGCCTTAAAATCTCTCACCCTTTTCCAGAACTACGACCGACTTGATTCTCTTGGATAGGGATACGTAGGAATCCTTTAAAGATAAGGGTCCAGCCACTCGACCACCTTGGTCATCATCTCCCCCATCTTGGTAGCTCGCCGGATCGGGATTCTGTCTTTTGTCGACAACCCCACTTTCTTTGAAAGCGCCGTTGCCGAGGGGCTCTGTAAGTACCCCGATCCGGATCGTCGCGCTTAAAATAATTAAATTGTGGAATTAAGGGGTAATTTGGGATTTAATTGGGTCATTATAGTGTTCAAGGGGTATTTTAGGCATTAACGGAATTATTTTGGAAAGGGAGGGACCTCCCGGTAATTTTTAGAGAGTCAGGACTTTGGAATTATTCCTTAAAAGCTTAAAAGGACTTCATAAGAATATCCAAAGGATCCAATTTATGCTCCAAGAATATCCAAAGAATATCTTTATTTTGCTTAGCCCCTAAGCAAGTCACAAGGCCATAATTGAGGGACTAAAGTGAAAATGTCCCCATTTGCTTGGTGCCCAAGCCCATAGTTGGAGGGCTAAAATGAAACCCCAAATTGCAAACAAGTCCCTAATTCTCACTATAAATAGAGGCCTCCTCTACCCATTTAAGGGGGATTTTTGGAGCAAAGTTACTATGCCAAAATTATCTCTCATCCAAAATTGAGTGATTAGGGAGAGGTTATGGCTTACCTTAGATGATGGTGAATAACTACCAAGTGTAGTATCCCTCTCATCTTTGGTCTCATTGAGTGATTAGTGTAAGATAATGATCAAACCATGATTAAGTGAAAGCTTAGGGTCCATGATCCCTAAGCGAAGGAAGAAGCAAACTTGGGTCAATCAATTAATGATTTACCCCAAGCTTGCTTAAAGATTGAATCTTTGTCTCATCTTCTCTTCATCTCCTCTTCTATTTTTATTTATTTCTTTATTTAATGTCTTTTAATTCATGTCATTTAATTTATGCAATCATACAAATGTGATCCAAGCCTTGGAGTATCAATGGTGCCCTTCATGTTTTATGCATGATGGTGGGTTCTAAATCATGATGATCAAGGCTTGTTATGTTTATGCAATTTAAATTTATGTCTTTACATTTCGTGCAAAGAATATACCTTGGACCCAAGCCTTGATCCATGGTGCCCCTCATGATTGTGGGTTGCAAACCAAAGGATAATCTAAGGCTTGTTATGATTTTATGCACCTTACTTCAATGTTCTTTCCTTTTATGTTGATTTATGTGGGTATGATCAAGTTTAGGATGGTAAAGTCTCAATCTTTACCATTCAAACTTTGATCAACTCATAATATTGTCCCTTTGGATGATAAAGATTCAATCTTTATCCACCCAAAGGTTGATTTTTGACTTCCCAAGGCTTTTCCTTGGATGAGTCATCCATTTGGGTGTTAAAGTTGCCATCTTTAATCATCCAAATGATGATTTGGGCTCAATGCCATGTTCATCATTTTTCTTAATTTTCCCCAATTATTGCCTTGATCACACCCAAAACCTTGTGTTTTGATGATTAATTAGTGACCAAGAGCATAGGGATGATTCAATTCAAGTTTAGTGTGAGTAAATAGACCCCAAAGATGTAAAACAGTTCAGTTTCAACAGAATGTTCTGTTTCTGCCTGAAACTGGACTGTTCCTGATGAATCTGTAAAAAATTCCGGGACGATAGACACAAGCCGTACGGCTAGTTTTGACCAAAACATTTTTTTTTCCAGTTTTGCCCATTTTCTGTTAAACTGTTTGCAAAGTAACCCCCCTTTGTTAAATTTCTAACTGTTTTCTGTTAAAAGTCAGTTTCTCCTATTTTCAAACACACACACACACACACATTTGCACATTTTGGTCAACAAATCTAGGGAGACTCGGTTTTCCGAGGCACTTTGGGTGAACTTCGTATAAGTTCTTCCCAAAGTGTAACGTGGCCTCCGAACTCATCATCTCTAACCATTTTCATTAAATTGGGTTTAAAATTAATTTAATGTGGCGACTCCGTTTTCGTGAAAGGAATGTTACCCGTGTTTGGCATTTCTTCCTCGTGTGAACTTTGCTTGTTTCGCCCCGGGGACGGGATCCTTACAGAGACATAAAATCGTCTTGCGACGTAGTCAATGAAACGTTCAAAGTAAACGTCATTCCAGCGTAAAATCGTCACTATGACGTGGTTGGGACGTAAACCTAAAGACCGTCTCGCGACGTAAAAGTACCAAAGACTGTGTCGCGACGTAAAAGTGCCAAAGACCGTCTCTCGACGTAAAAGTGCCAAAGCCCGTCTCGCGACGACATCAAATCAACTCGCTTCATCAACCCGGTTCATATCATCACTTTCCAAGATTGGACTCTCCTATCGGTCGTCCATCTTGCGGGGGCATATTAAGGATATTAGAATCCTTCTTTAATTACAATTGTATTTATTATATTATTTGCTTTCCTATTAGGATTATTATTGTATAATTTCCTTTTCCTTATGTAATTTAGAATAATCTAGAATAGCTTGGAGAGTACTCCACCCTCTTGTATAAATACCCTACTCATATGATCAATAATACTTGAGTCATTCATATTATTTCACACTACTACATTTTTTAGCAAATGAAACACATCTAATTCATCTAATGCAACAATGCGTGAGAATGGCGTTGCATTATTTCATCTATGTAACGGCTTATTTGAGCTATTGCAACAGCTACGGCCTATGTGCTGCATTAAGTTTCTAGGCGTTGCATTAGAGTCTTCTAATGCAACGACGTCAATAACGCCCTTGCATTAAGTTACATGGCGTTGCATTATATCCATCTAATGCAACGATTGTATTACTAATGCAACGCTTTTTAATAACGCCCTTGCATTCAGTTATTGGTGTTGCATTATATCCTTCTAGTGCAATGGTTATATTACTAATGAAACACGTTCAATAACGCCTTGCATTAGGTTAATTGGCGTTGCTTTATATCCTTCCAAAGGTTTCAATTAAATTAGAAAAAAAAAACTAAATAAATGATAAATAAATGAAAGTATAATAAAGAAATGAAGGACGGGAAACACCCTTTAATTTTTTTATGTACACATGTATATTTTTTTCTGAATAAATATAAATATTTTAAAATATTTTTAGTATTGAGTTTTTTAAAAAAAAGTTATAAAAAAAAGTTAGAAAATAACTAAAAATAAAATAAAAGTATAATAAAGGAATGAGGGAATGAAAATACCCTTTAATTTTTATGTATATATGTATATTTCTTATTATTTCTGAATAGAAATAAATATTTTGGAACTTTTTTAATATTGAAGTTTTGGGTGTGGGCATATAGTTTAGAGTATCGGTAGGATATAGATTAGTGTATTGGTATATGATGTATAGGGAATAGGGTATAGGTATGTGGTGTATGGGATACTCCCTCCGTCCCACCACAAGTGAGACTAGTGGTCAATTTGACTAAACTTTGACCAATAATTTAAATATAATATTATGATCCAAATGAAAATTTGAAAATTGTTATTATATCATTATTTATAATATTTTCAGTAACAATTTTTAAATTTTTATTCGCTTCATTATCATATTTAAATTATTAATTAAATCTTAGTCAAATTGACCACTAGTCTCACTTGTGGTGGGACGGAGGGAGTATATGGTTTAGGATATAAGATATATGATGTATGAGGTATAATGTACTTTGTTGGAGTTTTGAGCACGTGGTGGCAAGCATGAGACAGCTTACATCTCTAGAATCATTACGATGTTTCTTGTAACTGTCTCTTTCTGCCCTAGGGGCAGTAGGTTCTGGTTCAGCAGGAAGAGGCCCATCGAGAATGTACAACTTATCTTCTTGCCTAAGAACAATTCTTAGGCTACGGATCCAATCCATAAAGTTCGTACCATTCTCTTGGAGCTTATCCTTCTCAAGGATCGATCGCAACGAAATTGATTGAGTGTTAGTAGTCATTGTCTACAAATATGCAAAATTTCCAAAACTTAATAAGTACCGGTTTCATTAAAGAAATAAATAATGTATTTTTCCAAACAAAAATACTCCCACTAAATTATATAACCTTCATATACATCCAATGTATAATATAATTTAATTGGGCTAAGATCCAACTTTAATTTAACTTTTGAGTCCACGGAGGCGGACCGCTCAAAACTAAATTAATTAGGTAGACAATCATGTCAATCATATCCCATATGATTCTTAGATCCTTTTATGAGATTATTTGAGAAATCCAATTTCAAAAAGCATGTTTAATCTCATCTTTTGCCTAGGCCTAAAACTGTTTTGACGCCTAATTAAGTCCAACCATTTTAAACGTATAGGAACCATTCAATTTAATGCACCTTGCGGAGTCAAGCCCACATTGAATTAATGAACATCATCTTGCTCATACATGAATAAAATTAATGCACCTCGCGGAGGCGAACCCACATTAAAATCACCCATGTATAAAAAAGTGTTTTAATTATGGCATGGCAAAAAGAACTTAAAACTTTCTTTGAAGGTTCATCACATACAGCATACAACACATTTATGAGCACATAATATACACATGTTACGCACCAAGTTTAGCCACTAAATTAATCTCCATTAATTTAATCTTAATATTTATGTGTCATTAGTTTCTCTATAATTATGAGGATGAGACTCTTTGAACTTTGGTTATCATCTTCCAAATCAAGACAACAAGAAGTGCAGCCGAAACTAAGCCATCAGGCATCCACAATTCCGCACTAATTCAAGAAACCAAAAAAGTAGTCCATGTGGCCGAAACTAAGCAATAGATGGTCTCGATAAACATAGGCCAATTGCATCCACAATTCCACATGGATCTCCAATCATTGAATCAAGAACTTTGTTTCTCAATTTTAGCAATTATGAACTCTTCATAATTCTAAATTCGTTTTATCTTTGAAACTTTGATTGCGATCAAGTTTGGGAAACACAATCTCGATGAACGCAGATTAGCCATCCAAACCTTGAACCAATCTTAGAATCACAAGATCAAAACAAATAGGAAAATCAAACCCCAAGATCCACACCAAAACCAATTGCCCAAAACCCGCTCCAGATCTCCAGGTCTGGCCGGTATTGTCACTGATTCGGTTGGACCCCATCAAAATTCCAGAATCTGATTCTGATTCTGACAAATTGTGCGGCCGCCTAAGAAAATTTGTGCGGTCGCCCAAACTTGTGCGGCCGCCCAATATTTTCTGTGCGGTCGCACAGTAACATCAGACATAATTTTTAAGGTTCGAAAATTTGTCTCAAAATTGTTTTCCCCGATTATTAAAACTTTGATCCAATCAAAAATTAATAATCAAACAATTAAGAATCCAACATAATTTTTAGTGCGATTCAATAGTGCGATTAAAGTTGTAAAACAATAAACCACATAAAATCATATAACACATAAACATCATATAATCCAATATTCATATCATGCTAGGCACATAAACAATTTATATACACACAACATGATCTAAGTATTGAAATAATCAGCATGAACGGGGCTCTGATACCACTGTTGGGTTTCCTAGTAACATGCGCAGCGGAAAATAGCATTTAAAATTTTATGAAACCCAAAGCCCATAGATCCGTTCATATGATTGAATCAAATACTTGCAATATGAATACTAGAAAACTAACCCTTGATGACTTTGAATTTGGTCTTTGATCTTGGTGGAGAAATTGAAGCTTTAATCACGAACAAGTAAGAACATGAATTTTGAAGATGATAAGCTTCACCGTCTAGCGGTATTTACACCTTGAACGAATATCAAGAACACTTGATCTTGGTTGCTAGACCAAAATTGTGAAACACGTTTCCACAATCAATATGAACTATATGGAATTTTATTTGTGTATTATTTTGTTCTTCAATCTAGGATTTCTTAGAACAAAATAAAACTCTCTCAAACTATTTGGAGACTTGCACAAAAGCTTAGAATCGTTCTGGCCCGAATTTGGCTGTTTATATACAAGTTAGACCTATTCCAAATAGGAAACTTGTGTCTAAACCCGTCCAAAATTCTTTTCCAAATCAAATCAGGAAACCAGTCCCGACATGGTATGCGGCCGCCCAAAACCACCTGTGCGGTCGCACATCTATCTGAAAGGTTTTTGGTACTTTTTGAGCCAAGATGTGCGGCCGCCCAAGCCCTTTTTTGCGGTCGCACACCTTCCCCAGATTTCCCTAATTTCCAAATTCCTCCAAAGTCCTTCGACTCAATATTCCAGTATAGTCCTTATTTAAGATTCGATCTATTGTGTGTGACCCTCTAGGATTACACTAAGTTGGCAATGGGTTCAAACATGAAACCATAAGATATGATTAGGTTCTAGCAAACTGTCATACCTACCCACATAGTGTAACTAGATACAAGTTCGCATTCCTTTAGCATATGTCACAATCCCTTTGTCCACGATCTCATTGAACACAAGTCATGGTCAAACGGTCAACTTGTCTTTGTTCAATACTTTCTCGATTCCGAATATGTTGATAATCCAAATGACATTGATCTAATCAATTCATTTGAGTCCGGCCGAACATTTTCGTCAACATCATTTCTACGAGAGGCCTAAGCTTGAGATATCTCCGAAGAGGGACAAATCCATTTAGCTTATTATTCTTCCCTAAGTGAATCCGATTATGCCAATCATACACTTTATAACTACCCGGTTAAAGGTAGCGTTTGAATATGTCAAACATAATGTTCATCAAGTGGAGGACTATAATAACTTCATGTCTAAGGATTCGAATGACATAACTAATATGAGATATATGTACGACATAGACCATGACATAAATCTCATACAGCGGGTCATGTCCAGTACCTTGTTCCAAACAAGTACCCATAAATCTAACATGGTCATCTCATGATCATTTAGCCTTTATACTAGTACTTAAGAAGTACTAGGGACGGAGATTATTATAAGTAAACATGAACAACAATAATAATCAAAACATTTCTTTATTGATATGAAATAAATGATAACAATTACAACGTTTATTAAACGTGCCTAGGGCACCACTACCAACATCCTGACTTGTTAGAAAAGCCAGGGAGCCTGTATTGTTGTATGACTCGTATTCTGATGAGATAGAGTCCTGATAAGGATGATGAATATCCTGTTTATATGGCAGTAGGAATCTCCTTGTTTAGATAAGGATTCCCTGTGTTTGTGTTGTAATTAAACTGTGAGAGTAGTCTCCCGTTAGCACTGGGATGATAATACCTGTCTTGAGGTATGTCGACCCGTCATCCATATCAGCTCGTCATAGAGGCAGACTGGGGATTAGGCTCTTGGATATCGGCATGTCCTCCAACTCAACTCGTCACAGAGACTGAGTCGGGAATAAGGCTTTCTTTGTTCTCGGCTTCGTTGAAGTCAGCTTCACTCGGTTTAACTAAAGTCGGCCTTAGGTTGTGGGCTTCTCGTATATAGGCCTTTATGATGTATGGGCCCAAAGCCTATGGGGCCCAATGACCAAGTCGGTTCATGTCGTTCACAAACTTTTTTTTATTTGTGCCATTGTTGGGTGTGGTTGGTGGTTGTGATGGTGATGGTGGTACTGGTGGCGGGTGGTTGCAGGCAAAATGGTGGCGTGGTGGGGCGGACTAATGTTAGGGAAGTAGAAGAAGGAGACAAGATGAGGGGATAAACCTTGAGATGAGTTTTAATTTTAACGAGTGTTAGTTTTCTTCTTAACTATTGCTGGTGCATTTAACGAGAGTTAGACTTCTTCTTATGCGGCGAGCTGACTAGGATGCCATGTCAGCAAAGTCGTTAAGTTTTTTGATGTCGTTAGGGTGTCGACTAGTACATTGCTTTATACGTAACCAATTGAAAAAGTACATTCCATTAAGATGTCACTAGATAGTACATTGCTTTGATTGTTAAAAAAACGTGAAAATACGTTGCATATATTGGTCATTCGCTCAAATAATAAAGTATTTATTTTTATATTTTGGTAAAACCCTTTTTTATTTGAAATAAAGGCCAAGTGAACATATCTCACACATACGTGAGAGAAATAATCTGAAAGATAAATTATTGAACGTTTTCAAATTTGTGGAGTAATCATCTTATATACTCTAACTGGTATAAATGTAATATGTTGCATATATGACACAACTTGTTCATTTGAGTGTTCTTTTTGCAACCACTTAATGCAATGCGAAAAGGAAAATTATTTTGCTTTTCTATTCACTTAACTATTCATCTTTAACAAAGAAAAACATACACTTTCATAATCATGAATATGTTCACTTTGTGATTCTAAAGAAAGATGAAGCAACTATACTTCAGTTAATGAAAAATCAGTTCTATTCGTGATGAAAGGACATAAAAACTCAAAATACTAAGTATTTAAGAGTTTGCATTTATATGAAGCGACAACTATCATATGTGAAGTAACTTCGTCGACTTGTTGAGACTTTTACTGACCTTTCATTTTAAGCAAATGAGAACAATTCATAATGAGTGACTCATCTACTCAACTTAAACAAAGATGATCCTTCAATATTAATTGTCATCTTTACTTAAGGGTTAATTGCAATTTGGTTCCAGACTTTGTCCAAAATTTGCATTGTTGATGCTGTCATTTTAATTTCGCCAATCGGTATACTCACTTTGTCATTTTGTTGCAATCCAATTACAAAAGTAACTAAATGTTACTAATTTTCTAACAGATTTTATGTCATGTGACTAGCACATGACGTTTTAAGGGACGTTTTAATATATTTTTAGAGCTACACATATCCGATTGATATGATTTTCTTAAAATTGAAACTAATATTTAAATTTACAACATATATTTTTTTGACAATTTTTCGGGTGATTGGATTATTTTATTTTAAATCTTAATTTTAAATATTAAAAAAAAGAAAGAAAACACGTGAAATAATAATCAAAAAAATGTGTTAGCCCCAAATATGTTTCATATGAAGTAAATGTTATATGTAGATTATCAGTTCATAAAAATATTTGATAGGAAAAAATGGGAGATGAAGAAAATGATGAATCGGGGGAAGAGTGTATGTGGAAGGGGTGATGCGGGAACATGGCGGAGGGGTAGAGGAAAGCAAACGTTAGGAAAGAAGGTATATCATGGTGGAAAGTATCAATTTTTTCAGATTATTTTTCCCATGTCCTCTATTGTTTTTAAAATATTTTTTGTTTATTTAAATTACAAATTAATTTAATATAATTAGTTCACAAAATTTTTTTGTCAAAAAATATGTGTTGTAGATTTAAATATTAACTTCTGTTTAAGAAAAGAATCATAGCAATCGGATATGTGTAGCTTCACAAACATCTTAAATCGTCATGTGCTAGTCTTATGACATAAAGTCTGTTAAAAAACTAACACCCAGTTACTTTTGTAGTCGGATTGCAACAAAATGACAAAGTGAGTATACCAATTGACGAAATTGAAAACACAGCATCAAAATTACAAATTTTCAAAAAAGTCAGAAACCAAATTGCTATTAACCCTTTACTTAATGACAATGATTTGTTGAATAAATACTTTTAATTTGTTGCCTTCACTTAAAGACATTAGAACTTGGTAAAAGGTTCATGAAGTCAGAATACAGCCACCACCATGCTTATACCCAGGGCCGGCCCAAGGAGGATGGTGGGGCGCCCGCTCAGGGCCCTTGCCGGGAGAGGGGCCCAAAAATTTTATAGCATATACATATATATATATATATGTGTGTGTGTGTATATGTATATGTATATGTGTGTGTGTATATATATATATATATATATATATATATATAGGGTCGCGCTCCTATGAGAGCCATTTTATATGAGAACCGTTAGAACCAATCATAACCATTAGATTAGAAAAAAAATCAAGGGTCCAGATGTTAGATACATTGGATACACTTAGATACATTAGTTAATTTTCGAAAAACAATTGGATACATTAATTTTTAACATAGTGTATCCAAGTGCAACACTTAGATACAATACTTATTAACCTATTGTATCCAAGTGTAATCGAATTTTTTGTAATGTATCTAAGTGTATCAATTGTATCTAACACATGGATCCTTGATTTTTTTTTTCTAATCTAATGGTTATGATTGGTTCTCACGGTTCTCACGATATTTAGGTTCTCATTTGAGCACCTACCTATATATATATATATATATATATATATATATATATATATATATATTATGAAAAAAAAACAAAATTATCACTAATTCTTTCTTAAAGAAATAAAAAAAATCAGCTGACACATTTTATTAGTTCATTTTTAAGCAAAAGAGGCCCAAGAAAAAATACACAAAAAAGGCCTATTTCATTTGAGAAAAATAATTAACCAAGGACAACTACATATATAACTTTAGGGGCCTTTATATTCCCTCATTCATATTATATTTGAGCCATCATACTTTTGGGGCCTTCATATTCCCTTATTTTAATAACTCAAAGAAAATTATTTTTTTCTTATGACAAATTTAAGTAGAAATGAAAACATCTTTGTAAGACATGGATATGTATAATCTTCTTTGGAGTAATTTTTTTAGTCCTCATATTCTTATTAAATTATTTTATTTTTGGTGAACATAATTTAATCTTATCTTTTGCAAGAGTTTCTAAGACTCTTTTATATATTTATTTAATATGTTCTTTTGCAAAATTTGAGACGTTATATGTACATTTTTTTCATCATGATTTTGTTGTACAAATTTTTTTTCCTTTTATAATTTTAGTGGGTTTAATATATTTTCTTACTATTTTCTATGATAAAAATTTATAGGTTTTATTATAACTTTTAATTTATCTGTTATTTTGCTAACTTCAATCATTTGATCTTACAATTATTTTATACATAAATACAAATTCAAAGTACAAGTTAACACAAAAAAATAATTCTGCTAGTAAAAATCAGGAGTTTTGAAGGGGGTTTTTTTTTTTTATAAAAGGCCGTTCATTATTTTAAAAAGAGAAAGGGCCCTTCATTGGATCTCGCCCAGGGCCCCAAAAAAGCTAGGAACGGCCCTGCTTATACCACCATGTTTATATCATTTGGTCTTGTTTTGTAAAGCTACTAGTATTCAAAAGCCCGTGCCAACGGCACGGGTCAGTACAAAAAGGTTAGTAATATGAAAATGATGAGTAGAAAAAAATATTTTTCCATCTATAAGCTGTCTTATGCTACTCCAATGCTTGAGTATGAAAGTACATCAATTATGTCTTACTCCCTTCGTCACATAAACATAATGAACAGCCAAAAAAGTTTCATATATGCAGTACCCTTAAACTGGAGAAGTAGGATGATTATTGGTTGTCGGCTGGGAATACCGTAGTCTTGATAATGGCTCCTCCATCTGTATGAATCTTCCAACTTTGAGGCTGCAGCGAGTATCAACAATATGTACATGAAAATACTTTAAAGATGGATTAAAACATTAAAAATACAATTATCCCGCAACTATAATGATGTAACCCTTTCACCATCTCCAGACTTCAATAGTCCTCTTGGTGGCGTTTAGAGATCGATTAAAACAATCTGTACACAGATATCAAATTTAGTGAACAACGCGATAGATTAAAAAATCAAATTTAGTAATCATATCAACTCTCTGTAGTCAAGCAATCATCAACACAAAATTGCACATTCAGCAACTATAAAAAGCAATAGTATAAAATTTCGACACTTGTCAATTGGAATTGGGATAGCTACCACCATCCCACTCTAGCAGTTCCAACCCACCAAATATTAACAACCCCTACCCCTCAAATCGCAACAAAAAAAAAAAAAAAAAAAGAGAGAGACAAAAAGTAATGACACAAATAGGCATACAACAGAAAATCGACTCAAGCCTTCACTAAAGCTCAAAATTTAATACTCCCTCCGTACCGGAAAAAAAGTCTCATATTTTTCATCGTTACCACGAAGGAACTTTGAGCAATAATTAAAGCTACTTTAAGTTATCTTAATGAGAATCTAAAAATTGATATTAGTAGTATTTATAAGGTGTATCAATAACATTTTTTAATTTATTATTATTATAAGTAAAAGTAGCTTTAATTATTGCTTAAAGTTCCTTTGTGGTAACGATGAAAAAATGGGACTCTATTTCCGGTACGGAGGGAGTACTTTCTAAGATTTACATAACGTGATTTAGAAACAAAAAAGATAACTGCCAGCAAAGTAAGTACGTACCTATTACCTTGAGAAGGATTTACAGGAGGCTGCTAATAATTGAAATTGGTACCAAAAGCATAGGGTCTTAAGAATTACCCAGCTAAATTCAAAGGGGTTTGAATTTTGTTTTGATAAACATAAAACTATTAGCATGATTTGAGGCAACTAAATAAAAATAATCCAAAACCCAAAATAAAAAATCCAGATGGTTCTATAAGCATAATACCCTCCGCATACGTACATCAATAGAGAGTTAAACTATTGACCTTCTCCAGCGTGTTGAACTCCTGTGTACTGTACTTCCCCCATTTGCCTCCTCTGCAACTATTCCCCTTCCTGTTTTTCTCCTCTCCGCCTTTGTCCCCCTTCCCCTTCCACATCCCCCATCATCATCGCCACTACCCCGCACCTTTTTCCTCAATTACACAATCTCCACAAACCTCTGTAGATTCCTGAAGCTTCTCTGCCAAAGCATTTGTGTTAATTCCTACTTCCACGGTCAACATATCTTTCTACTTAGTCAACTGAAATTTCCATCTACCCTGTCTGATTAAGAAAGCGGGAAAAATAAATTAGAAACCCAACTTTGCTTTTGCTGAAGAGAGATCATAGAAAATCATCATTTTGCTGCAATACATTATTGTCTGTCATCAGCAAATATACCTCAAAAAGATCAGCAAATATACCACAAAATAAATTCACATCGAACTAAAAGAGAATGGGGCTGAGAAAGAGTGAAGGTACAGTTGATTAGAGGCAGTCACGTGCGCTGCTACTTGCGTGAGACCACGACTGGCTACTGCTGCAGTTTCTGTAAAACCATTTTGGTTAGCCATCAAAATTAAATAGGTATACTACTATTTACCAAGTAGGTGAATTCGACTTTGCAGTATACCTATTCGCTCGCCTCGAATTTGTGAGATGTTGGTCTATCAAATGGAAGTCTTGGCTTCAATAAGAACACGTTTTATAATAGACAGCCTCAATTTGCAAATTTCGCTCTGCAAGCAGCTGCCCGTATGGAACTTGTAAATGCGTTTCTGAACTCAAAACTTAGAAGTCAAATTAATTGTTAAATTGATCAATAAAACCAAAACCCAGTAGTTACTTTTGAGGCATTGCAACAGAAGTGATTCAATATCATACCAGAGGCACCAGAATAGCAGACTGCAGAAGTAATTGCAAGTCCTAATTCTCTAAGAAATCACTTTTCTTAATTCTTGTGACACTCTTAAAATGGTGAAGCTTCTAGCGGGACAGAGGGAGTATTTAATAATATTACAAATTCTGACAAAAGGAAGGACATTCTATCCTTTTTGATCCCTTATGATGAAGTTATTGACATGATTCAAAGAGATATCTGGGGGGGGGGGGGAGCTCTCACTTAGAAGTATCATTTTAGGATGAGCTATCACTTAGAAGTATCATTTGAGGATGCAAGCTTGGCCTGCTTGCTATAACTCCCAAGTGTACCTAACTTACCCCCCCCCATACAGGTCGTTTTCTACCCTCTAAAACAACAGTCACTTGATACCCAAATACCATCAACTGCCTTGCTGGTGCCAACCCCACAGCCCCTATCACAATTCCATTCCTCTTTAATAGTCTGTGCCACCCAGTCAAATACATTTTTACGCCATTTAGTTATAATAAGGTTCCTAATCAATACTCCCAACATCAGAACAAACCCAACATCTATATCTTCCAAAGTATGTAAATCTGCCAGAACCCCAACTACATTCAATGCCCTCACAAATTCCACTATATTCTCACACAGAAGGATGTAAACAGGCCCAAATAATCACTGCTATTGTCTGACACTAATTTTAGTAAGCCTCAAAAATCTTTTAAGATCATACTTATTATGGGGTAGAGTAATTAACACTAAAAATGAGGTCATATCCCCCATAGTTGCATATAGGTGTTCAAACAATTTTCTGGGGCTGCCCATAATTTTGTCAAGAGCTCTTTTCAGGTCAGGCAAACACACAAACAGGTAGAGTGCCTTAACCAAATGTGTTTCCGACTATCAAACACATGATAGATGGATTAAAGCATTACAAAATTACCTAATTTCAATCTCTAAGTTAGTGATCAAATCAACTCTTAGAAGAATAGCAGTGATCAGCCCCAAAAACCCACTAAAAAAAAAAAAAAAAAACTGATCAACTGGGAGAAGAGAACGTAGGTTACCTGGCTTAATTTAACGGGGAAGGAGAGGTGCTTGGTACCAAGAACGACTGGCTTATTCAGATGACTGATCAGGGAAGGTTGATAAAACTAACGATTGTGTTTCGTTGATTTGATTGCCGCCAGATAGAGCATTTATCTCTTTCAACATTTTCTCCATTCTTACTCTTTCATTTCTTAAACAATAACACACCTACAAACATACCAAAATCAAAATCAGATAGAATGAGGAGCACAATCAAAATCAGAGAATGAGGTGTGAAAAAAAAAAAAGGAGCGAACATACCTGATGCAAAACCAAAAAAGAGGAATCAATCTTTATAAACTTCAAATACTCATATTTCAAATGTCAACCATGATGTCAAACATGAACCCAGATAGACACAAACAGGATCTCCGACCAAAAAAGAGGAATTAATCTACTTTATAAACTTCAAAATCAAAATCAGATAGAATGAGGAGCACAATCAAAATCAGAGAATGAGGTGTGAAAAAAAAAAAAAAAAAAAAAAAGGAGCGAACATACCTGATGCAAAATGCAACTATGCAGGCGATCGATGGGAGAGAAAGTGAGGGAATGGAGAGGTGAGGGAAAAAACGAAAAGAGGGCGATGTTTATTTAAGCGGAATGTCAGGAGATTTCGAGTAGGAATCGGTCTATCAGAAGCACATCCGGAGCAGGAAGGGAAGTCGGAGCAGGAATCGGTCGACATAACCTTGCGCTAGAGAACTCAGCGGCGGCAACAATGACTGAGTCGACTTTGGAGAAGGAGAGGTGTGATAGGAGTGGGAGTTGAAACACGGTTGAGGGTCTAAGAACAATTGTTAGAAACCCATGATGAAGGTAAAGTAGTCGCTGGATGTGTAGGAGTTGAGAGATCGTGGGAGAATGGTCGTGGGAGTTGCAGATCTCGTGGGAGGGAAGGGGAACACAGCCGTCGGATGAGAACGGTTCCAAACAAATCTCAGCCTCTCTTTATCCTAGGCTAAGAGGCAGTTATTTGGACTGTGTATTGTATTATAGATTATAGAAGTGTGTCATCAAATTAAAAAATAATATGCTTTTCTTAAAGAAAATGGAGTTAACATGAATAACTCTTTGTAACCTCTATAAGAGGGTTATTTCTCAAAACTTGACATCGGTGCATAAATCACACTTAGCCTCTTACTACTTTGAAGTAGCTTTAAAGGACCTTTGCTCAATCCTATGCGATTATTAGTTTGTTTTTGCTTATAATAATTACTCCCTCCGTTCCAGCTCATTTAAGACTTTTTTACCAAAACTGGTCAACTTAAGGTCGGTGTGACCAACACTTTATAGAAATATTTATGATCCAAACAAAAATTAAAAAAATGTAAATGACCACCATTAAAAATCCTCTCAATAACAATTTTTAAAAAGTTTTTGGAACATAAATATTTCTATAAAGTGTTGGTCAAACCGACCTTAAATTAACCAGTTTTGATCAAAAAGTCTCAAGTGAGCGGGGACGGAGGGAGTAAGTAATAATGTTTTACGTTTTCACTAGTACTTAGAAGTCTTGTAAGTTTTAAAACATTAGTCTGAAACTTATATCAAGACTTAATCTTGTACGTAAAATCTTGTGAAAAACGCGTTTTTTTAAACGCTTAGGAAAAATGTGTTTTTAAAAAAACGCGGTGGCATTTTTGTAAATAATCGGTTCTTCTCAACGGTTCTGGATATCAATATAAAGGCTTCTGAATATGAGATTGATAAACAGAACCTTTGAAAGTGATAGCCAGATGGGTCCTGGATATCAATATAAAGCCTTCTGGATATGAGATTGATAGCATAAACTTTGAAATCGATAGCCAGAACCTTTGAAAGTGATAGCCAGAAGGGTCCTGAATTATCCAGTATAAAGCCTTCTGGATTATCAATATAAAGTCTTCTGGAGGTTTTGAAAAACACGTTTTTCCTAACCATTAGGAAAAACGCGTTTTACAAGAGACCAACTCAATCTTATATATGAACTAAGACACCAATACGATCAAGTTAAACATGAAATAAAACATGTCAAATACAATGGTAAGCTCTGTCCTAACATGTCATATACATTTGTCCTTGTATGATATCTCTTACTCCCTCCGTCCCATTTCAAATTGCAAAAGTTGCCAAAAAGGGTGTCCCAACTAAAATTGCAAAATCCAAAAATGGCAAGTTTTAACCCACTTGCACACTCACATCCACTAACCCACTAACTATTCTCTACCCCACTTTCTCTCTCCCACTCAACTATCAACACTCACAACACATCACCTTTTTCACTTTTTCCCTTAATCCCCGTGCCAACCTAGCATTTGCAATTTGAAATGGACGGAGGGAGTATAACGTTCGTAATACATAACATTTTCTTAATCATGCGCGATGGGATACTAGCATATAATATAACTGTAATATCCGGAATTTAGGGGAGTATTATTATATATTTATTTTTGGAAAAACTCTCCTAATTTGACTCAATAATTAAGAGTTGTGTGAGATTGAAAACTTTGGGCCCAAGTTATTTAAACCCATTGGGATTAAGGAAACATTTTCCAATTAGGAAACAAAAACCCTAAACATATATACTCTCATAATTCCCTAGCCTCTCCAAAATTCTCACAAACGAAAACACAATCACACGAGAAAGAGAGAGAGGGTGCAGCACGGAGAGAGAGGCCGAAAGAAAGAAGAAGGAAGGGAAGAAGAAGAGGAGAAGAGGAATCAGACTAAGGTAAATCCAATCCTCCATGTTAATTCTCTCCGTTTAATTTTGACCTAGTCTTAGTTAAAGAGGAACTAGAAACCCTAACCCTAAAAGATGAACTAGGGTTTATTAATTGGGGATTTTAAAGTGAAGAAGATGATTTTTATGAGAGTGTGTGTGGAGCATGTGTGTGCGTGCGTGCTGTGTGTGTGTCGTGTGTCGTGTATGTGTGGGTGTATTCTGGGGTTGGTGGGTGTGTTTTAAAAGGTTGAAAATCTATTTTGGTGGGCTAGTGTGTGGTACCTTTGTGGCGGGTTGGGCTGGGGGGTTCGGGTCGTTACAATAACTATGTTTAGAATAAAATAGGTAATGATATTCTTGTACATAAAAAGAGAAAGAATACTTCGCTAAGCTTGTAATTAGGTTAGTCAACTTGGGCGGCCTACCGGTGACCTGACTCGGGTTCGACCCGCCAGAAAGGTACTCGACTCAGTCCATGTCGAGTACACGGGTCAGATTCGGTGGGCTATTTGACCTCATTTTATCAGGCAAGCCGTGTCAATCATGCTTGAGTGTTCGGGTGAGATACTCGCGGGTTGATTCGAGTCCGGCTTATACTCAAACCGCCCGAAAGAAGAAATGAAGTCCTCTTTGATTGGAGGGTTGAGTCGAACTAAATAGATGGGTGTGAGAGCCCGCGCCTCGAACCTAATCGACGCTCGTGTTCTTATAATAGTTAACCTCCTTTGGTTTTGAAAATCAGAGAGTCGCCACCTCATTTTATTTTATGAAAATAGAGATAAAACATTTTAGTTTTGAAAAGAAGTGGGTTCGGGGGGCTAAGTTATGAGAGGAGAAGGTGTTAGGCACTCCGCTCGCCCTTACGGTCTCTAGCATGCTTCCGCCTACGCTTCATTTTTTTCCTTGTTTCAAAAATGGTTTTTATACCTTAACTTTGAAAAATATGTTTATATACAAGGGTGTCTCATAATCTAGGTAAGTTCCTTTTAAATCACAACCGGGAATCGGTTTGGGTGGATTTCCCGATCAGTTTTTTAAAACGGTTTTGAATGAACTTAGAAAAAGAATGCATTCAAGGGGAAGGGGGGGGGAGGGGATTAAGTACATTTGGGGATTTATATACATTATACACAATAGAAAGGGAGACAAATCCCTTAGTCAAATATATGTCCATGCTAGGGATGTTTGTTGAATTTGGCGTCATCGTTCGTCCCCGAGCTAAGGTACCTGCCCTAAAATAATCCAAATCCAAAACAAAAAATTGGGAATTACTCCCAGGATGTTAGAGATTCTCTGTGAATTTTATAGAGTTTTTTGGATTAATTTTTAGACCCAAACATTAGTAAAAAAATGATCACAAAGAATGCCCAACACAGGAAAAACAGGAACCTTTGCACATTCATCACTAATTTTCTACTTCATAACTCATGAATCTAAGAAAACACAAAGATTTAATGTTGAATACCACATTCCAAATATGAAGTAACCCAAGTTTTAGGTTCAGAAAATGAGTTTAAGTGATTCAAAAGGTCTCTGACATTTTTATGTCAGAGACTGGAAATGCAGTTTCTGGAGATCAAAGCTTGAAACCAAGGAACAAAAATGGAACTTTTTGAGGTCGCAAAATATTTAAAAATATTGAGCATTTTACTTGGTTTGTTAATAACAAATTTCATGTTTTGACTTTGGCACAAAAACCAGGTTTTGATAGAGTTCCAAGTGCAAGAACAAAGCAAGGTACAGAGAAAGATAAACAGGACAGCACGTCTGGGACTAACAAATATTCAAGAAAAACTAGGCTAAACATGGGATATGGATATGAAACTTGGCTATCATGAACTCAAAGCATGAGGAACAACTTTCATGTTTTGACCCAAGTCCAGAAATCAATTTAAAATAGAGTTTTGAAAGCATGAAAATCCTTGGTTTGAGCAGAGTATATGGACTACTTGCTTAGATCATAAAAATGGACTTCAAAACATGACTTAAACTCAAAACCAATCCATGAAACTCAAGGAAATCATACTTCAACATGTTAAGATCATTATCCAAGATTTATCTTGCATCAAGAGTCGACTTAAACACGAATGTACATTGAAATAGTTGAGGAGGATAGATTCATAACCTTTGAGGAAAAGAGAATATTTATGCATAAAACACTTGAGATTTGGCCAAGAAATGAACATTTAAGTGTAGACACCCCGCCTTGGACCGCTCACCCCAATTTCACGCTTAATTTATGTTTTTTATTTGTTTTAAATGCTTATCTAAACCATTGGCGATCTATAGCCCTGCCTATTACAAGTTCCTATGGAGTTTCACCGGTGTCGAACATATTATAGCAAATGTCTTGGTCCCAGAGGGCAACAAGTGTATAGAACCGCTAGGGGGGGTGAATAGCGGTTTCAACTTTTTCAAAAATACCCATATAAAATTCAACCGAGTACTTATTGTTGGGTTTCAACGGATCATGCTCAGCGGAAGACTTTACATGAACAAAACCTAAAGCCAAGATCCGCTATAATCAAATAATTTATAATAAATACGAAAGAAACTAACCCTTGTAGATCGAAATATGAAGCCTTGGATTTAGATGCTAAGAAAAGCATCCTCTACCGGTGATCCACACTTCAAACGGATTCAAGAACGATTCTTGAACTTGACTGCTAGGTCCTTTAGGGTTGAAAACTTTGGCTTTGAAGAACCCTTCTTCAAACTCCCTTGAATGAATATTATGGTTTGATAATTGAGAATAATCAAACCCTAACAACCTTTGAATAATGTGTATTTTTCTTTCACCAAAAACCTCTCTTTGATTTCTAAAATCAATGTGGAAGCATATGTATTCGACTGCTGAAAATCGTCCATTATATCCAAGGAAGAAACCTAATCTCATTAGGAAATAGGTTTTCTTGATAAGCAAGAAGTTACCTAAAACTGTTCATGCCGTACAAACCATCCGTACGGATCAGTTTGGTGGCTCCCAAACCATCCGTACGGATTCTCCAGTAGGATCCAGTTTTTCTCGTTTTCCATGACTTATTCGATCCGTTCTACGTGTGTGACCCAATAAGATTATACTAAGTTGGCAACGAGCCCGAACCGTTCAGATCTCGTAATTTATAAGCGGACTCTAGCAAGCCATTATTATTACCCAATTAGTATAACTTTGAAGATCCAAAGTTTCCTAATAGAACATATCACAATCTCTTTGTCACACGATATCGTATTGGGCATAAGTCATGGTTCACGTCAACTTATATTGTCCAATGCTTTCTCGATCTTGAGTAGATTAATATGAGCAAATGACATTGAACACATCAATTCATTTGATGGCCATGCACTGTCATCAATCGCACTCATCGAATGGCCAAGTAGATATCTCTATTGAGAGAGGGACAAATCCCATCTTAACTTATCATTCTTCCCTACAAGAATCCGATTATGTCAATCGTAGCCTTTATAACCACCCGGTTAAGGGTAGCATTTGACTATGTCAAACATAATGTTCATCATGTGAAAGACCATGATAATCTCAGGTCTAAGGATTCAAATGGTATGACTATTATGAGATTTAATTATGACATTTGACCATGACATAAATCTCTTATCGGGTCATGTCCAGTACTTGTTCACCAACAAGTACCCATAAGTTTAATTTGTATCACATACACATGATCATCACATGATCATCGATTAAACTTATACTATTTCTTCAAAGTACTAGGGACGGGGATTATTATAAGAAACATGCAAATCATGATAATAATCCAAGTTGTTATCTTCATAACAAATGAGAACATGATGTAACGTAAGCCTTTCTCAAGGGCCTAGGGCATAATCTCCAACACTTATCAGTTTGGACAACTACGGTTCAAGGCAATAAAACCGAACTAATAAAATGCACAGCGGAGGTTTGCGGTTTGGCCAAAGTGGATAGATAAAGAGTTGGGCGGTTTGACTGGGTTGAAAAATAATATGATGCATAAGATAATTATAACTTAAATATCAAAGGAAAACACTTGTCATTTTTCTGATCATATCATAGATGAACATGTGAGAAACCACAAACAAGAAATTAAAGAACACAACAGAAAATAAAGATAAAACACACCAATTTGAAGAGGTTCGTTCTTGAATGAACTACGTCCTCTACCTAGATGGTTAGTCTAGGATTTTCTAATAGCTACTAAACTTGTATTAATTTAGAGGAGCTTTTACAAGATTACAATGAAGAATCTAAACTCTAAACATACAATCTAACCTATCAAAGCTATTCTAACAACCGGTGTTTTCGAAATGTATAATCTATATGATCATACAATTTGGGTGTGTGTGTGAGAAAGAAATCAAATTCTCTAAAGATCTAAATGATGTTGTGTTAGGAAAATTGTATAACAATAATGAAAGTGGTTTTCTTGAATTTAACGAAATGACAAATATCATAAATGAACCAAAATAAACTTAACAGGGAAGGAAATAAGGATAAACTAGAAATGCAGAAATTAAATCAAACCAGGCAATAAATGAAGTTGAGTCTTGTGTTGGACACATATCCGCAAGAAGATATTGCCCAGCACTGGTGCTAATGGTCTGCGGCAATCTTCTCTCAAGATGAAACGACTTTACAATCGTTAATAGAAGCACTTCAAATTAACGATTTAGGCGAACATAAATGTGTTTGACACTTTCAGACTTTAAAGAAGACTTATGCAACAAGATGATTCTATCTTCTAACAGATGCCGTGAGAATTCCATCGAATTCTGTGACTGAATTCCATAATTCAGTTTAATATTTAACCGAGTTCGTTAACTCAGTTAAATATGTGCTTCTCTAATTCTGATGTGAAGAGAGAGTGATTAGTGTGTTGGAGTGTTGGAGAAATGTCAACCTGGTGGAGGGTTTAAATAGTTTATGAAGAGTTGAGGAGTCTTTTGGGAATAGTCACTATTGGTGACTGGTGGATTCTGGACCCTTGGATCAGGTCTAGATGGAGGGATCAGATCTGACGGATCGCCCCAGCGGTTATATCCAATCGGACGCGAACCATCAGTACCTGTCAGCCCCATCCTTCTGGAAGCTTCTCCGCTGGGCCGCTCTAGCCTTTAACCCGATAGCCTGGCCCAATCTGCCCCAAGCCCAAACCGGATTTTGGACTGGGCCGCCTCAGGCCCATCTCGACTGAGCCGAGCCCAAGCCACCTCTCATGCCCACATGCCTAAGCCACCTATGGACTAAACCCAATCTTACTGAGTCACGGACTAGACCATCACCGAGCTGAATTTTGTCAAAATTTTAAGGCTCCACAGCTCCCAGCGACCGATGCGAAGTGCAAAGTGCGCCCTAAATCTCCCATTCCTCCCTTCGCGCGCTTCGCGGGTCATGTGCCAAGTTGGAGCTAGTCCAAAATTAGCACACTTGGGCCACTAGTTGCATGGTTGGCCCAATGAGGGAACCACTTAAATACTCCCATTACTTTCATTCATAAAGAAATGTGGGATAACAATTTCATATCCCATAAACTCTTCATTTACCCAATTCAACTTCCATACTTTTGTAGACACCCTGCCTTGGACCTCTCATCCCGATTGCATACATAGTATTTTTATTTAACTTGTTTTCGTTAGTTTCTGTTGCTTTCGTTAAGTTCCTGACTGACTCTGTTAAGTTTGGGGGCTAAACTGAATAACAGTTCTAACTTTTCAGTCCATTCTGTCAAATTTTCCTTCTTAGAGTCGTAAGCTTCTGTCACCTGAAGCCAGACGCGTGCGCATCCCGCCCCAAAGGCAGGAGGCGCGCGCTTCTGGGCGTCAGTTACAGATTCTCTCCAAGAATCCCTCCCTTGCTCAATTTACATGATTTTGCCCAGGAATTCCCTCTTTATGACTCTGTTTTGGCACCAAAAACATATTGTTTTCACCTATAAAAACCCCCCCTTCTCCACCATTTCAAAGGAGGAGGATTTTTGACACCAAAGAGAGCACCAAAACTCTACTAAAAACTCTACACACTATTTTCTCTCTACAAGCACTTCATTTCCTCACAAAATTTTGAAGTCTTCATTTTTTTCCTAACAAGGTACAACTCTTCTATTTCTTATTTCTTTTGTGTCTTAATGTATGTAATCCCCATCAAATGAGACATAACCAAATGATCACTTCATTACATTGAAGTTGGTTAAAGGTCATCTCCCTACATTTTTACTCTCTTTTAATTCCCCATTTTCTCATGATGTAATTATTAGCACAAGTTTATATTAATAAAAGGACTTTTTTACATTAGAACACCAAAAGTAGCAAGTTCGGCTTTAGCCGGGCGGAGTGGGTGTTTAAGTACTTCCCACTCCGTAACCTAACCCCCGAACCCGTCTCTTCCCGAATCTCTGGTTTTCGTAACAAAACATAGGCTAATTATTAGGTTTTTCTTATGTTCCTCTAAAACATAGGTGGCGACTCTAATCTTCAAAACCAAATAGACATCCTAGGATAATTCACAGCTCTAGCCAAGCCGTGGTATCCCACGAGGTATCTACAGTGGCGACTCTACTGGGGATAGCATAGAGGGTTAAACTTGCGTTTTTATTTTTTGGTGTTCTTTATTCTGTTTTCTGGGCAAAAAAATGTGGGAAGCGTGCGCCTCTGGCCCTCTTGGCCTAAGGCGCGCGCCTCCGACCCCAACCACCAGAATCGCTCGCATTCCATCATGTCCTTCAAATTCCATGTTATTATACTAACAGTTTCTGCAGGGAGAAAGTATTGTTATATAGGGTTAGGGCAATCCCTTGAACCCACTGATTTGCTGGTACTGCCCAGAATCGGGCGCCTCTTCCCCTCTTTCTCTAATGCGCGCGCCTCTCACATAGGCATCCTAATGCGCGCGCTTCTGGGCCAATTTCCAGAAACAGAACAGTGCACAGAACAAAATGGTTGATAGTGTGTGGGCACCGTGTCCTTCACAAAACAACTTTTATTTTTCTGTTCATTTTTATCGGTCATACGGGTGATTCGAAAGTTGTAAATCTGTGCTTATTTGCTTTTCTTTTCTTTTGAAAAAAAATGTTTTGTCACTTGGTTTGACCTCAGACTACGTGCATAAATTCCTATCAATTGCTCACTATCGAGTCGCACAAAGTCCATAACCCCAAACCCGTCGAGGCCCGTCCTAGGAAGTTTCAAGCTCCACTCGACCTTGACTCTTTCGAAGCGGTAAACCTCAGCCCATGGCGTAGTTCATGACTACATGCCGGGGGTGACCTTTAAGCCTCTCTTTAGCCCAGCACAAGCCAACACATTCTAGTTAGGGTCTAACATTCCGTGACCAAGTCGGTTTTCATGTGCCGAGATTTCCCTAAACTAATGTCTTCAAATCATACATGCCGTTTTCAAGAGAAACAAGTGGTTATTATGGACAAAATAAAAATTCGTCCCGCATGTATGCTTTACTACATTAATTTAGTTTAATCCCAACATATGTAGGATTCATAAGCGTGTTGGAATTCGATGAGTATATAGGACTGGTAGAAGGTCTATATAATAGTGTGACGATTCCACTATTTTCTTAGAAACCCCAAAAGGGACCCCATCCCTCCGACTTATATAAATAAACAAAGTCATTTTCCTTATGTGGTTGAGTCCTTTTTTTGTTTGTGGGTTGAATAATTTTACCCAAAAGGTGTTTGTGGGCCATCCTAAGATCAACCGTGTTTTTCCAATAGGTCCAATGGCTTCCAACGGCAACAACAACAATGGCGGAAATGTTTTCGTGTCCAATGAAGGGTTACTCAACATAATGAAATCAATGGGGAACAAATTGATAGAATTATCGAGGATGCCCGCCGTAAAGACAATTTTTGGCAAGCCCGTTTTGATATCAACAAGAGTATTCAAGAGGAAGAGGTTTCTGAACTCAAGACCCGTCTTGATTACGAGAGGAGGATTCATAAAGAAGAGGTTTCCGAACTCAAAGCCCGTTTGAAAGAATTCATCGACGGCAAGGCAAAGGTCGATGATAATGCATGCTCAAATGTCTCTCCCCTCAAAAGCCACAAAGGTGCCGCCGACAACCGAATTTTCACTCCTCTCCTAGGAATGACCCAAACCGAAGCATTCGAAATTTTAATGGCAAGTGAAAAGGTCAAGACTTTGGAAGGGTACAAGTCCATGAAGATACAAAAGAACCATGCACATGGTAAATGGTGCAACTACCACAAGCATAGTGGCCATACTACCGAGGGGTGCTTCTTTCTCCGAGACGTCATTCAAGATTTGATTGACAATGGTGAATTTACCGTGGGTGAAGAGTAACCATTAGAGAGTCGCAATATGCGAGAACTCATCAAGGAAGAGGTAATTGTGAAGCAAGGAACAACTTGGGTTTGAAATGGGGAGAACTATAACAACAAAGACGACGACAACAATCTCTGTTTCTCTTTCTCTACCTAGTTTAAAAAAAAAACAAAAAAAAAGAGAGTCAAAAGTCCTCTTAAGTGTGCATTAACTTTTCTTTCGTCTTGTTTATGTAAAAATTCGAGTCGTATCATAAAATAAAAGTCGTTCTTGTCCCCATACACTACTCCAAGTTGTTCAATTTAATTCTTGGCAAAATGATGAAAAGATGTCTAAGCAAGTTTTGGAACGAAGGCTATCACTTGAACGCCTAGGAGCTAAACATCGCAACGAAGGCAACAACATCAACAACAACATCAACGACGAAGCCAAAGCGCCAAGGCAAAATGCAAAACTATTCCAACTAATAGCAGTTACTTTAAATTTATGTTTATACTGCGATCTTTAATTATCCTTGTCGATGTGGAAGCATGCTATGTAACCATTTACTAGATCATCTTCCATTCCAACAAGCATCAAGAATACATCATTATTTTTTCTCAAGTACATAAGGATATTCTTGATCACTATCTAGTTACTTTCATTAGGATATGATTAGTTTGTACTCATCATACTCCAAGTATACGAATTATCCTGTCTAAGTACATAATATGACATACATGATAGATCCAATTGCCGAAGCATATGGAATCATAATCATGTATTCTTGCTCATTAGTCTTCCAATAAGACTAAGTCTTGCCAAGAACATTGTTATTAGACAACTTTGCAAGTTTTTCTACAAGAGTCTTGCATACTGAACAATTTAGTACTTTGTCTTTATAAGTACTTTGACACAAACCAATCAACTTCCTAGGTCTATATCACTAGATATTAATTCCAAGGATGTGAGCGGCTTCTTCCTAAGTCCTTCATTACGAAACTCTTTCAAATGAACTATATGTCAACCACATATATAAGACTAGGAATTAGACTATGCTCCCACTAATTTTCTAGCATATACAAGTTTCATCTTTGATGAATTTCAAACGATTTGAACACTTCATCAAAATGATTGTTTCAACACCAAGAAACTTGCTTCAATCCATCACATGGATTTCCGCAACTTACATACATTATAAGAATTTTCTAGCTTATCAAAACCTTTAGGTTGTATCCAATACATTCTTAAGTGAGTTCCCGTTAAGGAACGCTGTTTTGATAACCATTTGTCAAATTTCATATTCCAAATATGAAGATGTGACAATGAGAATTCTAATGTGTCACGCCCCGGAATTTCTAAAATCCATAAACATAAAATTTACATAATGTACATCTCCAAAATGCAAAATACCAAACCGGGCGCGTGAATTCAACTATAAACCAATACCAACAAACAATACCTCAACGAGATTATAACCCGGAGACTAGAAACAAACGCAGAAGCAAGAACAACTATTAACAAAAATACCCAAAGTGCAACCGTATATACAAAACACTGAACGACTACGAACCCACAATAAAATGCGTAAAGGCTCCGAAGGGCAACTATCCCAAATGCGATCGACCTGCTCAGAAGATTCCCGCTACAACGGACCTCACAACGCTACCACTTGCTTTCCTGGGGGACGGGGGGGGGGGGGGTTAAGAAAAAACAATTTGAAACAAGAAACGGGGTGAGATAAAATCTCAGTAAGTTACTAAATGCATCTACATGGCATAATATCATGCAAATCAACGATATAAATGAACAAGTAAATCATATAACAACAAATGAGAAAGCTCCCTATCGCCAACTGTCCCATACCAGTTGGAAATAACGACTAACTCATCATGCAGCACATAAGACTGAAGTAAACACGTTACAAAAGATACTGAGCCAATGTTTAAACCAAAGTATATAACAATTGCTGCGCAGCTTGAACCAATCCCAATCAACCTATCTTCGTGTTAGCATAAACAGCTGAAGACATCCAATCAACGTAGCAGCATAAGAGCTGAAGGAAACCAATCAACCCATCTTCGTAGTAGCATAATAGCTGAAGAGAAAACCCCGGTACCGGAACCAATAACAACAAGGGGACGATGACACACAGTCAAAGCCCAAAACCAATAGCTATAATGCTCACAAAGGGGCTAGCTCATCTCACATCCAAGGCCAATCTGGAGGAGGGTAATAATGGGGCAAAACAATGGTCAAGAATTATAATGGACTCAGCTCATTGCCATTATAATCTTTCGCATCGCCCGAAACAAACACAAATACCAGCTGGACTTTCAACTAAATGCTAAGTAATAAAATACTAACTAAGGATTCCAAAGTAGGGAACCATACCAATTAATCACCATAAAAGATGCAAACGATTACTCAAGAAGAGTTCAACAACAATAAACACAAGGAGTTTCTCATAAAAGAGTCCAACAACATTGACCATTAAAACATAATGATTCCAAGATAAGGCACGTACCAAATACATCCTAAATATGATACCCACAAGTTAATCATAAAGAGCACAACCCAAACGGTCGCTCACAAATGGCACAATGACTATTACCAAAATGACCCTAAACAATTACTCATACAGATATACTAGGAATATGAACTCAACCATCTCATCACACCTGGAATTCCAAAGTAGGAAATCAGAATGAATACACCTTAAGGTTAATCAAACCGTAAGTACCCAATTGCCAATTCACGCTTTACCTCCGTCCATAACGAACCAATTCTAAACACCCCAAACGAATCCAAAGGGTTACTCTTATTAGAACATGATCATGACCGGACTAAACCCTACACTTTGGTATTCAATAACAACCCTCTAGGTACTATAGGACATCGCCTAAAACCTAGACCAAGTCTTACTCGAAAATCAATTCGATTGGAACAATCACGAACACATCATAAGATGCCCAAACATTTCCAAACAATACTTGATCAAATTACATAACACCATTGTTCACAAAGGAACTAATTTTAATTACTAAAGTGTTCCACGGTGCCCAACTAAGTCAACAAGAATAGTACTACGGAACCTAGACCGAGACTACACCTTGATCTTAAACCTCAACAATAAGACAACCATTCTGATCTGGAACTAGGCGGCCAATAGAACCATTACGTAGTACTCGAAAAGAGCTTTCCAACGATAGTTTACACGTCCAAAACGGAGTCCGGACGAAGAAGTTATGGTCTCCGGAAGATTGAACGTAAAACGGATAATTTTTATAAAGTGTTCGGCCGGACATTATGAAAAATCCCTGTTTTAGCTCCGAATTTCACTCATTTCATTCTAAATCTTAGGAGTACCTATATATACTTCTATCCTAACATTTAAAGACAAGAAAACTCAATTCATGTGCCTCTAAAACCCAAACTAAAAATACAACCTAGTCTTAAACAAACACAAATATGATTTCCAGAAAAAGGGGCGGGAGGGCGCTTGGCAGGGGGCGGCGGGCGCTCATTACATCAGAAACTAAGGGTCAGGAAAAGGGTAAGTGGGCGGGCGCCTGGCTCGAACCAGGCGGGCGCCTGGTCGACGGCTGGGTTCTTCCATTTTCTTACCCAAACTCAAACCCAAAATCTTGCTAATTCATATACACCCAAAATCAACACTTCCAATACCCTTAACAATGTACTAAAACAACATATGAACTTCTAGGAGACCTAGATAACAACACTTAACCACACAAATCAAGATTAAATCTCAACATTCATATTATCACAACTTTTAACCAAAAACCCAAATAAATTCCAAATAATTTCTAAACTCAACCAAGAAGCCATGGATATCAACAAGGACATCAATAGAGTTAAAGATGAGCATTTTTAACATAAATGGGGGAAAAGTAACTTACCCGGATTTTCTCAAAGTTGACGGAATTCGAATATTCTTAGCCCTCTACGATCCTATCGACGATCTAAACAAGTTTCATTTTATGAGAAATGAGAAACAATGAGAGGAAGATGACTAAAAAGAAGAGAGAAAGAGAAGAGAAACTTACCTCAACAATAGAGGAAATGAGGTAGGAAGATGATGGGAGAAAATGAGGGAGGAGAGGGGTGATGGAGGGAGGTGAGGGGAAAAGAGGGAGTAAGTAGGATGATTAATTAGAATTTACACATAGACCCCCTCCCCTACACACTAACACAATAATTTTATACTCCCCACTAACAACTAAGACCCAACACTCCACACTAGCACAAATAACCAATTAAATGCTAGGCATAAAATATTATGAAACACAAAATGCACACATAATTATTTAAATAAATAAATAATTTAAATAAATAAATAAGAAATAAATAAATAATTAAATATTTATTACCACGAAAATAGAGGCGGGTTTTCGGGTCGTTACAATCTACCCTCCTTAAAAAGAATTCGCCCGCGAATTCACTCATCAAACTTCACAACACGCGGTCACAATGATGCGACAAAATATCGATTCTCATATAGCACTCATAATCCCAATCAAGTACCTATTAAAGGTTTCAGACATCGATTCCACTACTAAAATCACCTTCCCCATGTGAATAAACATATTATAATTATGACCCCTTTATTCCTCAACCCACTTGTATTAACCAATTTTTATCTTTTCGAAGAACACATAACCACTCAACATTGATAACTCATAAACATCATTTCTAAACTTGGTCCCACAAAACAAACTATAATTTGTTAAGGCAATATCGCTAAAATCACAACCATTCCCTAGTCACAAATAGCTCTTTTCATTAACCCGAACTTTAGAAACACTTTCCCGAATGATCAAGTAGCCACGGATACTTTAGTTCCGTCCCTTCCCGAATTTCCATTATCCATTCTAAACCATCATATAGAAACTGTAAATAAGGCTTACAACATAATAATCTCTCGCACAGAACCTTCTTCAATCACTATCTTCACTACTAACAAAAACCCATACTCAAGTCAAAAATCGAAGAATCCGAACTTCTCTTAAACATAATTCTCGAGATACTACAAACTTGTCTTACTTACAACTTTAATTATACCGCTGAGATACTTCCATTAGAAAATCGCATACTTAATATTACATCCCAAAAATTCAAACATTAAACAATTTCGAGCTTACACGACTCATTAAACTATGAAAAGCTAAAGGAATTTCTCATCCTCCAAATGTTCACCGAGTGACTATATCTCCAAGGATTACCATTAAAGTGGCAACTGTAACGATCCGAAATTTTCACAATCTTTATTTTCATAAATATCAATATATTACAACTTACAACTCTAAAAGATAGTACAATGATCGCTAATAATCCGAAATATTCAATAAACTGCTCCGTCCCAATACAGAATCATAGTATACTTTAATATGCCCAAGTATCTATACTCAACTTCCTTTACGAATCCTTAATCCAAACGAGAACGCCACTAAGAAAAGATTCAGAACCAAATGACAACTGTTTAACTAAGACCCAAAATGCCTTTAATATTGCCCGAGAATTTCTTACCTTCTCAAATTATGTTTGGTCCTTTAAACTTAACGCGCTTACCATTATTAATGATTATAACTTCCACAATATACTCATATCTCATTTTGCTTTAACTCAACTCCAGTCATGTACTAAAATGATTCCAAAAGTATCATAACTCAACTTCTTAATATCACTCATAATAAACAATGTATTTCTTCATACTAAACAATTCCGATGCACTCACGTGGATGTACTAAAAGTAAAGAAAAATCTCCTATCCAGAAATTCTCAAATTGAATCTTTAACTCTTTTAACCCAACCGATACTATATGTTCACTGATTCACCTATCAGTATCGTAGCTTACATCAACTCATCATATAACCCAAGTTCCCTATCGATCGAACGACATATCGCACCCAGTATAAATTATACCCAAGATTTCAAAATTAATATGGCCAACAGAGTAAGCTAAATCCCCAGCACAACCTTATAATAAAGATTTTCTGATTTTCAATATAGAACCTGAACATTATATATACTTAGTATGCTCCTAAACAAGTCAAACACACTAATATAGAATTATTCCCCACCTGTCGATGGCACCCCAGAAATTCGAGACACCTTGAAAGCTGGGCCATACTACTTAACTCGTCAATATCCCGTATAGGTGACATAACCAATTCACCTTACCTCAATCAGTAGAAATCACGAAATTTCGTACTCGAGAATACACCTCAACATAAATCACTTAATAAGAACAAACATACGAACATAGCACAAGACAATTCCACTTTACGAGATAGGTACGTCCAAGCCTTCAAAACTCGCACTCTCGATTCCCAAGCCAACTAACCCCAATGGAACCAACGCTATTGACACCAATCCTATACTTGATATACCACAAGAGAAGAAACACTCGACGTCAATACCACGACTCATAACTTAACTAACTTCTACCTTAACCTCATACTTTCAAGAAAACTTAGTTTCTAAACCACTCAAAATCATAACACCCAAGTATTGAAACTTATTCAATATCAGATTTCTTATTCTCCTTCAAGATCTAAAACCATTGCTCTGATACCAACTGTCACACCCCAGAATTTCTAAAATCCATAAACATAAAATTTACATAATGTACATCTCCAAAATGCAAAATACCAAACCGGGCGCGTGAATTCAACTATAAACCAATACCAACAAACAATACCTCAACGAGATTATAACCCAGAGACTAGAAACAAACGCGGAAGCAAGAACAACTATTAACAAAAAATACCCAAAGTGCAACCGTAAATACAAAACACTGAACGACTACGAACCCACAATAAAATGCGTAAAGGCTCCGAAGGGCAACTATCCCAAATGCGATCGACCTGCTTAGAAGATTTCCGCTACAACGGACCACACAACGCTACCACTTGCCTTCCTAGGAGAGGGGGGGGTTAAGGAAAAACAATTTGAAACAAGAAACGGGGTGAGATAAAATCTCATTAAGTTACTAAATGCATCTACATGGCATAATATCATGCAAATCAACGATATAAATGAACAAGTAAATCACATAACAACAAATGAGAAAGCTCCCTATCGCCAACTGTCCCATACCAGTTGGAAATAACGACTAACTCATCATGCAGCACATAAGACTGAAGTAAACACGTTACAAAGGATACTGAGCCAAGGTTTAAACCAAAGTATATAACAATTGCTACGCAGCTTGAACCAATCCCAATCAACCTATCTTCGTGTTAGCATAAACAGCTGAAGACATCCAATCAACGTAGCAGCATAAGAGCTGAAGGAAACCAATCAACCCATCTTCGTAGTAGCATAATAGCTGAAGAGAAAACCCCGGTACCGGAACCAATAACAACAAGGGGACGATGACACACAGTCAAAGCCCAAAACCAATAGCTATAATGCTCACAAAGGGGCTAGCTCATCTCACATCCAAGGCCAATCTGGAGGAGGGTAATAATGGGGCAAAACAATGGTCAAGAATTATAATGGACTCAGCTCATTGTCATTATAATCTTTCGCATCGCCCGAAACAAACACAAATACCAGCTGGACTTTCAACTAAATGCTAAGTAATAAAATACTAGCACGGTAAACAACTAAGGATTCCAAAGTAGGGAACCATACCAATTAATCACCATAAAAGATGCAAACGATTACTCAAGAAGAGTTCAACAACAATAAACACAAGGAGTTTCTCATAAAAGACTCCAACAACATTGACCATTAAAACATAATGATTCCAAGATAAGGCACGTACCAAATACATCCTAAATATGAGTCCAACAACATTGACCACTAAACCCTACACTTTGGTGTTCAATAACAACCCTCTAGGTACTATAGGACATCGCCTAAAACCTAGACCAAGTCTTACTCGAAAATCAATTCGATTGGAACAATCACGAACACATCATAAGATGCCCAAATATTTCCAAACAATACTTGATCAAATTACATAACACCATTGTTCACAAAGGAACTAATTTTAATTACTAAAGTGTTCCACGGTGCCCAACTAAGTCAACTAGAATAGTACTACGGAACCTAGACCGAGACTACACCTTGATCTTAAACCTCAACAATAAGACAATCATTCTGATCTGGAACCACGCGGCCAATAGAACCATTGCGTAGTACTCGAAAATATCTTTCCAACGATAGTTTACACGTCCAAAACGGAGTCCGGACGAAGAAGTTATGGTCTCCGGAAGATTGAACGTAAAACGGACAATTTTTATAAAGTGTTCGGCCGGACATTATGAAAAATCCCTGTTTTAGCTCCGAATTTCACTCATTTCATTCTAAATCTTAGGAGTACCTATATATACTTCTATCCTAACATTTAAAGACAAGAAAACTCAATTCATGTGCCTCTAAAACCCAAACTAAAAATACAACCTAGTCTTAAACAAACACAAATATGATTTCCAGAAAAAGGGGGCGGGCGGGCGCTTGGCAGGGGGCGGGCGGGCGCTAATTACATCAGAAACTAAGGGTCAGGAAAAGGGTAAGTGGGAGGGCGCCTGGCTCGAACCGGGCGGGCGCCTGGTCGACGGCTGGGAGGGATTCTCAGCTGGGTTCTTCCATTTTCTTACCCAAACTCAAACCCAAAATCTTGCTAATTCATATACACCCAAAATCAACACTTCCAATACCCTTAACAATGTACTAAAACAACATATGAACTTTTAGGAGACCTAGATAACAACACTTAACCACACATATCAAGATTAAATCTCAACATTCATATTATCACAACTTTTAACCAAAAACCCAAATAAATTCCAAATAATTTCTAAACTCAACCAAGAAACCATGGATATCAACAAGAACATCAATAGAGTTAAAGATGAGCATTTTTAACATAAATGGGGGAAAAGTAACTTACCCGGATTTTCTCAAAGTTGACGGAATTCGAATATTCTTAGCCCTCTACGATCCTATCGACGATCTAAACAAGTTTCATTTTATGAGAAATGAGAAACAATGAGAGGAAGAGGACTAAAAAGAAGAGAAAAGGAGAAGAGAAACTTACGTCAACAATAGAGGAAATGAGGGAGGAAGATGCTGGGAGAAAATGAGGGAGGAGAGGGGTGATGGAGGGAGGTGAGGGGAAAAGAGGGAGTAAGTAGGATGATTAATTAGAATTTACACATAGACCCCCTCCCCTACACACTAACACAATAATCTTATACTCCCCACTAACAACTAAGACCCAACACTCCACACTAGCACAAATAACCAATTAAATGCTAGGCATAAAATATTATGAAACACAAAATGCACACATAATTATTTAAATAAATAAATAATTTAAATAAATAAATAAGAAATAAATAAATAATTAAATATTTATTACCACGAAAATAGAGGCGGGTTTTCGGGTCGTTACATAATGTCTTAAAACATGACTACGAGTGAGAATGTTTCATCATAGTCAAAATATGAGTCAACATTGTCAGTTTTGTCTTGCTTAATCAGTATGTTCCTTGCTAGCCATGTTATTTTTCTCCAAGAAAACTTAATTCCATCATTTGGTTTTTACACCTTAGGTTAGAATGATCAAGTTCCAAACTTGATTATTGTACATGAATCGCTTTTTTGATTTTATGACTCCAAGCCATTAATCTAATATGGAGCGGACATTGCATTTTGATAGGTGGTAAATATGTCATTCTCAATTAACTTTACCTCAATACTTTCTATTACGAGAAATCCAAGATTTCTAGTTAGAGATTGTATCCTATCATATATGCAAGTAACTTGTGTAACTTGAACGAATTTTCACAACTCCTTGTGAATGTGACGACCCGTCCCAATTTCATGTAAATTTTACGCAAAATATTATTTTATAATTTAATTTGTGTCAGTTTGATTTTTTTTAAAAGACTTGCTTGATCTATTAAAATATTAAATAAAAAGTATTTGAGTTGCAAAATGATTAACTATCCTGAGTAGAAGCTAATATAGTTGAATTAGTATTTGTAAATGAGCAAGAGAATACATCTATATAATATCTCGATTCTTAGTTTTATTTCTAAGCTTTAAAATAGCTTTCACCGATTGACTTGTCTTTGACTACCCAATATAAATTGCCACTTGACTTAATGTTGGGTGACTTTGAGAATGACATGTGACTTGGATAAATAATGAATGTATGTATTCTTTCTTTGTTTATATATTATAATACTCTTAATACTAATATAAATTAAAAGTAAAACTATCTAGTCCACTAACTTTGACTAACTGATCTTACTCCACGTTATTATTTGGGAAAAGCATACGCCGACTTTGCTTCAATATTTATATAAAACAAAAGCCTTTTCTTATCTTCTCTCTCTCTGCACACATACACTTTCAATTCACTTTCCCAATTTCTTTCTTTTCTCAGTGTTCATGGAAGATGAAGGTAGGTTTCTTCTTATTTTTAATTTTCTTACTATCAATTAATATTCCGTTCTAAAATCTAATTACACCAAAATGTTCAGGGCGTTGAATAGGTCATTTCTATCCGATTAGAATATATTTTCATCGATACTTTCCCCGTAGTAGGTAAGTTACTATTTCCCCTTTAATTATAAAAATGTTCATACATATTTATTATGATACTTTTTCTGATAATTGTTGCTTTGGGGGAAGTATTGGAGCTATTTGCTATTTTGGCGATTTGGTGAGTATTCTCACTATTGGAATCATTTTATGGGTTTATATACATAAAATAAGAAGTTGTGATAGTACTTTTGAGATGGTGAAATAGATTTAGTGTTTAAGTTGTGATAGTACTTTTGAGACGGTGAAATGTTTATTTAGGAAGAAGTACTGATTTCTGGCCGAACAGGTGTGTGGGCGGCCGCCCAAATAGGGCGTACGGCCGCACATCTATCTGAAAGAATTTGGTCATGGGCAGGAGAGTTTTGGGCGGCCGCACAGGTAGGTGTGGGCGACCGCCCAGGTTGCTGAAAAAAGTGAGATGTTCTAATTTAAGTGATTTATAGGTCAATTTTGGTCTAGGTCTTGGGTAATATCCTAGGGTACCTAGAGGGTTATTGTGGAACACCAAAGTGGTAGAATTGGTCCGTTTGTGATTGAGTTTGGAATGATGTAACCGTTTAGGTTCATTTTGGTTGTGTTACCTCTTTATGATGCTTTTGTGGGATTTCCTACTTTGAAATCCATTGTTTGAGAAATGTGTTTAACGGACTTTGTTGTTGAGCTCTTTATGGGCAGCTTATCATCTTTATGATGTACCTAGTATGGTTCCCTATTTTGGAATCATACACCGATTGTGCAATAGTTAAAAATGGTTCAGCTGGTCTTACTTGGTTGAGTCGGGTAGTGATGAATATTATAATGGCACACGAGTCAAGTTCAGTATAATGTTTGTCACTGGTAACCCATGTTTTCCCCCTTCCTGATTGTGTGGTTGGGATGAGCTAGCTCCCTTGTGTGAGTATTATAGCTACACTTTTAGGGTTATGACTTTGTGTCATTTTCCCACCGTTGTTGTTGTTATTGGTTGGTTCCAGAACCCCTGCTTCATCTCTTTGATGCTGCTCTATTGATACTGCTCAGATTATTATATCCTTTTGGGAGAACCTTGGCTCAGTATCCTTTGTTGTGTGTTTATTTCAGCTTTGTGTGCTGTATGATGAGTTGGTCGTTATTTCCAACCGGTATGGGACGGTTGGCGATAGGGAGCCTCTCATTTGTTGTGCAATATCTGTTGTTCAGTTATGCTGTTATATGGTTCAGTTATTCAGTTAATATGTATGATATTATGCCATGTAGCTGCATTAGTAACTTGCTGAGATTTATCTCACCCCGTTCTTTATTTATTTGTTTTCCTTAGTTTTCAGGCAAGGAAGATCGTCAGTAAGGTACGACTTAGCGGGAATGTTTGAGAAGGTAGTTGCTCTATTGAGCTTATGTATGTTTATTTTCGTGAGGACGATGATTTTACTGGGTTATATAAACTCTGTAAATTTGGGTATATGTCTTTTGTGCATGTAAAAAGCGTTGTTATTATTTTGGTGCCGGCCTTTGTTGCCAGGCGTGTCTAGAGTTTTTCACAACTCTAGTTGGTTTGGTTGTTCATTAGTAAAGGCAGTTAGCCTATTTTCATTTTAGTATTCTGTTGTCGAGCAAATGTAGCTCGTGTATTATTCAGTTTTATGGATAGTGATAGTATTAGCAGGCGTCATGTCCATTTTATTGCAGGGTTCACGCACCTGGTTCGAGGCACCAAATAGGGCCTCAGGACTCGGGGCGCGACAGTTGGTATCAGAGCTTAGGTTAACTATCAGTCTAGATAGGATTCATAGGCTTGGTGGGTGGTTAATGAGTGTGTTATCGACGTCGAGTGTTTGCTTATTTAAAGTGATACCAGGCATGGGACTGGTGTTTATAGAGTTAGTCTATATTGGGGTGGATTGTTTAAGAAAGCTGAGAGTTCGATTTCTTATACGTTTAAGATTATCTCATCCTTACTTGGATCTTATTTTTGTTATATTTCTACGTTTCTCCTGACTCTTTGCCTTATGTGCTAAAGGTATACTCTACGATGAAAAAATACATTATTGAGATTTGTGTTGATAAGAAACTTGATATAAGTTGGGAAATCATCGTATATGTTGATTTTGTCTTGTTATGTAGGGGGACATTGACATTATACTTGACATGACCTAGATTTATCTTCATTATGAATTTGTTGATTTTCATCAAAAGGTAGTAAAGTTTATATGCCGTATGCTTTATTTTCTTAATTAAGCATGATAGATATATGTGTGGCATTCATGTTATTTATGCATTGAAAGACAGGAAATGTTATCACAAGGTTGGGCCAGGTGTTTACTTTTTGTGGTTGACAAGGATGCATCTACACTAAAATTTGAGGATATATCAGTTATTTATGATTTCTGAGTTATCTTCTCTGCTGAGTACAACATGCCATTTGAAAGGGAACTTTATATATGTGTTGAGTTGTTACCGAGTACAGCACGGATATATAGAATAGTGTGTGTATGTCGTCGGTAGACTTAAAAGAGTTAAAGATTCAACTTGAGGAATTACTTGATCAAGGATTCATCTACCATAGTGTGTCTTCTTGTTCGAGGATATATCATTTTGAGGTGGTCTCAGAGTTATTAACATTTCAAAAGCGGATACGATGGTAAATAAAGGTACGCGATTTGTGATTGGCATGATATAGTCACAGATTTATTGATGGAATTTCTAAGATAGTTACACCGTCAACTATTTTGTCATAGAAAGCTACACCTTTTCGATGGAGTGATGAATGTGAAGCCAATTTTCGAATATTGAATTGATGGATGACAACAACTTCGGAATTGATATTGCCTAGTGGATTTGACTAGTATTACAGTGACCTAGAGGAAATGATCCGTATTCCTGTTCCTAATGGATATGTCGAGTTTTATTATAGTGGATCTAATAAATTCATTATTCAAAGTACTACTTCCAAAAGAGAGATTGTGATGTTGATTCAGAATGGTAAAGTAATTGCATATGCTGCGAGGAGATTGAATCCTTATGAATAGAATAATTTGACCATGACTTATAATTGATTGCGATTATACAGGCATTGCATTAGTGGATGACCTTTATGGAGCTATATTTGAAGTGTTTAGAAATCATAAGAGTTGAATTATTTGATTTCTTAAAGAGAGTGACATATGAAACAAGGTAAGTAAAGTACTATGGTATATCATTCGAAAAGGCAAATGTATTAGCGGATTCACAAAACACGAAGACTTGTATTTTCTTTTGGATAAACTGAATGGGAGATGTTAGAGGTTTTGACATATTAGATTTTTTATGAATCGGGAATGGTAAATTTTGTGATTGAGAAAGCTTTAAGTGTCAAATCCAGCATATGATGGAAGCTCTAATGAATGATTTCAACTATAGAAAATTTCTAGTGGAATGAACGATGATAGACAACAGGATGTTTCCTACTCGTGATGGAATGTTAACCTTTCATAGACAAGTATGTATTTAAAACCTAGTGGAATTCAACTACAGGTACTTGAAGAGATTCCCAAGACCAAGTCAATTATGAATCCAGGTAAATGTACTGTATTGAGATGAATTTGAAGAATTTCATTTGATAAATCTGAAATGGGAAATTTTTGAGTAAGTAACTAAATCCTTGAGTTGTGATTATTTGGAAGTAGAGCATCAGTGATAAGCTGATTTGTTACACTCCTTTGAGATTCATGGCTGGATATGAACATATTGTGATGGATGTTGTTGAAGGATTACCATTTAATAGATGAGGCCCGATGATGTTTGGTTCTAGTGGATTGACTAACCAAATCTGCTTATCTTTATGTGTTTTGGTGTTATAATTGTTACTTTTATTTCTTTCCCTACTTGTTGAGACAGTAGTATGATCACATGGAATACCTATGGATATAATATATGACAGGGATCACTGTTTTACATCTTGATTTTGTCTAGCTAAGCAGAGCGTTTTGAGTTGTAAATTGAATGTCAAGCTTGGAAATGGGTAATACAAGAGGTTGATGGAGATTCTTGATTATATGTTGCGCATGTGGAGTTGATTTCTTTGTAAGCTGCTGTAAGAGCTATTTAGTGGAATTTGATTATAATAACAGTTATTGGCTGAGTATTGAGATGTATCTTTAACACCATAGGAGTGGATGTCTTACTCGTTAATATGTTGGATGTATGAAATTCTGAAAGGATTGAGAAGTTAACTTATAGAGTAGTTTACATATGAGCCTCGTGTGAGTGTGGGACTACTTTATTTTGGTATTACTTAGCTTATGGGTAACAGCTTGTATGGATATTTGATTCTAAAGAACACGTCTTGAGTAATGGAAAGTTTTATGGAGAAATTATGGCATTGAGGAGGCTATATGGGGAAGCAGAGCATGAAATGTGCGAAAAATACCCACAGTTGTTTGATAACTTTGGTAAGAAAATATTTTCGTTATGTGTGCACTATTACTGTTTTTGAATTTCTATTTGTAAGTATATGTGTTGGTGTGGCTAAATGAAAATGACATTAAATTATTATTTGACATGAGTATTAAAAGTGAGAAAACAAATAATTAAATTTAGATTATTTTGACTATTTGAGATTGAGAAATTTGTATGGAAGAAATTTGTATTTCTATCTATTGTTCTGTTGGCGTATAATGTTTAATATGGGTATACGTGTGATATTTGTGTGTTTCATATGTGTTGGTTTATTGGATGCAAATTAAAGGAAATTGGAATTGGGATTTAAGTGTGATATATGGGGACTATGCCTGAAAATTTAATAGGTTCTTGATTGTGGTTATTATTTGCCATATAAGAATCGATATATATATATATATATATATATATATATATATACAAAGATCAGAGGTCCGATTTTAAAGCATGCATATTAAGATAATAACAATAAATAACTTTGATTTTTGAAATACGTATACGTAGGCTTTCGTTCAACCTCAGTTTATCCGTCACCCGAAGGTCTGGAAGGTTAGTGGTTTCCACCTTTCGTAACGGTTTTGTATTAAGAATAAATTGTAGCAATTAACTAATAATTGTAAGTACTCGAGGCAAGAGTAATAAACTTACTTGTGTATTGCAAATTGTTGAGAGTACAAGATGGTTGATGAGTACAAGAGTATTTTTAGAGAGAGAAATATCTAGAGAGAATTTAAAACTGATACTAAATTGAGCCTGCCTCTTACAATGAGAGTTATCATTCTTATATACTAATCGATTTTTGTCTTGCAGGTGGGCAGGAGGAATCTTCTTTTGAAAATTGTGGCCAGTGGTGGGCCAGGGCGGCTGCCTTCTTCTTTTGAAAATTGTGGCCAGTGGTGGGCCAGGGCGGCTGATGCTTTGTTGAATTTTGTGGCCAGTGGTGGGCCAGGGCGGCTGATGCTTTGTTTGAATTTTGTGGTCAGTGGTGGGCCAGGGCGGCTGATGCTTTGTTGAATTTTGTGGCCAGTGGTGGGCCAGGGCGGCTGCCTTCTTCTTTTTGTGCAGCTTCACAGATCTAATTCTAGATCGTCTGGTTGTGTGTAGAAGTCATCATTAGGTTGAGTATCCCCTTCATTCATGGAGGATGAGCTTCCTTCGTCACTAAGTTGGACCATTAGTCTTTCCAAATCCGTTGAATTTGTACATTTAGCCATTTGGGACATAATCTGTTGTTTCTTGGCTAAAAACTCTTCATTTTGTTGAGATTGTTTGAGAGGAATTGTTTTGCAATATTCTGGTTTTGAAAGAAAGTATTTTGTCACTGCTCCAGAATTGCAATGAGAAATTTCAGTTTTGTCCCACCATTTTATTTTGTACTTTCGAATCAGAATTGGTAAGATTGTTTTTTGTACACACTCACACTTTTGTACTGTCGAACAGTCACACATTTGTTCCTCTCTTAAGTCAAATTCGGTCATAAAAATCCATGGGACTTGAAAATTATGACAAAATAAGGCCCAAAGAGGAGTCTGAGAAATTTGTTCTGGGTAAGAAACTTTTGTTGACCATTGGCCGAAGGCAATTTGTACATCTGTAGGGACAATTGATTTGTCTAAGCCGAAAGACTTCCACCATTGATGAAACCAATAAGGGGTTGGATAAGAAAAATTTGGACAAAAATATAAGAAGTATGAAAGAGAAAAAGATTTGTTTTGTCTAAAAAAGGCCCTTGACCAAGCCAAGATATAATCATAATAATTAAATCTGGCTGAATTGTTTGAATTTAGTAAATCTCGAGAATCATTTGGTTTTTGGCCCCAATCTGATAAAGTCAGGAATTTTAAAATTTTGACTTTGCAATAACGAATTTTCGTGTTATCAACATGATCTGTGGAATATTGAAAAGTGGCGGATTTTGTTTGTGTCAGAATGGTTTCATAGTAAAATTGGTTTTTCGTAAAATTATCAGGAATATAATTGTGCAAAGATGGTAAAATAAATTGTGATATTTGGTAAGGATGCCAATTATCAGTCATTTCATAAATTTCCGGTTCTAGGACACAAATAGAATCGGTATGATTTTTATAAAAATAATTTGTGGGTGGTGTTTGTTTAGGGTGAGGATTAGGAACAATTTGTCTATTGGGCTGAGAAGTTTGAGGGTTTTCTATTTTGAGGGCAGATTTGTAAGTAACTGTCTTTTGAGAGGATGATGTTTCTTTTGAAATTGGGGGAGAGAATGGTTTTGCATCTGGGGAAAGAGTAGCAAACCTATTTTCTAGTTTTGGTTGAATTGGCATTCTGTCAGGAATGAAGTTTGGGAATTTTGTAAGAGGTCTGATTTGAATGATGGATTGTTCTTTTTTGGCCTTTCCTTTGAGCGAAGTTCCTGAAATCATTCTAAACAGGGAGAATTTTAGTATGTAAATTTCAGTAGTCTCGTACGAGGCTATTTTAATCTGGCATATGCAAGAAATCCTCAAGATTAGGATAATGATCATGATAAATACAATTTGTGAGTCTTTTAAAAGTTGAGATTTCAGATTTGATAAGAATTGAAAAAGGTGAGGAAGATTTATTTTCAAAGACTTCTTGCAAATCATGTATATGAAATGTAAGCATTTGAGTTTTGTGAAAAGGGGTTCTTTTGTGAAAGTTTCTACATTCTTTTAGAAGTATTGGGGATTTTTGTAATAAATAATTTATGTAATTGGAGGTATTTAAATGAATACGATTTCCATTTATAAAAAGGTCCCAAGTTTGTTCCTGTTGTATTTGTGAAATGAGTAAAGTCTCTTTATCTAATTTTTCTAATTCTTGTAATGATTGTTCAGAAAAGAGTAAGTCTTCTTCATTTAAATTTGCCATTGCCTGCAATAAAGATTGTTTTTATTGAATTTGTAACAGATACAAACATATGAAATACATAAAGATACATTTATGTAAGAAATTTATGTAACTTCCTCATTTTTCTGGAAAGAGCCTTTGCTTGTATGAGCATATTTGTTGCGATCTTTTTCTGATGGTAGAAAACTCCTTCGTTTTCTATGTATTCGTCAAGATCACTAATGATGAATCGTACATACATAAAGTGTATTCTTATTTCATAATTTCCATAAGTATGAGGAAAATCTGTAGATTTAAGATCTCTTAGTTGTCTAGCTAAATGGTTTAAATAATCAATGTTATCAAAGCCTCTATTAAGCCATCTATTACGTCTACCATGTGTATTAAAAATTTGGTTATTTATTAGTGGAAAGTCTGCCATGTCCTTGTAGGAATTCTCTAGTTAAGAAATCTGGAATTGAATTGTCTTTGCCTGCAATATGAACGATGTCAAAATCAAATATTGATAAAAGGGCTTGCCATCTGGCAAAAATTTGTTTTGCGGCTAAATTTTTTACATCTTTTTGTAAAACATCTTTTGCAGCTTTGCAATCTACTTTGACTATAAATTTTTGATTAAGTAGATCATCCTGAAATTTTGTTATGCATAGAACTATAGAAAGAATTTCCTTTTTTATTGTAGAATAATTTGCTTGTGTTGTGTTCCATATTCCCGAATAATATCTTATTATTTGGTCTTTCCCATCTATGTTTTGAGTTAATATTCCACCATATCCTATGTCTGAGGCATCAGTGGCTACTGTCTTAGGGGCATTAGGGTCACATATAGTTAAGCATGGTAATCTTTTCACATGTAATTTGATTTGTTTAACTACATTAGTATGCTCTTTTGTCCACGGGTTTGGATTTGTTTTTAATCTATCAAAGAGTGGTTTACAAATTTGTCTTAATTTAGGAAAGAAATCTGCTATGTAATTTAATGATCCTAGGAATCTTTGTAACTGATTTTTATCTTTTATCTCATCTGGGAATTTGTCAGCAAAATCTATAGATCTTTGTATTGGTATTAAAGTATTATTGGTTATCTCATGTCCTAAAAACCTAATCCTTGTTTGATAAAGTTTTATTTTTGTTTTTGATAAAACTAGGCCATTTCGTATCATTGTTTTATAAAATATGTTTAAATGTTTGTCGTGTTGTTCAAGAGTTTTACTAAATACTAAAACATCATCTATATAAACAATAATAAAAGTATATGGATTAAATATTTCATTCATTATTTTTTGAAATTCGCTTGGTGCATTTTTTAATCCAAAGGGCATGACATTCCATTCGTATTGTCCAAATGGTACTGTAAAAGCTGTTTTGTATTTATCTTCTTCTGCTATTTGTATTTGCCAAAATCCTGATTTCATATCAAATTTTGAAAATATAGATGCATCGTGTAATCGTTTTAGTAAATCTTGTTTATTTGGTATCGGATATCTAATCCATTTTAGTGCAGTATTTAAAGGTTTGTAATTAATAACTAATCTTGGTGCACCTCTTTCAATTTCTGCATTTTTTGATACATAGAATGCTGAGCATGACCAAGGTGATTTACTTTTCCTAATTAATTTTTTGTTGAGTAAATCTTTATTTCTTTTTTACAATATTCTAATAATTCCTGATTCATTTGTATAGGTCTTGCTTTTGTAGGTATTGATTGTTCATTAAACTCTTTTTCATATGGTAGTGTTATTACATGTTTTTTCCTTTCCCAAAAAGCTGTTGGTAAATCAGAACATAAGTCTTTTTCAAATTTTTCTAATTTTTTAGAGATTATATCCTTGTTTTGTTGAAGTTGTAATTTTTCTTCAATTTTAATATTTAATAATTCTTCCTTAAGAAATTTCATTTGATTTTGTAAAGTATTTAGTTTAGAGATTCCTGTTTTTTGTAAATTATTTACATCACTATTAGATACAGGATATAAAAAATCAAATATAATTTTTTGTCCTAATATTCTTGATTCTACTCCTCTTTATGAAACTGAAAAGGGATATAGCATTTGTAAAAAAGGATTTCCTAATATCACTTTTGTGTTTAAATTTTTTACAAGCATAAGACTTGTTTTAAAACAAATACTATTATTGCAAATATGTGCTTCGGGTATTTTGTATTTTACTTGTAATTTTGAAGAATTGGCTGCTGAAAGACTTTGTTTTGTTTTTATAAAATATTTTGTTGGTATTATTCCTTGTTCAACACAATTTAGGTCAGCTCCTGAGTCTAACATGGCTAACCCTTTGTATTCGAAGTCTTTGATCTTCATATGTATATGTACATACCATTTTTATATCTTACACGGGTAAGAGCGTATATACTTTCTTCTGTGTCTGTAGAAGTACTTGAATTTGTTTCTGAAGAAGATTTTTTAGCAAAAGGGTTTTTAAAATGTTTGTCTAATTCTTTATTAGCTTTAGAAGTAGAAGCTTCATCATTGTAAGTTGAATGTATTTGTTTTTTAATTTCTTGTAGTGCTAATTTTGTTTCTATTTCCTTTTGTGTTTTTTGTAAATCTAAGTTACTTTGTTTTAATAATTTTATTTCTTGCTTTATTTCTCTAATTTCATGTTGTAAGTCTACTGATGAAATTTGTTTCTTTTTGTTTTGGAACATTTGTATAACATCTTCATATTGAGCGGGCTTAGATGTATCTGGTTTTTCTTCATTAATTGTTTTGGCTAATTGTTTTAGAAATTTTCTTTTTATAGTTGGTTTATCTATTTCTTTAATTTTTTCTAATATCTCATCGTATTGTTCTATTGTATTTAATTTATTATTACACAAACATATTTCTCTTTGACAGGATTGGCATTCATCATCATTACTTGTATCAGTTTGATCAGAAGAGTTATATTCATCAATATCTGTGGATAATTCAAGATTATCTATGTTTTGTAATATTTCTTCTGTTTCTTTTATTTTTAAATTATGGCAGATTTGTTGTATTTGTCTTTTTGCTGGGCAATTTCTAGCGATATGACCAGGTTTTTTGCATAAAAAACATTTTATGGTTTTATGATATGGCTTAAAAGGCTTAAAGGATTTTTTATATTTTGTATTATTCTTATTATTGTCGTATCTTTTCTGAAAATGTGCTTTTTTTATTTTTATTGTAATAAGCAGGGGGATTGTTTTGATAGTTTTTATTTGTTTTTCTATATTTTCTCCTATATGTACTATTTTTGTAATACGGGCTTCTATGTTGAGTGTAATTTTTCTTTTGTATGGAGATTTTAGTTTATCAAAACCAAATTGTTCACACCAATGTCTAGTTCTTTTCTTGTTAGAGTGGTTTCCTTTTTTAATTTGTTTTGTAGTTTTTGGTCTTGACATAATCTTAATCCTGTAATATTTACACAAGTAATTAAGTCTCCATAGGTAAGATTATCATAGGATATTTGTCCGTATTTTTGTTCTATTGTATCCTTTACTTTTTCTGAAAATAGGCCTGGTAGTCCAGTAATAAATTTTTCTTTCCAATGATAATTATTTGGATCAGCAAGATTAAAAACTCTTTTAAGAAAATTTTCTTTATACCATTTAAATTGTTCTAGTTTTCTGCATTTTAGGTTTTGTAATATTTCCGAATTCCTTTCAGTATATAAATCTATGTCTCCTATAAAGTGAGTTGTAATATTAAATATTAAGTATATTAATTGTGCAGGAGCTTGATTTCCATTTTCATCTAATATTGGGTGTCCATCTTGGTCTGCTTTTATTGCTTCTAAAATTTGTGTTTTTACTTGATGTGCTAGTAATTTATCCCACCATGTTCTTAATTGACCAGTGAATCCTAATATAATGTTTTCAATTGCTTGACGTTCTGTAATATTTGTAGATTTGTATATATTTCCTACAATTATCATTTCTTTTGTAATATTTATTATTTCCATTTCACTTAATCCGTCAATGTTCCATTCATAAATGTTTTTTGCATTGTATGATTTTGTTGGGTTTTTTAATATTTCTAAGTCGTCAGGGTCTTTATTATAAAAATTATGTCTCATTGTTTGAATTGGAATTGTATTTAAGTTTTCTTCTTCTTCTGATTCTGTAGTAGAATTATATTCATTATTAGAAGAGGTATCTGACTCTGAGGTTTTGTCATTATAATCTGTTAGCATTCGGATATTTGTACTTGTACTTGTTTCTTCTTTTACTTTTAAATGTGTTTTAATTTTATTCATTAAGTCATTTAGAGGATCATGTAGTGTTGGTTTGACTTCAGGTATTATTAAAGTATTCTTAGGAGGGGGAATTTGTTTAGTAAACATTGTATTTTTATTATTTTTTCTAGTTGATGGATTAATTTTATATAATTCTGAATATTCTGTAAATCTTTGGGATTTATAATGTTCATCATTTTTGGTTGGTATTGGTGTGGGTCCCATTTCTACATCTAGTTGTGCAATTTCTTCTCCTATTGTGGTTAATTTTTTAGTAGAATTATCAATTTTTTCTTCAACTCTATCTAATTGTTGTCCTACGGTATATAAGTATAAATTTGTCCAATTATTTTGTAAATGTAAAGATGTTTGTTTTTTATCTTCGGTGTCTAGTTGATTAGTTTTATCAATGGGGTATGCACCATATTGAATATTGTCTTTACTAAAGAAAGTGGCTTCTAAAGGTGGTTTTTCATTTTCGTATACTTCGTGAGTTGGTAGAAGATCTGGTCCTACTTTGTACCATCGTCTTAGTTTTTTCTGTAATGTAGTTATTTTGTATAAGTAATCATGGTTTAAGAAATCAAAAAATGGTATGTTATATTCTTGTAATTCACAAAATTCATAATACTTTTCTTTTATTAATTTTTGTTCATTGGTATCATACGTTTGAAAAAATAGTTTTATATTTTCTTCATTGTGTTTACTTGTAAAATCTTTTCTTAAAATACTTTTATTTAGAATAAAATCATTTTTTATCATATTTAAAGTAAAGTCACTATCTTCGTAAGATTGAACATTGATTCCTTCATATGGGTGGACATTAATTCCTTCTCTGTTTGCTCCAGTACTGTTTGTTTGTTGTGGAATTTCAATATTAGTTTCATCTTCAAAAACAGTTTCATTCTGTGAAGAACTATCCTCATATTTAGTGTTTTGTGGGAATTCATATCTTCCTGATGTAGATTTTCTAGATGGTGTTTGGAAATTAAATTTTTTGTTTCGACTTAGTGACTGAGTTCTTTTAAATTTTAGATCTACCGATCCATCTTCATATTGTGTAATTTGTTCTATATCAGTTGTTTGATTTTGTTCTTTTCTTGGGACAGTTTTAGCAGGATATGACCATTTGTCGGGTAAAGTTATTTCATTCCATTTAATTGTTTCCGATTTTAAAGCATGCATATTAAGATAATAACAATAAATAACTTTGACTTTTGAAATACGTATACGTAGGCTTTCGTTCAACCTCAGTTTATCCGTCACCCGAAGGTCTGGAAGGTTAGTGGTTTCCACCTTTCGTAACGGTTTTGTATTAAGAATAAATTGTAGCAATTAACTGATAATTGTAAGTACTCGAGGCAAGAGTAATAAACTTACTTGTATATTGCAAATTGTTGAGAGTACAAGATGGTTGATGAGTACAAGAGTATTTTTAGAGAGAGAAATATCTAGAGAGAATTTAAAACTGATACTAAATTGAGCCTGCCTCTTACAATGAGAGTTATCATTCTTATATACTAATCGATTTTTGTCTTACAGGTGGGCAGGAGGAATCTTCTTTTGAAAATTGTGGCCAGTGGTGGGCCAGGGCGGCTGCCTTCTTCTTTTGAAAATTGTGGCCAGTGGTGGGCCAGGGCGGCTGATGCTTTGTTGAATTTTGTGGCCAGTGGTGGGCCAGGGCGGCTGATGCTTTGTTTGAATTTTGTGGTCAGTGGTGGGCCAGGGCGGCTGATGCTTTGTTGAATTTTGTGGCCAGTGGTGGGCCAGGGCGGCTGCCTTCTTCTTTTTGTGCAGCTTCACAGATCTAATTCTAGATCGTCTGGTTGTGTGTAGAAGTCATCATTAGGTTGAGTATCCCCTTCATTCATGGAGGATGAGCTTCCTTCGTCACTAAGTTGGACCATTAGTCTTTCCAAATCCGTTGAATTTGTACATTTAGCCATTTGGGACATAATCTGTTGTTTCTTGGCTAAAAACTCTTCATTTTGTTGAGATTGTTTGAGAGGAATTGTTTTGCAATATTCTGGTTTTGAAAGAAAGTATTTTGTCACTGCTCCAGAATTGCAATGAGAAATTTCAGTTTTGTCCCACCATTTTATTTTGTACTTTCGAATCAGAATTGGTAAGATTGTTTTTTGTACACACTCACACTTTTGTACTGTCGAACAGTCACACATTTGTTCCTCTCTTAAGTCAAATTCGGTCATAAAAATCCATGGGACTTGAAAATTATGACAAAATAAGGCCCAAAGAGGAGTCTGAGAAATTTGTTCTGGGTAAGAAACTTTTGTTGACCATTGGCCGAAGGCAATTTGTACATCTGTAGGGACAATTGATTTGTCTAAGCCGAAAGACTTCCACCATTGGTGAAACCAATAAGGGGTTGGATAAGAAAAATTTGGACAAAAATATAAGAAGTATGAAAGAGAAAAAGATTTGTTTTGTCTAAAAAAGGCCCTTGACCAAGCCAAGATATAATCATAATAATTAAATCTGGCTGAATTGTTTGAATTTAGTAAATCTCGAGAATCATTTGGTTTTTGGCCCCAATATGATAAAGTCAGGAATTTTAAAATTTTGACTTTGCAATAACGAATTTTCGTGTTATCAACATGATCTGTGGAATATTGAAAAGTGGCGGATTTTGTTTGTGTCAGAATGGTTTCATAGTAAAATTGGTTTTTCGTAAAATTATCAGGAATATAATTGTGCAAAGATGGTAAAATAAATTGTGATATTTGGTAAGGATGCCAATTATCAGTCATTTCATAAATTTCCGGTTCTAGGACACAAATAGAATCGGTATGATTTTTATAAAAATAATTTGTGGGTGGTGTTTGTTTAGGGTGAGGATTAGGAACAATTTGTCTATTGGGCTGAGAAGTTTGAGGGTTTTCTATTTTGAGGGCAGATTTGTAAGTAACTGTCTTTTGAGAGGATGATGTTTCTTTTGAAATTGGGGGAGAGAATGGTTTTGCATCTGGGGAAAGAGTAGCAAACCTATTTTCTAGTTTTGGTTGAATTGGCATTCTGACAGGAATGAAGTTTGGGAATTTTGTAAGAGGTCTGATTTGAATGATGGATTGTTCTTTTTTGGCCTTTCCTTTGAGCGAAGTTCCTGAAATCATTCTAAACAGGGAGAATTTTAGTATGTAAATTTCAGTAGTCTCGTACGAGGCTATTTTAATCTGGCATATGCAAGAAATCCTCAAGATTAGGATAATGATCATGATAAATACAATTTGTGAGTCTTTTAAAAGTTGAGATTTCAGATTTGATAAGAATTGAAAAAGGTGAGGAAGATTTATTTTCAAAGACTTCTTGCAAATCATGTATATGAAATGTAAGCATTTGAGTTTTGTGAAAAGGGGTTCTTTTGTGAAAGTTTCTACATTCTTTTAGAAGTATTGGGGATTTTTGTAATAAATAATTTATGTAATTGGAGGTATTTAAATGAATACGATTTCCATTTATAAAAAGGTCCCAAGTTTGTTCCTGTTGTATTTGTGAAATGAGTAAAGTCTCTTTATCTAATTTTTCTAATTCTTGTAATGATTGTTCAGAAAAGAGTAAGTCTTCTTCATTTAAATTTGCCATTGCCTGCAATAAAGATTGTTTTTATTGAATTTGTAACAGATACAAACATATGAAATACATAAAGATACATTTATGTAAGAAATTTATGTAACTTCCTCATTTTTCTGGAAAGAGCCTTTGCTTGTATGAGCATATTTGTTGCGATCTTTTTCTGATGGTAGAAAACTCCTTCGTTTTCTATGTATTCGTCAAGATCACTAATGATGAATCGTACATACATAAAGTGTATTCTTATTTCATAATTTCCATAAGTATGAGGAAAATCTGTAGATTTAAGATCTCTTAGTTGTCTAGCTAAATGGTTTAAATAATCAATGTTATCAAAGCCTCTATTAAGCCATCTATTACGTCTACCATGTGTATTAAAAATTTGGTTATTTATTAGTGGAAAGTCTGCCATGTCCTTGTAGGAATTCTCTAGTTAAGAAATCTGGAATTGAATTGTCTTTGCCTGCAATATGAACGATGTCAAAATCAAATATTGATAAAAGGGCTTGCCATCTGGCAAAAATTTGTTTTGCGGCTAAATTTTTTACATCTTTTTGTAAAACATCTTTTGCAGCTTTGCAATCTACTTTGACTATAAATTTTTGATTAAGTAGATCATCCTGAAATTTTGTTATGCATAGAACTATAGAAAGAATTTCCTTTTTTATTGTAGAATAATTTGCTTGTGTTGTGTTCCATATTCCCGAATAATATCTTATTATTTGGTCTTTCCCATCTATGTTTTGAGTTAATATTCCACCATATCCTATGTCTGAGGCATCAGTGGCTACTGTCTTAGGGGCATTAGGGTCACATATAGTTAAGCATGGTAATCTTTTCACATGTAATTTGATTTGTTTAACTACATTAGTATGCTCTTTTGTCCACGGGTTTGGATTTGTTTTTAATCTATCAAAGAGTGGTTTACAAATTTGTCTTAATTTAGGAAAGAAATCTGCTATGTAATTTAAGAATCTTTGTAACTGATTTTTATCTTTTATCTCATCTGAGAATTTGTCAGCAAAATCTATAGATCTTTGTATTGGTATTAAAGTATTATTGGTTATCTCATGTCCTAAAAACCTAATCCTTGTTTGATAAAGTTTTATTTTTGTTTTTGATAAAACTAGGCCATTTCGTATCATTGTTTTATAAAATATGTTTAAATGTTTGTCGTGTTGTTCAAGAGTTTTACTAAATACTAAAACATCATCTATATAAACAATAATAAAAGTATATGGATTAAATATTTCATTCATTATTTTTTGAAATTCGCTTGGTGCATTTTTTAATCCAAAGGGCATGACATTCCATTCGTATTGTCCAAATGGTACTGTAAAAGCTGTTTTGTATTTATCTTCTTCTGCTATTTGTATTTGCCAAAATCCTGATTTCATATCAAATTTTGAAAATATAGATGCATCGTGTAATCGTTTTAGTAAATCTTGTTTATTTGGTATCGGATATCTAATCCATTTTAGTGCAGTATTTAAAGGTTTGTAATTAATAACTAATCTTGGTGCACCTCTTTCAATTTCTGCATTTTTTGATACATAGAATGCTGAGCATGACCAAGGTGATTTACTTTTCCTAATTAATTTTTTGTTGAGTAAATCTTTTATTTCTTTTTTACAATATTCTAATAATTCCTGATTCATTTGTATATGTCTTGCTTTTGTAGGTATTGATTGTTCATTAAACTCTTTTTCATATGGTAGTGTTATTACATGTTTTTTCCTTTCCCAAAAAGCTGTTGGTAAATCAGAACATAAGTCTTTTTCAAATTTTTCTAATTTTTTAGAGATTATATCCTTGTTTTGTTGAAGTTGTAATTTTTCTTCAATTTTAATATTTAATAATTCTTCCTTAAGAAATTTCATTTGATTTTGTAAAGTATTTAGTTTAGAGATTCCTGTTTTTTGTAAATTATTTACATCACTATTAGATACAGGATATAAAAATCAAATATAATTTTTTGTCCTAATATTCTTGATTCTACTCCTCTTTGTGAAACTGAAAAGGGATATAGCATTTGTAAAAAATGATTTCCTAATATCACTTTTGTGTTTAAATTTTTTACAAGCATAAGACTTGTTTTAAAACAAATACTATTATTGCAAATATGTGCTTCGGGTATTTTGTATTTTACTTGTAATTTTGAAGAATTGGCTGCTGAAAGACTTTGTTTTGTTTTTATAAAATATTTTGTTGGTATTATTCCTTGTTCAACACAATTTAGGTCAGCTCCTGAGTCTAACATGGCTAACCCTTTGTATTCGAAGTCTTTGATCTTCATATGTATATGTACATACCATTTTTGATATCTTACACGGGTAAGAGCGTATATACTTTCTTCTGTGTCTGTAGAAGTACTTGAATTTGTTTCTGAAGAAGATTTTTTAGCAAAAGGGTTTTTAAAATGTTTGTCTAATTCTTTATTAGCTTTAGAAGTAGAAGCTTCATCATTGTAAGTTGAATGTATTTGTTTTTTAATTTCTTGTAGTGCTAATTTTGTTTCTATTTCCTTTTGTGTTTTTTGTAAATCTAAGTTACTTTGTTTTAATAATTTTATTTCTTGCTTTATTTCTCTAATTTCATGTTGTAAGTCTACTGATGAAATTTGTTTCTTTTTGTTTTGGAACATTTGTATAACATCTTCATATTGAGCGGGCTTAGATGTATCTGGTTTTTCTTCATTAATTGTTTTGGCTAATTGTTTTAGAAATTTTCTTTTTATAGTTGGTTCATCTATTTCTTTAATTTTTTCTAATATCTCATCGTATTGTTCTATTGTATTTAATTTATTATTACACAAACATATTTCTCTTTGACAGGATTGGCATTCATCATCATTACTTGTATCAGTTTGATCAGAAGAGTTATATTCATCAATATCTGTGGATAATTCAAGATTATCTATGTTTTGTAATATTTCTTCTGTTTCTTTTATTTTTAAATTATGGCAGATTTGTTGTATTTGTCTTTTTGCTGGGCAATTTCTAGCGATATGACCAGGTTTTTTGCATAAAATTTTTTTTATGGTTTTATGATATGGCTTAAAAGGCTTAAAGGATTTTTTATATTTTGTATTATTCTTATTATTGTCGTATCTTTTCTGAAAATGTGCTTTTTTATTTTTATTGTAATAAGCAGGGGGATTGTTTTGATAGTTTTTATTTGTTTTTCTATATTTTCTCCTATATGTACTATTTTTGTAATACGGGCTTCTATGTTGAGTGTAATTTTTCTTTTTGTATGGAGATTTTAGTTTATCAAAACCAAATTGTTCACACCAATGTCCTAGTTCTTTTCTTGTTTGAGTGGTTTCCTTTTTTAATTTGTTTTGTAGTTTTTGGTCTTGACATAATCTTAATCCTGTAATATTTACACAAGTAATTAAGTCTCCATAGGTAAGATTATCATAGGATATTTGTCCGTATTTTTGTTCTATTGTATCCTTTACTTTTTCTGAAAATAGGCCTGGTAGTCCAGTAATAAATTTTTCTTTCCAATGATAATTATTTGGATCAGCAAGATTAAAAACTCTTTTAAGAAAATTTTCTTTATACCATTTAAATTGTTCTAGTTTTCTGCATTTTAGGTTTTGTAATATTTCCGAATTCCTTTCAGTATATAAATCTATGTCTCCTATAAAGTGAGTTGTAATATTAAATATTAAGTATATTAATTGTGCAGGAGCTTGATTTCCATTTTCATCTAATATTGGGTGTCCATCTTGGTCTGCTTTTATTGCTTCTAAAATTTGTGTTTTTACTTGATGTGCTAGTAATTTATCCCACCAAGTTCTTAATTGACCAGTGAATCCTAATATAATGTTTTCAACTGCTTGACGTTCTGTAATATTTGTAGATTTGTATATATTTCCTACAATTATCATTTCTTTTGTAATATTTATTATTTCCATTTCACTTAATCCGTCAATGTTCCATTCATAAATGTTTTTTGCATTGTATGATTTTGTTGGGTTTTTTAATATTTCTAAGTCGTCAGGGTCTTTATTATAAAAATTATGTCTCATTGTTTGAATTGGAATTGTATTTAAGTTTTCTTCTTCTTCTGATTCTGTAGTAGAATTATATTCATTATTAGAAGAGGTATCTGACTCTGAGGTTTTGTCATTATAATCTGTTAGCATTCGGATATTTGTACTTGTACTTGTTTCTTCTTTTACTTTTAAATGTGTTTTAATTTTATTCATTAAGTCATTTAGAGGATCATGTAGTGTTGGTTTGACTTCAGGTATTATTAAAGTATTCTTAGGAGGGGGAATTTGTTTAGTAAACATTGTATTTTTATTATTTTTTCTAGTTGATGGATTAATTTTATATAATTCTGAATATTCTGTAAATCTTTGGGATTTATAATGTTCATCATTTTTGGTTGGTATTGGTGTGGGTCCCATTTCTACATCTAGTTGTGCAATTTCTTCTCCTATTGTGGTTAATTTTTTAGTAGAATTATCAATTTTTTCTTCAACTCTATCTAATTGTTGTCCTACGGTATATAAGTATAAATTTGTCCAATTATTTTGTAAATGTAAAGATGTTTGTTTTTTATCTTCGGTGTCTAGTTGATTAGTTTTATCAATGGGGTATGCACCATATTGAATATTGTCTTTACTAAAGAAAGTGGCTTCTAAAGGTGGTTTTTCATTTTCGTATACTTCGTGAGTTGGTAGAAGATCTGGTCCTACTTTGTACCATCGTCTTAGTTTTTTCTGTAATGTAGTTATTTTGTATAAGTAATCATGGTTTAAGAAATCAAAAAATGGTATGTTATATTCTTGTAATTCACAAAATTCATAATACTTTTCTTTTATTAATTTTTGTTCATTGGTATCATACGTTTGAAAAAATAGTTTTATATTTTCTTCATTGTGTTTACTTGTAAAATCTTTTCTTAAAATACTTTTATTTAGAATAAAATCATTTTTTATCATATTTAAAGTAAAGTCACTATCTTCGTAAGATTGAACATTGATTCCTTCATATGGGTGGACATTAATTCCTTCTCTGTTTGCTCCAGTACTGTTTGTTTGTTGTGGAATTTCAATATTAGTTTCATCTTCAAAAACAGTTTCATTCTGTGAAGAACTATCCTCATATTTAGTGTTTTGTGGGAATTCATATCTTCCTGATGTAGATTTTCTAGATGGTGTTTGGAAATTAAATTTTTTGTTTCGACTTAGTGACTGAGTTCTTTTAAATTTTAGATCTACCGATCCATCTTCATATTGTGTAATTTGTTCTATATCAGTTGTTTGATTTTGTTCTTTTCTTGGGACAGTTTTAGCAGGATATGACCATTTGTCGGGTAAAGTTATTTCATTCCATTTAATTGTTTTTGGTATATTTATATTAGCTTTTGTTTTATCAATTTCCCAAAAAATGGTTTCTCCTATTTTGTTCCTGTTAAAAGCATTAGGACATAGTCCTGTATTCATAACTTTAAAATATAATCTGATCTTTGGTATCAGAGCCTATTATTCAACAAAGTTATTTAACTAGCTCAAACAATTTACTTATTTGTCCCGAGTCGGTGTGTCACCTAGGTCTAAGTCACGCATTAGGAAGTGTAAGACGTGCATCCATTAGGTAAGGAAGTGTATCCGAAAAGCAAGACAAATAGTAAATCATGAGTTGGTTAGGTAATTTTACGAATAGAAGGCCTCCTAGAAATCAAGATCCTATGAACGATTATAACATACATATTGAGAATGATAACCATGATAACAATGAAAATGATCAAAATATTTTATCAAAAGAATTTTCTTGGAATACTCAGTCTTTGACTAATTGGAAACCACCACTTATTTCAAATACAGAAATTTATAAAGACAAAGGAATTTTTAACATAAAATCAAGATTAGCCATTAAAACAAAAGAAACTATTATCCCTTTATTTTCCAATAATCAAACTATGAGCCTATTTTCAAAATCATCTATAAAAAAATATATATCTCAAGGATACAAATTCTTACATATCGGACTAGTACAAATTGCTATTAAACACTTAACAATGGAAGGATTAAACACAAGTATACAAATAGCTTTAAGAGATGCTAGACATCTAAACTATACAGATTCGTTATTAGGAGCTATTGAAACAAGTTTAACAAATGGACCAATTCATTTTAATAGTTATCCAAATTTTACAATTTCTTTAACTGATCCTCATATCATGGACATCCTTACTTTAGATATTTTAACACATAATTATCATATGAAAAAAGGATCTCACGTATATGAAATATTTTATAGATTATATTTTAAAGTTATGAATACAGGACTATGTCCTAATGCTTTTAACAGGAACAAAATAGGAGAAACCATTTTTTGGGAAATTGATAAAACAAAAGCTAATATAAATATACCAAAAACAATTAAATGGAATGAAATAACTTTACCCGACAAATGGTCATATCCTGCTAAAACTGTCCCAAGAAAAGAACAAAATCAAACAACTGATATAGAACAAATTACACAATATGAAGATGGATCGGTAGATCTAAAATTTAAAAGAACTCAGTCACTAAGTCGAAACAAAAAATTTAATTTCCAAACACCATCTAGAAAATCTACATCAGGAAGATATGAATTCCCACAAAACACTAAATATGAGGATAGTTCTTCACAGAATGAAACTGTTTTTGAAGATGAAACTAATATTGAAATTCCACAACAAACAAACAGTACTGGAGCAAACAGAGAAGGAATTAATGTCCACCCATATGAAGGAATCAATGTTCAATCTTACGAAGATAGTGACTTTACTTTAAATATGATAAAAAATGATTTTATTCTAAATAAAAGTATTTTAAGAAAAGATTTTACAAGTAAACACAATGAAGAAAATATAAAACTATTTTTTCAAACGTATGATACCAATGAACAAAAATTAATAAAAGAAAAGTATTATGAATTTTGTGAATTACAAGAATATAACATACCATTTTTTGATTTCTTAAACCATGATTACTTATACAAAATAACTACATTACAGAAAAAACTAAGACGATGGTACAAAGTAGGACCAGATCTTCTACCAACTCACGAAGTATACGAAAATGAAAAACCACCTTTAGAAGCCACTTTCTTTAGTAAAGACAATATTCAATATGGTGCATACCCCATTGATAAAACTAATCAACTAGACACCGAAGATAAAAAACAAACATCTTTACATTTACAAAATAATTGGACAAATTTATACTTATATACCGTAGGACAACAATTAGATAGAGTTGAAGAAAAAAATGATAATTCTACTAAAAAATTAACCACAATAGGAGAAGAAATTGCACAACTAGATGTAGAAATGGGACCCACACCAATACCAACCAAAAATGATGAACATTATAAATCCCAAAGATTTACAGAATATTCAGAATTATATAAAATTAATCCATCAACTAGAAAAAATAATAAAAATACAATGTTTACTAAACAAATTCCCCCTCCTAAGAATACTTTAATAATACCTGAAGTCAAACCAACACTACATGATCCTCTAAATGACTTAATGAATAAAATTAAAACACATTTAAAAGTAAAAGAAGAAACAAGTACAAGTACAAATATCCGAATGCTAACAGATTATAATGACAAAACCTCAGAGTCAGATACCTCTTCTAATAATGAATATAATTCTACTACAGAATCAGAAGAAGAAGAAAACTTAAATACAATTCCAATTCAAACAATGAGACATAATTTTTATAATAAAGACCCTGACGACTTAGAAATATTAAAAAACCCAACAAAATCATACAATGCAAAAAACATTTATGAATGGAACATTGACGGATTAAGTGAAATGGAAATAATAAATATTACAAAAGAAATGATAATTGTAGGAAATATATACAAATCTACAAATATTACAGAACGTCAAGCAGTTGAAAACATTATATTAGGATTCACTGGTCAATTAAGAACTTGGTGGGATAAATTACTAGCACATCAAGTAAAAACACAAATTTTAGAAGCAATAAAAGCAGACCAAGATGGACACCCAATATTAGATGAAAATGGAAATCAAGCTCCTGCACAATTAATATACTTAATATTTAATATTACAACTCACTTTATAGGAGACATAGATTTATATACTGAAAGGAATTCGGAAATATTACAAAACCTAAAATGCAGAAAACTAGAACAATTTAAATGGTATAAAGAAAATTTTCTTAAAAGAGTTTTTAATCTTGCTGATCCAAATAATTATCATTGGAAAGAAAAATTTATTACTGGACTACCAGGCCTATTTTCAGAAAAAGTAAAGGATACAATAGAACAAAAATACGGACAAATATCCTATGATAATCTTACCTATGGAGACTTAATTACTTGTGTAAATATTACAGGATTAAGATTATGTCAAGACCAAAAACTACAAAACAAATTAAAAAAGGAAACCACTCAAACAAGAAAAGAACTAGGACATTGGTGTGAACAATTTGGTTTTGATAAACTAAAATCTCCATACAAAAAGAAAAATTACACTCAACATAGAAGCCCGTATTACAAAAATAGTACATATAGGAGAAAATATAGAAAAACAAATAAAAACTATCAAAACAATCCCCCTGCTTATTACAATAAAAATAAAAAAGCACATTTTCAGAAAAGATACGACAATAATAAGAATAATACAAAATATAAAAAATCCTTTAAGCCTTTTAAGCCATATCATAAAACCATAAAATTTTTTTTATGCAAAAAACCTGGTCATATCGCTAGAAATTGCCCAGCAAAAAGACAAATACAACAAATCTGCCATAATTTAAAAATAAAAGAAACAGAAGAAATATTACAAAACATAGATAATCTTGAATTATCCACAGATATTGATGAATATAACTCTTCTGATCAAACTGATACAAGTAATGATGATGAATGCCAATCCTGTCAAAGAGAAATATGTTTGTGTAATAATAAATTAAATACAATAGAACAATACGATGAGATATTAGAAAAAATTAAAGAAATAGATGAACCAACTATAAAAAGAAAATTTCTAAAACAATTAGCCAAAACAATTAATGAAGAAAAACCAGATACATCTAAGCCCGCTCAATATGAAGATGTTATACAAATGTTCCAAAACAAAAAGAAACAAATTTCATCAGTAGACTTACAACATGAAATTAGAGAAATAAAGCAAGAAATAAAATTATTAAAACAAAGTAACTTAGATTTACAAAAAACACAAAAGGAAATAGAAACAAAATTAGCACTACAAGAAATTAAAAAACAAATACATTCAACTTACAATGATGAAGCTTCTACTTCTAAAGCTAATAAAGAATTAGACAAACATTTTAAAAACCCTTTTGCTAAAAAATCTTCTTCAGAAACAAATTCAAGTACTTCTACAGACACAGAAGAAAGTATATACGCTCTTACCCGTGTAAGATATCAAAAATGGTATGTACATATACATATGAAGATCAAAGACTTCGAATACAAAGGGTTAGCCATGTTAGACTCAGGAGCTGACCTAAATTGTGTTGAACAAGGAATAATACCAACAAAATATTTTATAAAAACAAAACAAAGTCTTTCAGCAGCCAATTCTTCAAAATTACAAGTAAAATACAAAATACCCGAAGCACATATTTGCAATAATAGTATTTGTTTTAAAACAAGTCTTATGCTTGTAAAAAATTTAAACACAAAAGTGATATTAGGAAATCATTTTTTACAAATGCTATATCCCTTTTCAGTTTCACAAAGAGGAGTAGAATCAAGAATATTAGGACAAAAAATTATATTTGATTTTTTATATCCTGTATCTAATAGTGATGTAAATAATTTACAAAAAACAGGAATCTCTAAACTAAATACTTTACAAAATCAAATGAAATTTCTTAAGGAAGAATTATTAAATATTAAAATTGAAGAAAAATTACAACTTCAACAAAACAAGGATATAATCTCTAAAAAATTAGAAAAATTTGAAAAAGACTTATGTTCTGATTTACCAACAGCTTTTTGGGAAAGGAAAAAACATGTAATAACACTACCATATGAAAAAGAGTTTAATGAACAATCAATACCTACAAAAGCAAGACATATACAAATGAATCAGGAATTATTAGAATATTGTAAAAAAGAAATAAAAGATTTACTCAACAAAAAATTAATTAGGAAAAGTAAATCACCTTGGTCATGCTCAGCATTCTATGTATCAAAAAATGCAGAAATTGAAAGAGGTGCACCAAGATTAGTTATTAATTACAAACCTTTAAATACTGCACTAAAATGGATTAGATATCCGATACCAAATAAACAAGATTTACTAAAACGATTACACGATGCATCTATATTTTCAAAATTTGATATGAAATCAGGATTTTGGCAAATACAAATAGCAGAAGAAGATAAATACAAAACAGCTTTTACAGTACCATTTGGACAATACGAATGGAATGTCATGCCCTTTGGATTAAAAAATGCACCAAGCGAATTTCAAAAAATAATGAATGAAATATTTAATCCATATACTTTTATTATTGTTTATATAGATGATGTTTTAGTATTTAGTAAAACTCTTGAACAACACGACAAACATTTAAACATATTTTATAAAACAATGATACGAAATGGCCTAGTTTTATCAAAAACAAAAATAAAACTTTATCAAACAAGGATTAGGTTTTTAGGACATGAGATAACCAATAATACTTTAATACCAATACAAAGATCTATAGATTTTGCTGACAAATTCTCAGATGAGATAAAAGATAAAAATCAGTTACAAAGATTCTTAAATTACATAGCAGATTTCTTTCCTAAATTAAGACAAATTTGTAAACCACTCTTTGATAGATTAAAAACAAATCCAAACCCGTGGACAAAAGAGCATACTAATGTAGTTAAACAAATCAAATTACATGTGAAAAGATTACCATGCTTAACTATATGTGACCCTAATGCCCCTAAGACAGTAGCCACTGATGCCTCAGACATAGGATATGGTGGAATATTAACTCAAAACATAGATGGGAAAGACCAAATAATAAGATATTATTCGGGAATATGGAACACAACACAAGCAAGTTATTCTACAATAAAAAAGGAAATTCTTTCTATAGTTCTATGCATAACAAAATTTCAGGATGATCTACTTAATCAAAAATTTATAGTCAAAGTAGATTGCAAAGCTGCAAAAGATGTTTTACAAAAAGATGTAAAAAATTTAGCCGCAAAACAAATTTTTGCCAGATGGCAAGCCCTTTTATCAATATTTGATTTTGACATCGTTCATATTGCAGGCAAAGACAATTCAATTCCAGATTTCTTAACTAGAGAATTCCTACAAGGACATGGCAGACTTTCCACTAATAAATAACCAAATTTTTAATACACATGGTAGACGTAATAGATGGCTTAATAGAGGCTTTGATAACATTGATTATTTAAACCATTTAGCTAGACAACTAAGAGATCTTAAATCTACAGATTTTCCTCATACTTATGGAAATTATGAAATAAGAATACACTTTATGTATGTACGATTCATCATTAGTGATCTTGACGAATACATAGAAAACGAAGGAGTTTTCTACCATCAGAAAAAGATCGCAACAAATATGCTCATACAAGCAAAGGCTCTTTCCAGAAAAATGAGGAAGTTACATAAATTTCTTACATAAATGTATCTTTATGTATTTCATATGTTTGTATCTGTTACAAATTCAATAAAAACAATCTTTATTGCAGGCAATGGCAAATTTAAATGAAGAAGACTTACTCTTTTCTGAACAATCATTACAAGAATTAGAAAAATTAGATAAAGAGACTTTACTCATTTCACAAATACAACAGGAACAAACTTGGGACCTTTTTATAAATGGAAATCGTATTCATTTAAATACCTCCAATTACATAAATTTTTTATTACAAAAATCCCCAATACTTCTAAAAGAATGTAGAAACTTTCACAAAAGAACCCCTTTTCACAAAACTCAAATGCTTACATTTCATATACATGATTTGCAAGAAGTCTTTGAAAATAAATCTTCCTCACCTTTTTCAATTCTTATCAAATCTGAAATCTCAACTTTTAAAAGACTCACAAATTGTATTTATCATGATCATTATCCTAATCTTGAGGATTTCTTGCATATGCCAGATTAAAATAGCCTCGTACGAGACTACTGAAATTTACATACTAAAATTCTCCCTGTTTAGAATGATTTCAGGAACTTCGCTCAAAGGAAAGGCCAAAAAAGAACAATCCATCATTCAAATCAGACCTCTTACAAAATTCCCAAACTTCATTCCTAACAGAATGCCAATTCAACCAAAACTAGAAAATAGGTTTGCTACTCTTTCCCCAGATGCAAAACCATTCTCTCCCCCAATTTCAAAAGAAACATCATCCTCTCAAAAGACAGTTACTTACAAATCTGCCCTCAAAATAGAAAACCCTCAAACTTCTCAGCCCAATAGACAAATTGTTCCTAATCCTCACCCTAAACAAACACCACCCACAAATTATTTTTATAAAAATCATACCGATTCTATTTGTGTCCTAGAACCGGAAATTTATGAAATGACTGATAATTGGCATCCTTACCAAATATCACAATTTATTTTACCATCTTTGCACAATTATATTCCTGATAATTTTACGAAAAACCAATTTTACTATGAAACCATTCCGACACAAACAAAATCCGCCACTTTTCAATATTCCACAGATCATGTTGATAACACGAAAATTCGTTATTGCAAAGTCAAAATTTTAAAATTCCTGACTTTATCAGATTGGGGCCAAAAACCAAATGATTCTCGAGATTTACTAAATTCAAACAATTCAGCCAGATTTAATTATTATGATTATATCTTGGCTTGGTCAAGGGCCTTTTTTAGACAAAACAAATCTTTTTCTCTTTCATACTTCTTATATTTTTGTCCAAATTTTTCTTATCCAACCCCTTATTGGTTTCATCAATGGTGGAAGTCTTTCGGCTTAGACAAATCAATTGTCCCTACAGATGTACAAATTGCCTTCGGCCAATGGTCAACAAAAGTTTCTTACCCAGAACAAATTTCTCAGACTCCTCTTTGGGCCTTATTTTGTCATAATTTTCAAGTCCCATGGATTTTTATGACCGAATTTGACTTAAGAGAGGAACAAATGTGTGACTGTTCGACAGTACAAAAGTGTGAGTGTGTACAAAAAACAATCTTACCAATTCTGATTCGAAAGTACAAAATAAAATGGTGGGACAAAACTGAAATTTCTCATTGCAATTCTGGAGCAGTGACAAAATACTTTCTTTCAAAACCAGAATATTGCAAAACAATTCCTCTCAAACAATCTCAACAAAATGAAGAGTTTTTAGCCAAGAAACAACAGATTATGTCCCAAATGGCTAAATGTACAAATTCAACGGATTTGGAAAGACTAATGGTCCAACTTAGTGACGAAGGAAGCTCATCCTCCATGAATGAAGGGGATACTCAACCTAATGATGACTTCTACACACAACCAGACGATCTAGAATTAGATCTGTGAAGCTGCACAAAAAGAAGAAGGCAGCCGCCCTGGCCCACCACTGGCCACAAAATTCAACAAAGCATCAGCCGCCCTGGCCCACCACTGGCCACAATTTTCAAAAGAAGAAGGCAGCCGCCCTGGCCCACCACTGGCCACAATTTTCAAAAGAAGATTCCTCCTGCCCACCTGCAAGACAAAAATCGATTAGTATATAAGAATGATAACTCTCATTGTAAGAGGCAGGCTCAATTTAGTATCAGTTTTAAATTCTCTCTAGATATTTCTCTCTCTAAAAATACTCTTGTACTCATCAACCATCTTGTACTCTCAACAATTTGCAATACACAAGTAAGTTTATTACTCTTGCCTCGAGTACTTACAATTATTAGTTAATTGCTACAATTTATTCTTAATACAAAACCGTTACGAAAGGTGGAAACCACTAACCTTCCAGACCTTCGGGTGACGGATAAACTGAGGTTGAACGAAAGCCTACGTATACGTATTTCAAAAGTCAAAGTTATTTATTGTTATTATCTTAATATGCATGCTTTAAAATCGGACCTCTGATCTTTATATATATATATATATATATATATATGTAGCCTCGATATGACTACGTGTTATAAATTTGGTTAGTAAATTCGAGGGCAAATTTCTTTTAAGGGGGAGAGAGTGTGACGACCCATCCCAATTTCATATAAATTTTACACAAAATATTATTTTATAATTTAATTTGTGTCAGTTTGATTTTTTTTAAAAGACTTACTTGATCTATTATAATATTAAATAAAAAGTATTTGAGTTGCAAGATGATTAACTAGCATGAGTAGAAGCTAAAATATTTGAACTAGTATTTGTAAATGAGCAAGAGAATACATCTATATAATATCTCGATTCTTAGTTTTATTTCTAAGCTTTAAAATAGCTTTCACCGATTGACTTGTCTTTGACTACCCAATATAAATTGCCACCTGACTTAAAGTTGGGTGACTTTGACAATGACCTGTGACTTGGATAAATAATGAATGTATGTACTCTTTCTTTGTTTATATATTATAATACTCTTAATACTAATATAAATTAAAAGTAAAACTATCTAGTCCACTAACTTTGACTAACTGATCTTACTCCACGATATTATTTGGGAAAAGCATACACCGACTTTGCTTCAATATTTATATAAAACAAAAGCTAATTCTTATCTTCTCTCTCTCTCTGCGCACATACACTTTCAATTCACTTTCCCAATTTCTTTCTTTTCTCAGTGTTCATGGAAGATGAAGGTAGGTTTCTTCTTATTTTTAATTTTCTTACTATCAATTAATATTCCATTCTAAAATCTAATTACACCAAAATGTTCAGGGTGTTGAATAGGTCGTTTATATCCGATTAGAATATATTTTCATCGATACTTTCCCCATAGTAGGTAAGTTACTATTTCCCCTTTAATTATAAAAATGTTCATACATATTTATTATGATACTTTTTCTGATAATTGTTGCTTTGGGGGAAGTATTGGAGCTATTTGCTATTTTGGCGATTTGGTGAGGATTCTCACTATTGGAATCATTTTATGGGTTTATATACATAAAATAGGAAGTTGTGATAGTACTTTTGAGATAGTGAAATAGATTTAGTGTGTAAGTTGTGATAGTACTTTTGAGACGGTGAAATGTTTATTTAGGAAGAAGTACTGATTTATGGCCGAACAGGTGTGTGGGCGGCCGCCCAAATAGGGCGTGCGGCCGCACATCTATCTGAAAGAATTTGGTTGTGGGCAGGGGAGTTTTGGGCGGCCGTACAGGTAGGTGTAGGCGACCGCCCAGGTTGCTGAAAAAAGTGAGATGTTCCAATTTAAGTGATTTATAGGTCAATTTTGGTCTAGGTCTTGGGTAATATCATAGGGTACCTAGAGGGTTATTGTGGAACACCAAAGTGGTAGAATTGTTCCGTTTGTGATCGAGTTTGGAATGATATAACCGTGTAGGTTCATTTTGGTTGTGTTACCTCTTTATGATGCTTTTGTGGGATTTCCTACTTTGAAATCCTTTGTTTGAGAAATGTGTTTAACGTACTTGGTTGTTGAGCTCTTTATGGGCAGCTTATCATCTTTATGATGTACCTAGTATGGATCCCTATTTTTGAATCATACACCGATTGTGCAATAGTTAAAAATGGTCCAGCTGGTCTTACTTGGTTGAGTCGGGCAGTGATTAATATTATAATGGCATACGAGTCAAGTTCAGTATAATGTTTGTCACTGGTAACCCACGTTTTCCCCCTTCCTTATTGTGTGGTTGGGATGAGCTAGCTCCCTTGTGTGAATATTATAGCTACACTTTTAGGGTTATGACTTTGTGTCATTTTCCCACCGTTGTTGTTATTGGTTGGTTCTGAAACCCCTGCTTCAGCTCTTTGATGCTGCTCTGTTGATACTGCTCAGATTATTATATCTTTTTGGGAGAACCTTGGCTAAGTATCCTTTGTTTTGTGTTTATTTCAGCTTTGTGCGCTGCATGATGAGTTGATCGTTATTTCCAACCGGTATGGGACGGTTGGCGATAGGGAGCATCTCATTTGTTGTGTAATATCTGTTGTTTAGTTATGCTGTTATATGGTTTAGTTATTCAGTTAGTATGCATGATATTATGCCATGTAGCTGCATTATTAACTTATGAGATTTATCTCACCCCATTCTTTGTTTATTTGTTTTCCTTAGTTTTCAGGCAAGGAAGATCGTCAGTAAGGTACGACTTAGCGGGAATGTTTGAGAAGGTAGTTGCTCTATTGAGCTTATGTATGTTTATTATCGTGCGGACGATGATTTTACTCGGTTATATAAACTCTGTAAATTTGGGTATATGTCTTTTGTGCATGTAATAAAGTGTTGTTATTATTTTGGTGCTGGCCTTTGTTTCCAGGCGTGTCTAGAGTTTTTCACAACTCTAGTTGGTTTGGTTGTTCATTAGTAAAGGAAGTTAGCCTATTTTCATTTTAGTATTCTGTTGTCGAGCAAGTGTAGTTCGTGTATTATTCAGTTTTATGGATAGTGATAGTATTAGCAGGCGTCATGTCCATTTTATTGCAGGGTTCACGCACCTGGTTCGAGGCACCAAATAGGGCCTCGGGACTCGGGGCGCAACAGTGAAAGTTTGTTCAACATCTATCGTAGGTTCAATGTTATTTTTTTTAGGTCTCGAACAATTCGAAATATATTTTACTCCCACTAGTCTTTTTAGAGATAAACAATTTATCTAGAAAAGTACCATCATAAGCAACAAACAATTTGTTTCTTAGAAGTAAAATAATATCCTTAAGTTTCCTTAGGATATCCTATTAAAATACATTTATTAGATTTAAGTGTGAGCTTGTTATAGACAAGTCTTTTTGCAAATGTCTCACCATCTTAAATCTTCATGAGTGACAAAGTTTTCTTTCATTCCATATCAAATATGGTACCTTTGAACCTATTTTGATGGAACTCAAATTAGTGTGATTATAGCGGTTCCCAATGTATAACCCCAAAATAAATAATGGAAGATCAATTTGACTTTATCATCTAATGAACCATACCCAAATAGGTTCTAAACCTCCATTTAGACACATCATTCCAAAATAGTGTTCTTTGTGGAGTTAATTTTGAAACTATTTCACAACCTTAAAGATGATTGTCAAATTCTTGGTTCAATTATTCATCATCGCGATCAAATCAGAATCTTTTAATAGTTTACCAAGTAGTACCAAAATCCTCTTTTAGCATTGCCACTTAATGCATCATATACATCAACATGTATTAGGTCTAATAAGTTATTAGCCATTTTACTACTCCTAGTAAAAGATGTCTTGGTCCAAGTAAATAAGATTTTCATATGTCATATGATTCAAAATCGTATGACTTTAAAACTCCATCCCATGGAATTTTAGATATGCGTTTCTTATTTATTTGATCAAAACAATAATGTCTTAAGAATTTATTTTTTTATGTTTTAGTCTTATTTATTATTTTGTTCTTCAAGATTTAGGATATAAGATTCATTTATATGATTTAACAGTACGATAAAGCAAATCGTAATAAATAAAGCACTTTTTTTATTCTCAATAAGAAATAAATATCCTTCATTATCTTAAAAGGAAAACAAAATAATATCTTCTACTTAATGAGTAAAGTCACTTCATAAGTGTTCTACGAACAATGTTGCAACTCTTGCATCATTACCATTCATAGATTAACTTTACCTTTCATAAATAGTCTTTTTATTTACTAATTTTTTCACATTTATACAAATGTGGGATCCACATCGGTATCCAATACCCAATAATTAGAGGTATAAATATTAATTTTATAACATAAAATATTCGAAGTGGTAGTCTCACTACCATTCACTTTCTTTGATCATCCAGAATTTTGATTACAATTTTAAATGGTCAATCCAATTATCATACTACAAAATTGCATTGTTTAGAGTTATAATTTTTTAGCCACAATTATTTCCTTTAGGTTTGACAATATTTGTATTACCTTTATCTTTTAATCCCCTTTTCTTTTAGAAATTTATGTAGTCAAAAATTAAATTTTCGACTTAGATCATCATCATCTTTCGTACTAATGTTCAGATATCGAGAGCACAGACTGTACGGCCGAACTAAGCCATAAGGCAACCACATTTTCGTACATCATTCAGAAACTTAGAGAACAGTCCATACGACCGAAACTAAGTCAAAAAGGCATCCACATTTCCGTATGGATCTGCAGCCTGTTTCTAAATTCCATGTCTCATCAATTTTAATGATTTTAGCAATCCAGAACAATTATGGATTCTAATTTCAGTTATCTTGAATTCTGAATTGACATCACTTTTTAGAAAACAGGGTGAAAACCAGCCATCTGAAACTAGATTCAATCCCAGATTCAATTCAGAACATCACTTGCTTGGTCGAGTCTTAAGACCCGCTCGGCCGTGCACCACGAGAAGTAGACTTTAAATTTCCAAAATTTATCCTAGAATTGCTTTCCTTGATTCAATTAGGATTTGGTGTTCACGGTGATCGAATCATCATGATCATCAAAACCAAGAATAAACAATTTATTCATGAATCTAAGATTATCAACAAGTTAATCAAATTAAATTTTGATGATCATACGGAACATATTAATCAAATTAATATTGCAATTTAGGTTACTTAGGATTATTAAGAATGTATAATTTCCATTCTTGCTTTAGAACAATTTTTAAGCTCATGATCCAATCAATGAAATTAATTTCATTCTCTTTGTCCTTTTAATGACCAGATCGCAGTAACAAACATAGTTAAAGTTTAATTTAACATTCTACACAAATATGCAAATAAATATACACCTATATTTCATACCAATCATATAAGAGATAAATAGTTGTATTTCATAAATACTCCCACTAAATTATATAACCTTCATATACAACAATTGTATAATATAATTTATGTGGGCTAAGATCCAACTTTAATTTAATTTCAAGTCCGCTTTGGCGATACTGCTCAAAATTAAATTAATTAGGTAGACAACTCTTATTAATCACATCATATGTGTCTCTTAGATCTTTTATGAGATTTTAAGTAGACATCTTATGTCAAACATGTTTTAATCTCATCTTGTTCCTTAGGCCCAAAACTTTATCTTTTGATAACCTAATTAAGTCAAACCATGATAAACGTATAGGAACCACTCTTTCACTCATCTTGTTCATACAAGGATAGAATCAATGCACCTACGCTTTGGCGTAATCCTCACAAAACTACCCGTGTAATCCCAAGTGTCTATCATGGATTGGCACATGACTTAAATTTTCAAAAAGGTTCTTTTATATAGCAACGCGCGTAACAAAGGTATAATTATTCCAATTAATTAATGAACGGATACTATGTGAATATAATTATGAATTTTAGATTTTCATAGAGTCCTACTCTTGGTATAATACATATTGAATAATGAATTCTTTCATAGAGCCCAACTCTATTAAGAATACATACTTCATAGAATCAAATTCCATGAACAATACGTATTCCACAATGCATCTCAAAGTCTGAAAAATGCGAATTTAGAAATCTGCATTGCACGGGAACTGCACGAAAAATTTGAACGAATTCGTGTATTGCACGCGAACTGCACGAAAATTCTGGACTGGACATGCGATGCACGTATTCTGCACGAAAATTCTGCACAAAACGTGCATTGCACGCGAACTGCACGAACGCAATTTATCAAATCTTGATCTTTTAAGGATTTAACTATTTATGATAATCAAATTATCATAAACATCAAACCCTAAGAACAAACAATTTGTTTTTCAAGATCAAGAATCATCAACTCAATAATCCAATTAAAGAGATTGATGATCCGATAAATAGATTAATCATATTAATCATGCAACTTGAAAACCTTGTTCATAATCATATTATATCTTATATAATTGTTTCACCAAACAATTCACATAAATCCATTATTCTAAATTCACATCATGCTAGATCATATAATCAAATCATAGATTTAACATGATAATATTAAAATAACCATACATGAACGGGGCTCTAATACCACTCTTGGGTTTTGAGGGTCCTTGCGCAGCGGAAAACGGCAATAGAAAATCAACAAAACCCATGAGCCCATGGATCCATTCATGATGATTAAATTAATAGGAATATGAATTTAGAATACTAACCGTTGTTGTGCGTTTAAAATTTTTAGATCTTCAAATCTTCAAGTCTTCAAGCTTTATGATTTGATCTTCTCCACGTTCTTCGGATCACGATCATAGGAACACGAACTTGAGATGCTAAAGCTAGCATCCTCTATGTGTATCCACACATGAACAAATATCTAGAACAATTCTAGATCTGGACTTCTAGATCCCATAGAACCTCTTTCTATCAAAAGGCTATATGAATATTATGTGTTCTTGATCTTTAATTCTCAATCTTAGATCAAGAATTATGTTTCTCTAACATATTGGGTTGCATTAGTTTAATGGCTATTGAAAAGATATATTTATAGTCCCTAGTTATTAACCCTTAATGACCTAGAAGACCTAAATCCCGTCACCCAATTAAACTGCAAGAAATTGGCCCAGGCACCTTTGGCATGGTTGTGCCCTAAAACTGGCACGGTCGTGCCAATTGGTGTGCACAGGCATTCCCCGCTTGATTATTATTGGCACGGTCGTGCTTTATAATCGGCACGGTCGTTCTCTTTATCTGGCACGGTCGTGCCAGATCAAATTTAGCCTTTTGGCCTTTTTAACAATTCGTTCTATTGTGTGTGACTCCATAGGATTATATTAAGTTGGTAATGAGTCCAAAAACATTTGTTCTCATAAATCATGAGCGGAGCCTAGCAGGCCATCATGATTACCCAATTGATATAACTTAACGAAGCTCGTTTATCCTCATAGAACATATCACAATCCTGTTGTCACGCGATATCATATTGAACATAAGTCATGGTGCACGTTAACTTATATTGTTCAATGCTTTCTCGATCTTGAGTAGATTGATATGAGCAAATGACATTGAACACATCAATTCATTTGAGCATGTCCACGCATTTCATCAATCTCACTCTTCGAGTGGCCCAAGCAGATATGTCTCTTGAGGGAGGGACAAATTCCACCTTGACTTATCATTCTTGTATACAAGAATATGATTATGCCAATCATAACCTTTATGACTATATGGTTAAGGGTAGCGGTTGACTATGTCAAACATAATGTTCATCATGTGGAACACCATGATAATCTCAGGTCTAAGGATATCAAATGATATAACTATATGAGATTTAATTATGACATTTGACCATGACATAAATCTCACAGCGGGTCATGTCCAGTACATGTTCACCAACACGTACCCATAAGTTTAACTTGTATCACATACACATGATCATCGATTAAACTTATACTAGTTCTTCATAAGTACTAGGGACGGGGATTATTATAATAAATATGCAAAAACATATAATAATCCAGGTTGTTATCTCCATAACATATGAGAACATGACATAACATGAGGCCTTTCTCAAGGACCTAGGGCGTAATCTCCAACAACATTTTGCTAGTAAAATAAAAGACTAATGTCCAAGGTGGACTTTGACTAAAAGACTCTCTAGAACCTACGAAGATTGAATAACTCTTTTTTTGTTTTATTTTTTTCTTGAAGGAGGTAGCCCCCGTGTAGTTTCTTCCTTGCTTGAACTTTGTTCACGCCCATGCGTTCCTTTGGCGGGTGATGAATCCGTTATCAATGAGGCTTTGGATCCTCCTCTTCAGCTGGATGCAATCCTCGGTGTCATGACCAATATATTAGTGATATTTGCAATATTTGGAGGGATCCAAGTCTTCTTTCATAATGAGCGGTTTGTAGTTGAGTAAAGGAGACAACTTGCCAGCTCGAACTAGACTTTTGAAGAGTTTGGATAATGGCATACCCAAGTCATCGTACTCGCGATCATCCTTATTTTCACGAACCACCTTTGAGGGTGGTTTAGGTACTAGTATCCCATGTTGATGAGTAGTCATAGGAGGCATCCCTATGGGAAGAGTCTGTGGTGGCCCATACATTTGAGGAGCATATGGGTTTTAAAATTGAGCAGGAGGGAGAGTGTGGTTGAGGTACTCGTAGATGCCATAGATATCTGACCGGAGACGCTCTTCAGTGTCCTTTAGAGACTTGTACATCTCTTTCTGAAAGCAGTCTGCTTGCTTGAGGAGGACAGTCTCAAAGTAGGCTTCTTGTTCATTGAGAGCGGTCTGGAAGAGGGTTGCTTGCTCGTTGAGGATGGTCTTGAAGTGGGCTGCTTGCTTATTGAGAGCAGTGTTGGTGTAGAGAGTTGTCTCTAGACCTTGGGTAGCAGCTTCAGTTACAACTTCGATGTTCCATTTAACAGACATGATGCTGGATTCTGTAATTGTTGTGGCGGGGTTAAGTCTTCGAATTAAATTAGATCCATAGTTAAAGATAAGGCATTGTTTATAAAATCAATTTTTGTGAAAAGACTCGATCTCCGTATTTTCGAAATGCATTTTGAATGAAAAGGCTAAAAGTTTGACCGGGCCGGAGCTGCCTACGTTCCCCTTACCATGAGGGAGAGATCCCACACAATGAGGCTCAGGTCACTGTAGTTCGAGGTAAGAAAGACAAGTAAGAGAGTGACCGCAAGAGGTCAGTGATTTTTTTTTGAAAACCATAAGTATTAGAAGATGACCGTAGAGGTCAAAAAAAAAGAGAGATGACTCGATCCTTGGTCAAGTAAAGGTGGTGGAACCCTATGTAAGGTGGTTTTTGAATTGAATAGGTATCCAATAATGGTGGGGATGAAAACGATTGACCTAGTTGGGTCAAGGTGAAGGGGTTGACCTAGATAGGTTAAGACAATGGGTTTGACCTTGATGGGTCAAGGTGACGGGTTGACCTAGATGGGTCAAGATAGTGGGTCAAAGCAACGGGTTGACCAAGATGGGTTGAGGTAGCGGTTTTACCTAGATTGGTTAAGATGGTGAAATATAACCTAAGCGAGTTAAGACATGGGTAATTTGACCTAATGATAGGTTTGACCTAGACGGGTCAATGATGGGTTTGAACTAGATGGGTCGATGATGGGGAAGCCTAGATGGATCAGAAGTAGGTCGGTTGACCAAAGTTGGTCAAAGTTTGACCTAGGCAGGACGGCGGTAGGTAAGTTGACCTAGAAAGGTCAAAGGTTGACTAGGTTGGTTCATGCAACATGATGAATGATGACAGTAAAGATGATATCAGATAACCATTTTGGCAAGTGTTCTTAAACTTGATCAAGGTGTATGGTTTAGACACAGACAAGGTTAAACCTCAACCACTCGTAAGCGTACACGGTGAGTTAGATAACCCGTATGCCACAAAGATAAAGGCGACGGGATCGCCTAAATCTGTGCATTCAGCGGATTATTCGGAGTAGGGTGTGCAGTGTGACACAGACTAGTAGTAGTGTGTGATTAAAACACGATTGTTATGATGAGATGCAATGCATGAGAGAGTTCTACTAGCATGACAATTCATAGTCGCAGTATTTTAAGCATGAATCAAACACAATCAGAGCAGATCTAGAACATTTAAAACATGCTATAAATACTAAAATCGCAGGAAATAGAACAGATCTAAATTTCCAGAAAGGTACAGCCATACGACTTAAAGAGAGGCAGACGGGTCCTAGGCAGGCATGCGGACCCTAAGTACAGAAACGCCAAAAATATGCAGAATTGCAGTTTCAAAGAAGTAGAGATGTGTGGGGCAGTAAAAACACATACAAAATCATGAAGTAATGAAAGTCAGAACCTCTTATGTTTTGAAAAAGGTTTTCAAAAACAAGTCCCCAGTAGATTCACCACTGTGAATGCGCGTGATTAAAATTGAGAGTCGCCACACTGTTTTATTTGTAGTTAAAACATTGGAAAACCCATTTATGAGATTAATTGGGTTCGGGGGTCAAGAGAGTGAAGAGCGACACTGTGGGGCTCTTAGTCCGGTTGGCTCGTCAGACAGCGGAGTTGGTTTCTTGTGGGAAGAGGCCTCGGACAGACGAGTGATACGCAATAGTGGCGACGTCCCTTCATTTGATGCCTGAGTAGATAGGATTCCCCCGTCCCCTCTTTCATTTTTGTTGATGTAGTTATTTCCTCGGAGTAGGCGGAGAAAACTTTTCCTTTCTTTTGGTTTGTACCTGTGCAACAAATAAATCCTAACTCTAGCACATACATATTTTTCAATTTTAGTTTTGCTTCTGACTGTATAATGGTTCGAATCATGCCCGTTTGGTCAACCGTGGGTTTTTTATGAGATGGATTCGTGTTAGGCCATTTGTATGTGATGTATGAACTATTTGGGTGAGATTCTGAGGTGCTTGAGACATGTTTTTTGACATGTTGGGTAGCCTGAATTTTGAGCAGAATTGTTGCTGTCTGAACTGGAGAGATGTCTCGTACGAGGTATCAATGTCTCGTACGAGTTTTCTCTTAAATCTGCGACAGTTTCTCCTTTTTCCTCAAGGATTTGGTATCCAAACTCATATATAAAGACCTCTAGTCCGTCCTAGAACTCCATGCAGCTTCAAATCAGTTCTGGGAACTCTCCTTTTAGAGCTAAATTCTCAACTTTTTGCTCTCGATGACCCTAAGAAAGTCCGTCCCTTCATCAATGATTGTTGATGAATTCTCTCTAGACTCTGAATTGGTGGAGCGCTATAAGGATGACTTAGCGATGTTCATTCGTTCCTTCGACAAGTCTCGCTAAGAGAGATTCGTGGAGATGTTTGGATTCAAAATCCTTTTTTACTTTGAAGAACTTAAAGACGGATTGGAATCTCTTGAAGGGAGTAGCACTCTTTTGGGATCCTTCGGCCCATCTTTTCAACTTTTCACTTAATGAGATGGTCCTCACCGTGGAGGAGTTGGCGACTATCTTGGATATGCCATTGACCAGTGTGATTGCGGTTCCTAATCATGATAAGGTACCGTCAGAGTCTATTAGGGATTTATTGAGCATAGGTCTTCATGAAGCGAAGAGCTATATTCACAACCGTTATGTCGATCTCTCCGCTTTGCTAAGGAGATTTAGGGGTCACGTGACACGCATTCATGGTGTGGATTCTTAGTGTTGCCTCTTGGCTTTGTGCTTATTTTAGAACGTGATTTTCATGAGCAAGTGTGTCATGGCGGACACGGAGCTCGTGGACATTGTTTTGCAAGCTAGAGGGCGGGCCTTCAACATTATTCCTCTTATCTTAGGGCAGACCCTTCATGGTCTTGATGAGTTGCATCGAACCGGCTCCATGACTCGGGGAATTCCATTGTTGTTGACTATTTAGCTTTGGGAACACTTTAGATTGTTGAGTCCTCCGACCGAGTATTCTCCTTATACCTTCCATAGCGGAGATTGCTAGTGAAATACCTTAGCATTGATAAGTGGGCCCATCTTTTTGTGAAATCGCTGACCAATGACATTGCTTGGTGTCCACCCTTTTGGAAGTTGAAGAGGTTTGTAGCTAGTACCGATGGATATGAACGGGTCGTTCTCTCGGGTTTAAGAGATTCCTCTTTTAATTTTTCTCGACGGGTGATGCGACAGTTCAGTCAGCGACAGGACACTTTTGTGTTAAGGGGGACATGCTCGAGAAATTTCTTTCATGGACTTGGAGTTTACTGCGAGTTTGGCTCGTGCTTGGGGGCAGGGCACCACCACGGACCATTGGACCAATCTTCGTCATGATGGAGGGAGCATTAATTTATCAGATAAATATTGGATTGGCTCCTTAAGGAATTCCGTCCCGATGTCGAGGGTATTGATGAGATTCGTTATCCTTTGTTGGGGGACCAATTCGAGCCTAGCTTGAGTTTGAGGAATAAGGAAGCTAAAGAGGATCCTTCTAATGTCAGTGTGGACGCTACTCAAGGCTTTCTGGATAGTGACTTTTATGAGAAGAGAGCGGATGGACTTCCCGGTAAATTGCAAGCTCTTGATAGGCCTCATGTGTTCACGAGATTGACTCCCTCAGTATTTAGCAGACTTGATGTTCCTCCCGGTTTCGAGATACCTTGGTACAAGAGGAAGAGAGATGATAAGATGGACTGTGGTCAAGCCCCCACCAAGTCAAGGAAGAAATAGATCTTTAGGAGTATCGAGAGATTTCTTAGATAGACCAATATTTAGAATTTTAGTGTTTTATTTATTTTCTTTTGTAAGTTGGTAGCTCATGTTGGGAATTTTCCTATTGTTTTCTTGAAATGCATTCAATTAATAAGAGAACAAGATTTTTATTTTTATTTATTGAATAGACCGGACCAAAAGGCTGCCTACGTTCTCCTTTTACATCAATTAAATAAGGAGCTCAGGTCATCATAGTTCTTGTTCAAGAAAGAGAAAAAAGAGTGTGCTGACTGTATGACTTGTCTCGTACGAGACAGTCCCCTATTTTTTTTTTATTTTTTTATGCACACCTTGATTTTTGCCTAGACTGCCCTTTCAGGTTTTCAATCTAGCGGGCTTCTTTTCTCGTGCTCTGTCCTTTTTTTTGAAATAGAGGATGGATCTATGAGTAGTATTTCTTCAGCTTGTCCATGTTGACGGGATTTGGCAGTTGATCTCCATCTAGGTCTACGAGTTGTACCTCTCCTCCGGAGAAGATCTTCTTGACTATGTAAGGACCTATCCATTTTGGTCCCCATTTCCCCATGGGGTTGAATGGTCCAGGACGATGTTTGCGTAGGACAAGGTCCCCTTCTTTGATGTTTCTGGATTTGACTTTCTTGTTGAATGCTTGGGCCATTCTCCGTTGATATGCTTGGATATGCTCGGTGGCTCGAAGTTGTCGTTCATCTAGCAGGGCTAGTTGTTCGTAGCGGTTGCTCAACCATGTGACTTCATTTACTTGGTTTTCTAGGAGAACCCTTAGGGAAGGTACTTCCAATTCGATTGGTAACACTGCTTCCATCCCATAGGCTAGGGCGTATGGAGTTTCACCGATGGCGGTATGGATTAAGGTACGGTAGCCCCAAAGTGCAAAAGGTAGCTTTTCGGGACAGTCTCTGCCAGTCTTAGCCATTTTTCTGATGATGGTCTCTATAGTTTTGTTAGCAGCTTCGACTGCTCCATTAGTCTGTGGTCGGTACAGTAATGACTGATGCCTCTCTATCTTGTACTCTGCGAGTAGTTGGTCACATTCTTTCTCAAAGCGTGTGCCATTGTCGGATATCATCTCATGAGGTACCCCATATCGGCATATAATCTTGGTCTTAATGAACTCAGCCACCTTCTTGGTATTTAAGACTTTGTAGAATTGAGCTTCGATCCATTTGGTTAAGTAATCTACGGCGACCAATACGAACGAGTGCCCATTGTGACCTATCGGTGAGACTTTGCTGATGACATCTATTCCCCATGTAGAGAATGGCCAAGGGGATGTTATGGGGTATAACATGGACGGTGGTGCGTGTTGTATGTTAGCATGTATCTGACACTTGAGGCATTTCTTAACCATGTCGGCGTAGTCAGTTTCCATTGTAGCCCAATAGTACCCTAGTAGGATAACTTTCTTTGCTAGCATGTTGCCATTCATGTGGGTTCCGCAGACTCCTTGATGGACTTGGTCCATGATATCTATGGCTTCGTTCTCATCAGCACAGAGTAGACACTGCTTGTGATGTGTCTTATAGAGGCAGTCACCTATAATCATGAATTGGGCAGCGAATCATCTGAGAGCTATCTTGGATTTAGGTGATGTGTCCAGTGGGTTCCGTCTATGAGGAAATGCCATATGTCGTAGTACCATGGTTTATCGTCCAAGGTATTTACGGAAACAAAAGTAACACGCCTCTTTATGGTCATGCAAGTCTATGACCGAGTGATAAGCGGGAGTCGTTCGTATCGTAACTTTGAATGTTTTGACTTCAGTGTTGGGTTTCGATCAAACACGCGCAGCGGAATTTAGCATTTAAAATTTTGAAACCCAAAGCCATGGATCCGTTCATATGATTAAATCAAATACAACATAAGAATAAAGGAATAAACTAACCCTTGATGGCTATCAAATTCTCTTGGTCTTTGGTGGAGGTTTGAAGACTTGATCACGATCACAAAGCTTGAACACGAACTTTGAAGATGATGATTTTCACCCTCTAGTGGTATCCACACTTCGAACGAATATCAAAGGAGCTTCTTTGATCTTGGTTGCTAGACCAAATTGTGAAACACTTTTTCACAATCAAAAGAACTATATGGAATTTATTTTGTGTATTATTTTGTTCTTCAACCAAGAATGTCTTGGAACAAAATAAACCCTCTCTCAAACTCTTTGAGACTCACAAAATCATTAGTTAAGAGTGCTGGCCGAATTTGGTCTTTTATACACAAGTATGACCTATTCCAAATAGGAAACTTGTGTCAAAATCCGTCCAAAATTCGTTTCCTAATCAAATTAGGAATCTGCCACCCGACAGTACTGTGCGGCCGCCCAAAAACCTCTGTGCGGTCGCACAACTATCTGAAACAAAACTGGTACAAAAATGGGCTAAGTGTGCGGCCGCCCAGTCCATTATGTGCGGTCGCCCACTTCCCCAGAAAGTCCAGAATTTCCAAAATTCCAATATAGTCCTTTTAAAGATTCGTTCTATTGTGTGTGACCCTCTAGGATTATACTAAGTTGGCAATGGGTTCAAACATGAAACCATAAGATATGATTAGGTTCTAGCAAACCGTCATACCTACCCAATTAGTATAACTAGATACAAGTTCGCATTCCTTTTAGAATATGTCATAATCCTTTTGTCCACGATATCATTGAACACAAGTCATGGTCAAAGAGTCAACTTGTTTTGTTCAATACTTTCTCGATTCCGAATATGTTGATAATCCAAATGACATTGATCCAATCAATTCATTTGAGTCCGGCCGAACATTTCATCAACATCATTCCTACGAGAGGCCCAAGCTTGACATCTCTCCGAGGAGGGACAAATCCATTTAGCTTATTATTCTTCCCTACGTGAATCCGATTATGCCAATCATACCCTTTATAACTACTCGGTTAAAAGTAGCGTTTGAATATGTCAAACATAATGTTCATCAAGTGGAAGACTATAATAACTTCATGTCTAAGGATTCAAATGACATAACTAATATGAGATATATGTATGACATAGACCATGACATAAATCTCATAGAGCGGGTCATGTCCAGTACCTTGTTCCAAACAAGTACCCATAAATCCAACATGATCATCCCATGATCATTTAGCCTTGATACTAGTGCTTAACAAGTACTAGGGACGGGGATTATTATAAGTAAACATGAACAACAATAATAATCAAAACATCTCTTTATTGATATGAAATAAATGATAACAATTACAACATTTATTAAACGTGCCTAGGGCACCACTACCAACAATATCCCACTTGCCCTAGGCCCAATCTCCCATGTATCTAATACCCATGGACCTAACATGACCATCATGTTTAGCTTGTGGAAGTCCCTTTGTCAGCGGGTCCACAACATTGTCATCAGTAGGTACTCTGCATATATTTACGTCTCCCCTATCAACGATCTCTCGAATGATATGAAAACGCCTAAGTATGTGTTTGGATTTCTGATGTGCTCTTGGTTCCTTTGCTTGAGCAATAACACCATTATTATCGCAATAAAGGTCTATTGGATTAGCAATACTAGGAACCACTTCAAGTTCAGTTATGAACTTCTTAATCCAAACAGCTTCTTTTGCAGCATCCGATGCAGCAATATACTCAGCTTCTGTTGTAGAATCAGCGGTTGTACTTTGCTTGGAACTCTTCCAGCTTACAGCTCCACCATTTAACATAAACACAAAACCCGATTGCGATCGGCTATCATCTTTGTCGGTTTGGAAGCTTGCATCCGTGTAAGCATTTACAACGAGATCATCTTCCATTCCTCCATAGACCAAAAACGAGTCTTTAGTTCTTCTCAAGTACTTAAGAATCGCTTTTACAGCTATCCAGTGATTTTCCCCAGGGTCGGATTGGTATCTACTTGTCATGCTCAAAGCATAAGACACATCCGGCCTAGTACAAATCATGGCATACATGATGGACCCAATTGCCGAAGCATATGGAACATCATTCATTTTCTCACGCTCATCTTTTGTCTTAGGACATTGAGTCTTGCTTAGAGAAACTCCATGTAACACGGGCAAGGTGCCTCTCTTAGAATTTTCCATACGGAATCTTCTAATGACCTTGTCAATGTATGTACTTTGGCTTAAACCAAGTAGCCTCCTTGATCTATCTCTATAGATCTTAATGCCAAGAATATATGCGGCTTCACCCATATCTTTCATTGCGAAGCACTTTCCTAACCAAGTCTTCACAGACTGAAGTGTAGGAATGTCGTTTCCAATGAGCAATATGTCATCCACGTATAAAATAAGGAATAGCACTATGCTCCCACTAATCTTCTTGTATACACAAGGCTCATCTTCGTTCTTGATGAAACCGAACTCTTTGACCGATTCATCAAAACGGAGATTCCAACTCCTAGAAGCTTGCTTCAATCCATAGATGGATCTTTGCAATTTGCATACCTTAGAATCTTGTTCAAAACCTTCTGGTTGTGTCATATACACATCCTCTTGGAGTTTTCCATTCAGGAAAGCGGTTTTGACGTCCATCTGCCATATTTCATAGTCATGATATGCGGCAATGGCAAGCAAAATTCTTATAGACTTGATCATTGCTACGGGTGAAAAGGTCTCATCATAGTCAATACCATGAACTTGCCTATAACCCTTCGCTACAAGCCTAGCTTTGTAAGTATGCACCTTCCCATCCATGTCAGTCTTCTTCTTGAAGACCCATTTGCATCCTATGGTTTTTACACCTTCGGGCGCATCAATCAAATTCCAAACTTGATTGTCTTGCATGGATTGCAATTCGGATTCCATGGCTCCAAGCCACTTGTCCGAATCAGGAGAAGACATCGCCTCTTGGTAGGTTGACGGTTCATCATTCTCAATGATTTCTACCTCATTACTATCCGTTACGAGAAATCCATATCTCTCAGGCTCGGATCGTAACCTACTAGATCTGCGAGATGCTTGTGTATTTTGAACAGGTTCCACAACTCTTTGTGGTTCTTGTTCTCGTTCCACTATTGGTTCAATGTTATTTTCTGGGTCTCGAATTTCTTCAAGATCTATTTTACTCCCACTGATTTCTTTAGAGAGAAACTGTTCCTCTAGAAAGACACCAGTTCGGGCAACAAACACTTTGTTGTCCTTTCGGTTGTAAAAGTAATATCCTTTAGTTTCCTTAGGATATCCCACGAAAATACATTTATCAGATTTGTGTGCTAGTTTATCGGAGATAAGTCTCTTGACATAAACTTCGCAACCCCAAATCCTCATGAAAGACAAACTAGGTCTCTTTCCACTCCACATCTCATATGGAGTCTTTGGAACCGATTTAGTTGGAACTTGATTTAGTGTGAAAGCAGCGGTTTCTAGGGCGTAACCCCAAAAGGATATTGGAAGATCAACTTGACTCATCATTGATCGAACCATGTCTAACAAAGTCCGATTCCTCCTCTCGGACACACCATTCCATTGTGGTGTTCCGGGTGGAGTCAATTGTGAAACTATTCCACAATTCTTTAGATGATCATCAAATTCTTGACTCAAGTATTCTCCACCTCGATCTGATCGAAGTGCCTTTATACTTTTGCCAAGTTGTTTTTCTACTTCATTTTGAAATATTCTAAATATCTCAAATGCTTCACTTTTATGTTTCATTAGGTAAACATACCCAAATCTACTATAATCATCAGTGAAGGTTATGAAGTATTGAAATCCTCCCCTAGCATTGCTACTTAATGGTCCGCATACATCGGAATGTATCAACCCAAATAAGTCGCTTGCCCTTTCACCCAACTTGGTAAAAGGTGTCTTAGTCATTTTTCCAAGAAGACACGACTCACAAGTATCATATGACTCTAAGTCATATGAACCCAAAAGTCCGTCCCTATGGATTTTTGAGATACGCTTCTCATTAATATGACCAAGACGACAATGCCACAAATAAGTATGATTTACATCATTAGGTTTAGATTTCTTATTTACATGATAGACATTATTTTCATTCTTGACATCCAAGATATAAAGGCCATTAAATGAATTAGCAATACCATAAAGCACATCATTTAAATAAATAGAAAATTTCTTATTCTCAATAAGAAACTTAAAACCTTCATTATCCAAACAAGAAATTGAAATAATATTTCTGCTTAAATCCGGAACATAATAACAATTGTTCAAAACAAGAATTAATCCGGAAGGTAAAGTGACTTCATAAGTCCCTACGGCTAATGCAGCAACTCTTGCTCCATTCCCCACACGTAGATCTACTTCACCTTCTTTAAGCAGTCTCCTATTCTTTAGTCCCTGCACATTTAGACAAATGTGAGAACCACATCCGGTATCCAATACCCAAGAATCAGTGGTAGAAAGGAGAATATCTATCATATAGATACCTGAAGTCGACGCAGCCTTGCTGCTCTTCTTCTTCTTTTGCTCTTCCAAGAAAGCCTTGCAATTACGTTTCCAATGACCAATTTCTTGACAATGGAAACAGATTGCATCCTTTTGTGAATCGGGTTTTGCCTCAGAAGCCTTGGCAACCTTTGCCTTGCTTATCTTGGGTTTGACAACTTTTGCCTTACCCTTTCCTTTGGCACTAGCCTTCTTCCCATCATGAACCAAGAGCACGGGAGAACCTTTCTCCACAATTTTCATCTCTGCAGTTTTAAGCATCCCATGCAACTCAGAGAGATTCTTATCCATTCCATGCATGTTATAATTCATTACAAACTGATTATAACTTTTAGGCAATGAATTAAGAATGAGATCCGTGGCTAGCTCCAATGGGATTGGATAGCCAAGTTTCTCAAGGTGCTCTACATAACCTTTCATTTTAAGAAAGTGAGGACTCACTTGTTGCCCTTCATTCATTTTACTAGTAGTGAATGCAACAATGGTCTTGTACCTCTCTTGCCTAGCTTGCTCTTGAAACATGGTTCTCAACTCCACGCCTATCTCATAGGCTTCCAAATGTTCCAAACTTTGTTGGAGTTTTGAACACATAGCGGCAAGCATGAGACAACTTACATCTCTAGAATCATTACGATGTTTCTTGTAATTGTCTCTTTCTACCCTAGGGGCAGTAGGCGGTGGTTCAGCGGGGAGAGGCCCATCGAGAATGTACAACTTATCTTCTTGCCTAAGAACGATTCTTATGCTACGGATCCAATCCATAAAGTTGGTACCATTCTCTTTGAGCTTATCCTTTTCAAGGATTGATCGCAACGACATTGATTGAGTGTTATTAGTCATTATCTACAAATATGCAAAAATTTCCAAAATTTAATAAGTACCGATTTTCATTAAAGAGATAAATAATGTATTTTTCAAACAAAATACTCCCACTAAATTATATAACCTTCATATACATCCAATGTATAATATAATTTAAATGGGTTAAGATCCAACTTTAATTTAATTTCAAGTCCGCTAAGGCGGATTACACAAAATCAAATTAATTAGGTAGACAACTCTTGTCAATCATATCTCATATGACTCTTAGTTCCTTTTATGAGATTCTTTAAGAAATCCAATTTCAAAAAGCATGTTAAACCTCATCTTTGCCTAGGCCCAAAATTGTTTTGACGCCCAATTAAGTCTAACCATTTTAAAATCACAGTTAATGTGTCCCGCTAGGGCGTGCCCACACTATCTATCTTGCTCATACATAAACAAATTTAATGCATCTCGCTAGGGCGAATCTACATTAAAATCACTCATGTACTAACAAGTGTTTTAATCATGGCATGGCAATAAAAAAACTTAAAATTTTCTTTGAAGGTTCATCACATATAGCATATAACACATTTATGAGTACATAATATAAACATGTTACACATCAAGTTTAGCCACTAAATTAATCTCCATTAATTTAAGCATGGTATTTATGTGTCATTAGTTTCTCTATAATTATGAGGATGGGACTATTTCAACTTTGGTCATTATCTCCAAATCATGACAACAAGAAGTGCGGTCGAACTAAGCCATTAGGCAACCACAATCCCGCACTAATTCAAGAGACCAAGAAAGTAGCCCATGTGGCCGAAACTAAGCAATAGATGGTCTCGATGAACGTAGGCCAATTGCATTCACAATTCCACATGGATCTCCAAACTTTGAATCAAGAACTTTGTTTCTCAATTTTAGCAATTATGAACTCTTCATAATTCTAACTTCGTTTCATCTTTGAAACTTTGATTGCGATCAAGTTTGGGAAACACAATCTCGATGAACGCAGATTAGCCATCCAAACCTTGAACCAATCTTAGAATCACAAGACTAAAACAAATAGGAAAATCAAACCCCAAGATCCACACACAAACCAACTACCCAAAACCCATTATAGATCAGCAGGTCTGGATTGGTTCTGTTACTGGTTTTGTTGAACCTCTCGAAAATTCCAAATTCTGATTTTTGAGCAAAATCAGACATTCTGATCTTGGCGTGCGGCCGCCCAAAAGACCTGTGCGGTCGCCCAAAAACCGTGCGGCCGCCCAGTATCTTCCGTGCGGTCGCCCGGTTCAATCAGAATGTGCAGAATTTTAAGTTCGAAAATTTTGTCTCAAAATTGTTTTTCCCTGATTATTAAAACTTTGATCCAATCAAAAATTAATAACCAACAATTATGAATCCACCATAATTTATTTATTGCGATTGAATCGTGCGATTAAAGTTGTAAAACAATAAACCACATAAAATCACATAACACATATATATCACATATTCCAATATTCATATCATGCAAGGCACATAAACAATTTATATACACATAACATGATCTAGGTATTGAAATAATCAACATGAACGGGGCTCTGATACCACTGTTGGGTTTCGATCAAACACGCGCAGCGGAATTTAGCATTTAAAATTTTGAAACCCAAAGCCATGGATCCGTTCATATGATTAAATCAAATACAACATACGAATAAAGGAATAAACTAACCCTTGATGGCTATCAAATTCTCTTGGTCTTTGGTGGAGGTTTGAAGACTTGATCACGATCACAAAGCTTGAACACGAACTTTGAAGATGATGATTTTCACCCTCTAGCGGTATCCACACTTCGAACGAATATCAAAGGAGCTTCTTTGATCTTGGTTGCTAGACCAAATTGTGAAACACTTTTTCACAATCAAAAGAACTATATGGAATTTATTTTGTGTATTATTTTGTTCTTCAACCAAGAATGTCTTGGAACAAAATAAACCCTCTCTCAAACTCTTTGAGACTCACAAAATCATTAGTTAAGAGTGCTGGCCGAATTTGGTCTTTTATACACAAGTATGACCTATTCCAAATAGGAAACTTGTGTCAAAATCCGTCCAAAATTCGTTTCCTAATCAAATTAGGAATCTGCCACCCGACAGTACTGTGCGGCCGCCCAAAAACCTCTGTGCAGTCGCACAACTATCTGAAACAAAACTGGTACAAAAATGGGCTAAGTGTGCGGCCGCCCAGTCCATTATGTGCGGTCGCCCACTTCCCCAGAGAGTCCAGAATTTCCAAAATTCCAATATAGTCCTTTTAAAGATTCGTTCTATTGTGTGTGACCCTCTAGGATTATACTAAGTTGGCAATGGGTTCAAACATGAAACCATAAGATATGATTAGGTTCTAGCAAACCGTCATACCTACCCAATTAGTATAACTAGATACAAGTTCGCATTCCTTTTAGAATATGTCATAATCCTTTTGTCCACGATATCATTGAACACAAGTCATGGTCAAAGAGTCAACTTGTTTTGTTCAATACTTTCTCGATTCCGAATATGTTGATAATCCAAATGACATTGATCCAATCAATTCATTTAAGTCCGGCCGAACATTTCATCAATATCATTCCTACGAGAGGCCCAAGCTTGACATCTCTCCGAGGAGGGACAAATCCATTTAGCTTATTATTCTTCCCTACGTGAATCCGATTATGCCAATCATACCCTTTATAACTACTCGGTTAAAAGTAGCGTTTGAATATGTCAAACATAATGTTCATCAAGTGGAAGACTATAATAACTTCATGTCTAAGGATTCAAATGACATAACTAATATGAGATATATGTATGACATAGACCATGACATAAATCTCATAGAGCGGGTCATGTCCAGTACCTTGTTCCATACAAGTACCCATAAATCCAACATGATCATCCCATGATCATTTAGCCTTTATACTAGTGCTTAACAAGTACTAGGGACGGGGATTATTATAAGTAAACATGAACAACAATAATAATCAAAACATCTCTTTATTGATATGAAATAAATGATAACAATTACAACGTTTATTAAACGTGCCTAGGGCACCACTACCAACATTCAGTCCATTCGGGAATCTCCACAACTGATGCTAGCATGGCTAGCGAATCTGCTAAGCGGTTCTTATCTCTAGGAAGATAGTAGAAAGTGACTTCTTTGAATTGTTTAACCAAGTCTTGGAGATGGTCATTGTATTTCTGGAGTGTAGGATCTTGTACCTTCCACTTTTTGAGTGACTGATAAATTATGAGTTGTGAATCTCCATACACCTCTAGTTCGGTCACATTTCTTTCTAAGGCTGCTTCAAGCCCCGCTATGCAAGCTTCATACTCGGCGGTGTTGTTAGTGGCCTCAATGTCAAGGCGAATTGCGAGTGAAGTGTATAAATCTGAGGGATATACTAGTAGCATGCCGATACCATATCCTCGTTTATTGGATGCGCCATCTATAAAGATCCCGCCCCGCGCACGCGGATATGCGACGGGTTTTGGGGGCGAAACGCCAAACACGGTTAACACGCCAAAGATAACGGAGTCGCCATTTTCGTTAATTATTTAACCCAAAAAAAAGAAAAGGTTAGAGGTTCTCTTAGTTCGGAGGTCAGGTTACGCCTTGGGAAGAGTTTCACGTCACCCAAGCCGAGTCTCCCTTGTGTTAGTTAACGAAAGTGCATGTGTGTGTGTGTAATTTAAAAGGGGAGAAACTGACTGCTTAGCAAATCCAGTTAGTTATTTAACAGAAAGGGTTTATTTTGCAAACTTTTTGGTCAGAAAAGGAGAAAAATGGAAGATGCCCTCCCCGGCCAAAGTAGCCGTACGGATGGGGAGGGCTCTCCATGGCATTTTTACAGTTTATCACAAAGACAGTCCAGTTTCAGTCAAAACAGAGGATCTTTGCTGAAACTGGACTGGAATGTTGATTTCCAGTTTATGATTAACAACAAAACTTTGAAGAGTTCATTCCTATGCACCTTGATCATCAAAGGAGCCCCAAAAACAAAGATTTGGGTGTGATCAAAGGCAATCATTGGAGAAATTTATGAAAAGTTTATGAACATGACATTCAAACCAAAATGACCATTTGGTGGATAAAGATTGAAACTTTACCACCAAAATGGACTTATTACACAAGATTAAACCTTTAGGAACACAAATATAACATAAAGATCAAATATTTATGTCTCATATTTGGTGATTTATGGCTAGGCCATGGTTGGGATGATAAAGATTGAAACTTTATCCCCCAATCATGACTCTTATGGCCAAACAAGAATAACATCAAGATAAAATGTAACAAATCATGATCATCCTAGGTTTTATCCCATAAATCACACACTAGGTGTGAAGGGAACCTTGAATCACCTCATGATTTGGATCATATACATATATAATCATAATATATATAGCTTGGAAAGGTCAAGACTTGTATAATATGTAGATATAGTGCTTGAGATGGACAAGACTTGCAAGAAATATAAAGTGCTTGAAATGGACAAGACTTTGCAAGAACAAGAAGAAGTAATACAAAATAAACATGTAATATTAACAAAGATAAAAAAAGAGTTTGAGATGAAGAAGAAGATGGGGAGAAGGAGGCCTCACCTATTGTGGTTATGGCCTATCTTCTTCTCTAATCACTCAAAGGTGTATATCACTCACTTTCTGCTCTCAAACTGGCACAAACGTTTTTTTCTCCCCTCCTGAAATGATCAGCATGGGGTTCAATTTATAGGGACTGAGGCCACCCAAACCAGCCGTACGGCTAGGGGCCCCAAGTACCCAAACCATCCGTACGACTCGACTTGGTGAGCTTCTGGATTTTTCTAAGTTTAATTCCAGTTCAGTCCTGGAATATCAGGTTCATCCTAGTGAGGTCCTGGCCTATTGGTTTATCCTTGAATGGTACCAAGAATTCCTCTAAGTAGGTCATTTTTAGATTGGGGTACTTACAGAGCCCCTCAGCAACGTCGCTTTTGAGGAAAGCGGGGTTGTCGACAAAATAAGCATCCCAATCTGATGGGAGGACGGCATAGTCGATTTGGGTGAGAGAATTTCAAGGCTACTCAAACCTATAAGCATCCCATTTTGATGGGAGGACGGCATAGCCGATTTGGGCTGAGAGATTCTAAGGCTACTCAAACCTATAAGCATCCCATTTTGATAGGAGTACGGCATAGCCGATTTGGGTGAGAGATTCTAAGGCTACTCAAACCTATAAGCATCCCATTTTGATGGGAGGACGGCATAGCCGATTTGTTCTATGGCTGGACCTAGAGGTATAGGATTCCTACGTCTATTCGAGGGAATCAAGCCTAACGTAGTTCGGGTGAGAGATTTTAAGGCTACTCAAACCTATGGGCCTTAGGTGGATATCCATTCATCCTTTCCTAAACAGGCATGGCTCAAAGGCCGGGCTTGGTCAACTTGGCCCTATTCGGAGGGGGTTGACTAAAAGGAGTTGGCATGGCTCAGAGGCTCAAATGATGGGCATGGCTCAGAGGCTAGATTTGATCGACTTGGCTCTATCGGAGAGGGTCGACTCGAGGAATAGGCATGGATCAGAGGCTCAAATAATGGGCATGGCTGATCGACTTGGCTCAATCGGAGAGGGTCGACTCGAGGGTAACTGGTCTTACATCCGACTAAGGACTGCCGGGACATATTGATAGGTTTTCTCTAATCTGGCCGCTCTCGGGGACAAAGGTTTTCTTAACCTAATCATGACTATACTGGTCTTACGCCCTACCAAGAGCTGCCGAGGCGATAACATCTTAACTTTCATCCTGGGCTTACGAGGTACGGCCGGGACTTTCACGATTTCACTTTCTACCCTGGACTTACGAAGTACGGCCGGGTCGACAAAATCCAATGGTCTTACATCACGCCGGACGGCCAAGGATGAATCTCACGGAGCCTAATGGACTTATGTCATTCCGGACTGCCAAAGGACACAGTCTCACAAAACCTAATGGTCTTACGTCACGCCGGACGGCCAAAGGACACATCTCACCACACCTAATGGTCTTACGTCACGCCGGACGGCCAAAAGACAATCTCGCTGAACCTACTGGTCTTACGTCACGCCGGACGGCCAAATGACACAATCTCATGAAACCTAATGGTCTTACATCACACCGGACGGTTAAAAGACACATCTCACCACACCTAATGGTCTTACGTCACGCCGGACGGCCAAAAGACAATCTCGCTGAACCTACTGGTCTTACGTCACGCTGGACGGCTAAAGGACACAATCTCACAAAACCTAATGGTCTTACGTCACACCGGACGACCAAAGGACACATCTTACCACACCTAATGGTCTTACGCCACGCTGGACGGCCAAAGGACGAATCTCGCTGAACCTACTGGTCTTACGTCACGCCGGACGGCCAAAGGACACAATCTCACGAAACCTAATGGTCTTACGTCACACTGGATGGCCAAAGCACACATCTCACCACACCTAATGGTCTTATGTCACGCCGGACGGCCAAAAGACAATTTTTCATATTTTTAACTGGACTTACGAAGAACGGCCACGTTAACTTCCAAAATTCGCATTCTTAACCTGGGCTTACGAAGTACGACCGGGTTAAATCACACTCTTAACCTGGGCTTACGAAGTATGGCCGGGTTAAATTTGCATTCTTAACCTGGGCTTACGAAGTACGGCCGGGCTAATTTCACATTCTTAACCTGGGCTTACGAAGTACGGACGGGTTAAATTCGCAATCTTAACCTGGCCTTACGAAGTACGGCCGGGTTAATTTCACAAGGTTCACATTCTTGACTCGAGCTTACGAAACACGGCCGAGCTAATTTCACATTCTTAACCTTGGCTTACGAAGTACGGCCGGGTTAAATTCGCATTTTTAACCTGGGCTTACGAAGTATGACCGGGTTAAATTCGCACTCTTAACCTTGGCTTACGAAGTACGGCCAGGCTAATTTTACACTCTTAACCTGGGCTTATGAAGTACGGACGGGATAATTTCACATTCTTAACCTGGGCTTACGAAGTACGGCCGGGTTAAATTCGCATTCTTAACCTGGTCTTACGAAGTACGGCCGGGTTAATTTCACAAGGTTCACATTCTTGACTCGGGCTTACGAAACATGGCCGGGTCAATTTCACAAGGTTCACATTCTTGACTCGGGCTTACGAACACGGCCGGGTCAATTTCACAAGGTTCACATTCTTGACTCGGGCTTACGAAACACGGCCGGGTCAATTTCACAAGGTTCACATTCTTGACTCGGGCTTACGAAACACGGCCGGGTCAATTTCACAAGGTTCACATTCTTGACTCGGGCTTACGAAACACGGCCGGGTCAATTTCACAAGGTTCACATTCTTGACTCGGGCTTACGAAACACGGCCGGGTCAATTTTACAAGGTTCACATTCTTGATTCGGGCTTACGAAACACGGCCGGGTCAATTTCACAAGGTTCACATTCTTGACTCGGGCTTACGAAACATGGCTGGGTCAATTTCACAAGGTTCACATTCTTGACTCGGGCTTACGAAACACGGCCGGGTCAATTTCCAATAAAGCTGGCCTTACGTCCATCTATGGACTGCCCGGTTTTCATTTTCATTGGCAACCTAATTTTTCTAGGTTTATGAGCCGAGAGGGGCATTCTGGATATTTTCCAAGGGGGAGGGGCCTAAGTCCTATTTCAGAAACCTAGGGGGAACCATGCTCAAGGCGCCAGGGGCCAAAGTGTAAATTGTGTGCTGAGATTTCCTCTCGCCCAAACTAGCCGTACGGCTTAAGGAGGCGTCTCCTTCTTTTTCAAAATGGCAGCCTTACGGATGGTCTGCTTCATTTTTTGAAGTTCAGGCTGAAAAACAGAGAGGGAGAGGCGATTTTCGAGAGCATAATCTTCACCATTTTCCCGAAATTTCTACCTAATTCATTCTAGGTTCGCTCATGGATGCTCGGGCAAGAAGAGGTTACCCAAAGGGAGCGGATAGAAGGCTCGACATGGTACACAATTTCCGGGGCTACCATATTGCCTTAAATGATGTGGGAGCGGGTTTCTACAAGTCTCCCGACGTCCATCTATGTCACGAACGAGCGGTAATCATCCTTTCCTACTCGATTTATATCCGTTTTGAGAAATTTTGTGTATTCCCTAATTCTAGGGTCTACGTTCATGTTATTCAAGATCTTTGCACTTCTTGACACAATTTCACGAAGTTAGGTTCATTTTTGTGTCGTTGAGATCACTAGGGACTTGGGCATGTACTCATTTTGTCATTTGGACATGCCTAGCTATACTTTTCCAATATCAAAGAGTGTTGTCCCGCAATTCATGCGTAAACTACTTGTACCTTTGGTTCAACTAGTCATTTTGACACGTTCGAGTGCACGCTAGTATTTCCTAAGACAAGTTACCGCACTTATATAAGGATTCGGTATACTAAGGTTCACAAAAGGGACGGGAGAAAACCTCTTCAAGTAAAACCTCACACTTTCCTTATAAAGACACACCCTCAATTTGAAAAAGGTGGAAACCCATCTTCGTGAACATGCCCTCAAACGCTCAATGCAATTTGAAAAGGGAAAAACATATCTTAACACAAAACACTCCCTCAAGTGCCCGACGCGACTTGAAAGGGAAGAACACATATTTTCACAAAACACACCCTCAAGTGCCCGACGCGACTTGAAAGGGGGGACAAAACACATATTTTCACAAAACACACCCTCAAGTGCCCGACGCGACTTGAAAGGGGGGACAAAACATTCATTTCTCAAAATTATGGTGCTAAAAGGGCAAATTTTAAAAATGCTCATTCCTCAAGGCAAATCTTTTAACGAAGCATGCCAGTCAAATTTTTATTTTAACTTAACCGCGAGGTTTGTTATGCATAAAGTCCTTTGGAGCTTTGTCCATTTCTTAGGAGCGATCGGGAGTGGAGAACCCTTTTGTCGTCAATGTTGGGGTAGCCCCATGTCCTTGTAATCATCGATGTTGGGGTAGCCCAATGTCCTTGTTGGCGTCGGTGGCGGCATAGCCCCATGTTTTCGGCCGGCGTAGCCCTAATGTCATAGTTTGACGGTTAGGAACCCATCCCTTTTTCATGACACACCCTTTCTTTTGCCTAGGCCGCCCTTACGGGTTTTCAACCTAGCGGGCTACTTTTTTTTTTTTTTTTTTTTGCGTCTTTCATGGCACACCCTGTTTTTTGCCTAGGCCACTCTTGCGGGTTTTAAACCTAGCGGGCTACTTTTTTGGTGCCTTTCTTTCTATTTTTCTCTTTCTTTTATGAGTGATCCAACCGACTCGACGGGATGGGGACTTAATATGTCCTTTTGGGGGAAACATGTAAGGGCCTTTATTTAAGCGGGAGAGAGTCCCTTTATGTTGATGAACAATGTATCATGAAACGGGAGGAAGCCCTTGCTTGACAAAAGACAAGTGTTTAGCTCTTTCCTAAGATGTAGAGAAGAAGACTTGTCAAGACATTTGAAATTGACCTTAGTTAATATCATCAAAATGATTGCTTGAATGGACCATGTTCATTATTAAGTCAGGATTATAACAAGAAATTAGCCTTGACATGTATAACTGTTGTGATCAATTGAGATTAAGATTCGATCAATGGCAAGATCGGGAAGGAGAAGGCTTTTTGGGTCATTTCAGGGTTTCAGGGTCTTGGCGTGACCACAGAAAGGGGTTTTAACCAAAGAAGGGGAATCATAATTCATGTGTTCCTTTGTGGAGCCGAACAATGTCTATCTGAAAGATCGGTCATTGGCGCGACCGCAGAGAAGAGACTTTGGTTATTTTTGGGAGGGCCAAAGGTTCGATGGCTTTTCTCATGTTGTGACCGGACCCAAAGGTTTCCTACGTTCCCCTCAATGTTAGGAGCTCAGGTCGCCGTAGTTCGTCCTTAGGTTGTCTTTTGCTGAAATTGGCTTTCTTTCGATGTTGTTTCGGAGGACGTTGTTGCTCACTTTGCTTTGCGATGAACTCCTTGATATGGACCTCTTGGGGTGAACCCTCTTTGGTGTGAACGGGCCTTTCTTTCCGCCATTTCCTTTCCTCCTTTCCATACATTCATTTCCTTTCCCTCTTCTCCTTTTTTTTTTTTTTTTTTTTTGGAGGAGGTAAACATTAGCCCCAGCTCGCTTTCTCGGGCATTGGCTCCTTTGTAGCCCCTTGGTGGCGTGCCTGTTACTTTGGGCTGACTTTGAAGATTTCGGGAAGCCTTATGCTTGGTCGCACACGTGTGAGCACTGTCAAATCTCGGTGGTCGAGCAACAACGTCCTCACCTTTTCACTGTCTCGGCATGCCTTCGATGTGCATCAAGAATTGGTTTTGGAAAGGTGTATCGGGTTGTGTATCGGGGAAGTGTTTGAGGGAATACTTGCCATTAATGGTTTCTTCATGCCAATTGATCACAACATTTATTCACATCAAGATTAATTGTTTGCGTTTAGCATTTCTCATTCGTGTTAGGTCCATTCGCCCTTAATGAGTCGTCATTGACTAGTATGCTTAGAAGTCAATTCATCATTTTGGGGACATAGCAATCAGTTGATCATAACAAGCAAGGCAATTTCAAGAGTAAACGTATATTGCAAATAATGTCTCAAGTCTAGAGAGAAGAGAATGAAAATGACTCTTTTATTGAGATAACTTTGTACATACATGTCCAAGTGAGGACCTTTGCAAAAATAAAAAGACACAGTCCGGGACGGACTTTTGGTGAAAGTCTAGATCCTACGAGGACTCATCATTTTTTTAAGGGATGGGCTCCTATTAAGTGCGATGGTCCGTTTTCTTCCTCAATTGTTGGAGGGTTTGTCGGTGGCACATTCCATGTCTTCCACGGGGAACTCGGGTTCCTTGTCGTCGGAAAAGACGTCGCGAGGTCTCCACTTAGCTTGGCATTGCAATCGCCGGACTCGCCTTTGGCCATCTCCTTTTGGTGGCTCCTTTTCAAGGGGGCGTAACCTCGCGCATGGCATTCGGCGAAGGAACGGATCTCTATTTGATGTAGCCGCCTTTGGGCCTCTGAGGCATGGGTCTCTTCTCGTGGACGGTGTCCCAATCCTGCTCAGATGGATGGAAGTCTCAGACGCCATTTCAGATGTGGGCTCCTTGGTTGATGTTTCCAGTGGACAAGACCACAAAGGATTTTAGCATTTTAAACCTCGAGGTGAAATTATAACCATGATTTGAGAGAAACGCCTCATTAGCGCATTAGCCTTTTGGAAAAGGGTTGACCTCTTATTTTAAGAAAACCTGATTTCCAATTTTTTTTTTGAATGAGGATTGACACACACATCTTTTATTTGAGTAAAATACTCACACTTTCAAATGGGGTTAACGAAGAGAAGATCATGACTTAAAACGGGCTTCTAGGAAGAGGTGAGTGATTGACTCACTTTCCAAACGGACTTCCTAGGGTGACGGAGAGCAGCCCTAAGGGTCCTAACGTAAAGGTTACGGGGACAAGGAGCCTCCTTGGCTTGTCGGAATATATTCAGGATAACATGGGACAAAACCTTACTGGCTTGGGACCAGATGGTACTCACACTAGTTTGAGGCATCAAGGCGATCGGAGCAACTGAGATGGTCATCACATGGAGGTGCAAACTGAGGAGGCCAATGCTTGACCAAGATATATTACCATGTGGTGCCATGACAGCTAAACTCAAAGGGGTCATGGGAACGAAATGGCATGAGGGGCGCAGAATTGGTCATCATGTGACGGCCCAAGGAAAGGGGAGAGAGTTACCCTAAGAACCTTTTGTTTCTTTTCTTTAACAGATGCTTTGGAGGATAACAGGGATCTGTCCAAATACTTGACTAACTTCCTAGGGAACTATGCCTAGGGGTTTAACGGGGACCTAGGGGACAACACCTAGGGGTTTGGCGGGGGTTTCAGCGGGGATCACAAACGGGATCACAACGGGGATCATAACGGGATCACAACGAGGATCATATCGGGGATCACATCGGGGATCACAATCGGGATCACAATCGGGATCACAACAGGGATCACAACGGGATGGAAAGGGGATCACAACGGGATCACAATGGGGATCACAACTGGATCACAACGGGATCACAATGGGAATCACAATGGGATCACAACGGGGATCACAATGGGGATCACAACGGGATCACAATGGGGATCACAACTGGGTCACAACGAGATCACAATGGGAATGACAACGGGATCACAACGGGGATCACAATGGGGATCACAATGGGATCACAACAGGATCACAACGGGGATCACAACTGGATCACAACGGGATCACAATGGTAATCACAATGGGATCACAATGTGGATCACAACGGGATCACAACGAGATCACAATGGGGATCATATCGGGGATCACAATGGGGATCATATTGGGGATCACAACGGGATCACAATGGGGATCACAATAGGGATCACAACGGGATCACAACGAGATCACAACGGGATCACAACGGGATCACAACGGGGATCACATCGGGGATCACAACGGGATCACAATGGGGATCACAATGGGGATCACAATGGGATCACAACGAGATCACAACGGGGATCACAACGGGATCACAATGGGAATCATGACGGGAACCTTGGAAAGATAGTGGGGATCCATCCAAAGATCTAACCTCCTAGGGAACTATGCCTAGGGACTCTAACGGGAGTCTTGGAAGGATAATGGGGATCCATCCAAAGACTCAACGAAACGCCTTTATGTAGGTCTTGGAGGATAACGGGGATCCGTCCAAAGACTTAACGAAATGACACTCATTAACGCAAGAATGCGATGCGTCAAGGCCAAGAAGCAAAAGCGGAGCAAAGTCATGCAATGTGCAATTATTTATTCATCCAAGTTTACTTAAAAAGCATTTTTATTCCTAAATGGTTGGAAAAGATTTCTCTTCTTTTTCGCAAATACTCTAATTCCTAGATCAGTGGAGGTCATCACTACGCCTATAGACCCCTCGTTTTTCACCTGTCTTGCACACTCCCAAGGATGGACTGTCCCGGGCGAGGGTCCTATAGGGTAAGTGTTGGTAGTGGTGCCCTAGGCACGTTTTTATAAACGTTGTAATTGTTATCATTTATTTCATATCAATAAAGAGATGTTTTGATTATTATTGTCGTTCATGTTTACTTATAATAATCTCCATCCCTAGTACTTACTAAGCACTAGTATAAAGGCTAAATGATCATAGGATGATCATGTTAGATTTATGGGTACTTGTTTGGAACAAGGTACTGGACATGACCCGCTGTATGAGATTTATGTCATGGTCTATGTCGTACATATATCTCATATTAGTTATGTCATTCGAATCCTTAGACATGAAGTTATTATAGTCTTCCATTTGATGAACATTATGTTTGACATATTCAAACGCTACCTTTAACCGGGAAGTTATAAAGGGTATGATTGGCATAATCGGATTCACGTAGGGAAGAGTAATAAGCTAAATGGATTTGTCCCTCTTCGGAGAGATCTCAAGCTTAGGCCTCTCGTAGGAATGATGTTGATGAAAATGTTCGGCCGGACTCAAATGAATTGATTAGATCAATGTCATTTGGATTATCAACATATTCGGAATCGAGAAAGTATTGAACAAAACAAGTTGACTTCTTGACCATGACTTGTGTTCAATGAGATTGTGGACAAAGGGATTGTGACATGTTCTAAAGGAATGCGAACTTGTATCTAGTTATACTATTTGGATAGGTATGATGGTTTGCTAGAACCTAATCATATCTTATGGATTCATGTTTGAGCTCATTGCCAACTTAGTATAATCCTAGAGGGTCACACACAATAGAACGAATTTTAAATAATAACTATATTGGAATTTTGGAAACTTTGGGAATCTGGACAAGTGGGCGACCGCACAGGATGGCTTGGGCGGCCGCAGAGTTTGGGTCAATTAGTACCAAAAACTTTCCAGATAGATGTGCGACCGCACAAGGTTTTTGGGCGGCCGCACACCATGTCGGGACTGGTTTCTTAATTTGATTTGGAAAAGAATTTTGGATGGGTTTAGACACAAGTTTCCTATTTGGAATAGGTCTAATTTGTATATAAACAGCCAAATTCGGCCAGAATCATATCATAGCTTTTGAGCAATTCTCCAAAGAGTTTGAGAGAGTTTTATTTTGTTCTAAGATATCTTAGATTGAAGAACAAAATAATTCACATACATAATTCCATATAGTTCATATTGATTGTGAAAACGTGTTTCACAATTTTTGGTCTAGCAACCAAGATCAAGTGTTCTTGATATTCGTTCGTGGTGTGGATACCGCTAGAGGGTGAAGCTTATCATCTTCTAAGTTCGTGTTCTTACTTTTTGTGATCAAAGCTTCAAGTTCTCCACCAAGATCAAAGACCAAATTCAAAGTCATCAAGGGTTAGTTTTTTCTAGTATTCATATTGTTGTATTTGATTTAATCATATGAATGGATCTATGGGCTTTGGGTTTCATAAAATTTTAAATGCTATATTCCGCTGCGCATGTTACTACGAAACCCAACAGTGGTATCAGAGCCCCGTTCATGTTGATTAATTCAATACCTAGATCATGTTGTGCGTATATAAATTGTTTATATGCCCTAGCATGATATGAATATTGGATTATATGATGTTTATGTGTTATGTGATTTTATGTGGTTTATTGTTTTGCAACTTTAATCGCACGATTCAATCGCAATTAATATTATGATGGATTCTGAATTGTTTGATTATTAATTCTGATTGGATCATGGTTTTAATAATCAGGGAAAAACAATTTTGAGACAAATTTTCAAACTTTAAAATTGCCTTCTGATCCTCCTGTGCGATCGCACAAAATAACGTGGGCGGCCGCACATGTTTGGGCGACCGCACAGTTATTTTTGGGCGGCCGCACAATGCAATCAGAATGCTCATTCTTTTTGCCTTTGATCAGATTTGGAATTTTCAAAAGGTCCAACCAAACCAGTAACAGAACCAGGCCAGACCTGCTGATCTGGAATGGGTTTTGGATAGTTGATTTGGGTGTGGATCTTGGGGTTTGACTTTCCTATTTGTTTTAGTCTTGTGACTCTAAGATTGGTTCAAGGTTTGGATGGCTAATCTGCGTTCATCGAGATTGTGTTTCCCAAACTTGATCATAATCAAAGTTTCAAAGATAAAACGAAGTTAGAATTATGAAGAGTTCATAATTGCTAAAGTTGAGAAACAAAGTTCTTGATTAAATGATTGGAGATCCATGTGGAATTGTGGATGCAATTGGCCTACGTTCATCGAGACCATCTATTGCTTAGTTTCGGCCACATGGACTACTTTCTTGGTTTCTTGAATTAGTGCGGAATTGTGGATGCCTGATGGCTTAGTTTCGGCCGCACTTCTTGTTGTCTTGATTTGGAGATAATAACCAAAGTTGAAATATTCTCATCCTCATAATTATAGAGAAACTAATGACACATAAATATTATGCTTAAATTAATGGAGATTAATTTAGTGGCTGAACTTGATGCGTAACATGTTTATATTATGTGCTCATAAATGTGTTGTATGCTATATGTGATGAACCTTCAAAGAAAGTTTTAAGTCCCTTTGCCATGCCATGATTAAAACACTTGTTTATACATGGGTGATTTTGATGTGGGTTCGCCTCCACGAGGTGCATTAATTTTATTCATGTATGAGCAAGAAGAGGTTCATTAATTCAATGTGGGCTTGCCTCCGCAAGGTGCATTAAATTAAATGGTTCCTATACGTTTAAAATGGTTGGACTTAATTAGGCGTCAAAACAGTTTTGGGCCTAGGCAAAAGATGAGATTAAACATGCTTTTTGAAATTGGATTTCCCGAAGAATCTCATAAAAGGATCTAAGAACCTAATGTTTATGAGCCTAAGTTTGATTTACGAAAACAGATATTCTTTGGGATGAGGGGTTCGGGGGTTAGGTTACGAAATGGGAAGTACTTAAACACCCATTTTGCCCGAGCAAAGTCGGTCTTGTTTGTTCATAATTCACTTTTAAAGATAAATGTGTTCTTCCTATTGAATGATGATAAAAGAGGGGTTTTAAAGTTTAAAATGTAGGGAGATGACTCCTAGGCCAATTCAATGTAATGAAAGAACCATTGGTGTCATGTCCCAAATGGTTTTGGGGTGATTGCACATTTGATTAAAAAAGAAGAAGAAGAAGAAGAAGAAGAAGAAGAAGAAGAAGGAGAGAAATGCTTAAGACATTTACCTATAGTATCCTTTAAAAAGCCTTAAAGAAGAGGTTGAATTCTTAGTTGACAAAGGTGTCAAAGAAGTCCCAAGGAAAAGTCTAGAAAAGATGTGAGAAAAAGGTTCAAGGTAATGATGTCCAAGGTCCCCTCCAATGATGGATTGGAGGGGTTTTTATAGTTGAAGGAGTACTGTTTTTGGAGCCAAACGGAGTCTCCAAGAAATCTTTCCCGGGCAAAATCATGTATAATGAGCAAGGGAGAGATTCTTGGGCAGAATCTGTAACTGACGCACCCCAGAAGCACGCGCATCTCACCTAGGCGGCGGAAGGCGTGCGCGTCTGGCCTCAAGGGGCGGAGGCGCGCGACTCTGAAAAGCAATTTTTGATAGAATGGACTAGAAAGTTAGAACTGTTATTCAGTTTAGTCCCGGGACTTAACGGAGTCCGTCTGGAACTTAACCAAAGTAACAGAAACTAACAGAAAACACTTAAAAGAGGGAGAAACACAAAATCAAGTGTGCAATCGGGGTGAGCGGTCTAAGGCGGGGTGTCTACAGGCTCGATGAAGTTTCTTTTCTGGGTCATGTGGTTTCTAATAGAGGTATATCGGTTGATCCATCAAAAATTGAAGCTATTGTGAATTGGAAGAGGCCAGAATCAGTTACAGAAATTCGAAGTTTCTTGGGGTTAGCTGGGTACTACAGAAGATTCATTGAAGGGTTTTCTAAAATTGCAACACCATTGACTCAGTTGACTCGAACGAATGTGCCACATGTGTGGGATGACAAATGTCAAGTTAGTTTTAAAGAGTTAAAGAAAAGGTTGACCACCGCTCCTATTCTTGCACTGCCTAATGGGAATGATGAATTGGTAATTTATAGTGATGCTTCAAAAGAAGGCTTGGGGTGTGTTCTAATGCAAAGTGGGAAGGTAATTGCGTATGCTTCAAGGAAGTTAACTCCTAGTGAGCAGAATTATCCAACCCATGACATGGAGCTTGCAGCTATTGTTTTTGCGTTACACAAATGGAAGCATTATCTATATGGAGCAAAGTTTTAGATTTCCACAGATCATCAGAGTTTGAAGTATCTTTTCTCCCAGAAAGAGTTGAACAATAGACAACGAAGATGGATGGAGCTGTTGAAGGATTATGATTGCACCATTTCTTATCATCCGAGCAAGGCGAATGTGGTAGCTGATGCTATTAGCCGAAAATCTTATGTAGCTTCATTGATGGTACGGGAATGGAAGATGTTAGAGGATGCTCGAGATTGGTGTCCTTATGAGTCGAGGCATGGGGCTATATTTGCGAATATCAGAATATTGCCAACCTTAATTCAACAAATCAAGGATGCTCAGAAAGATGACCCCGAGTTAGTGAAGATTATGGGAAAAATCAAAGATGGCAGATTTGAAGACTTTTCTCTCAGTTCTGAAGGAGTATTGACTTTCAGAGGTAGATTGTGTGTTCCTAATGTTGATGGGATTAAACTCCAAGTTCTTGAGGAAGGCCATAATTCGAGGTATACTATTCATCCTGGGAGTACCAAAATGTATCAAGATTTGAAACAACAGTTTTGGTGGAACAACATGAAGCGGGAAATAGCGGATTATGTGTCGAAGTGTTTAACATGTCAACAAGTTAAAGCTGAGCATCAAAGGCCCGCGGGATTGCTTCAACCATTAGAGATTCCGGAATGGAAGTGGGAACATGTTACTATGGATTTTTGACAGGGTTACCTCGTACTAGAAGAAGGCATGATGCAGTTTGGGTGATTGTAGACAGATTGACAAAGTCTTCTCATTTCCTACCTATTGAGATTGATTATTCGATGGAAAGGCTTGCTACTTTGTACATTAATGAGATAGTGAATTTGCATGGAGTTCCTGTTAGCATTGTTTCTGATAGTGATCCTAGATTCACTTCTCGGTTTTGGCAAGCATTTCAGAAGGCTTTGGGTTCAAAATTGAGATTCAGTACTGCTTTTCATCCTCAAACAGATGGCCAGTCAGAAAGGACCATTCAGATTCTTGAGGATATGTTGAGAGCTTGTTCAGTTGATTTTGCAGATTCTTGGGATATTCATTTGCCTCTCGTAGAATTTGCTTATAATAACAGTTTTCAGTCGAGTATTGGGATGGCTCCTTATGAAGCATTGTATGGAAGAAAATGTCGTTCACCTATTTGTTGGGATGAGGTTAGGGAAGCAAAGATTTGGGGTATTGATATGGTTAATGACTCAGTTGAGAAGGTTAAGCTTATTCGGGATCGATTGACTACTGCTCAGAGTCGACAAAAGAGTTATGCAGATCACCGGAGGCGAGACTTTGAGTTTGAAAAGGGTGATTTTGTGTTTCTGAAAGTTTCTCCAAAGGTGGGAATTAAAGATATGGGAAGAAAGGCAAGCTAGCACCTAGATTTGTCGGTCCTTTTGAGATTTTGGGAAGAGTTGGAGATCAAGCTTATCGTCTTGCGTTACCTCCTTCTCTTGACAAGATTCATAATGTGTTCCATGTTTCGATGCTTCGAAAGTATGTGTATGATCCCTCTCATGTGTTATCTGATATACCTGAGGATATTGAACCCAGTATGTCCTATGAGGAGCATCCAGTTCAGGTGATTGATTCTAAAGTTCAAGAATTGAGAACTAAGAGTATTCCTCTTGTTAGAGTTGTATAGAGGAACCATAATGTGGAAGAATCAATTTGGGAGCTTCGAGATGAAATAGAGAGAAAATATCCTTGGTTGTTTGATTCGTTTGGTAAGTTATCCTAAAATTCGGGATGAATTTTCTTTAAGGGGGAGTGATTGTAACGACCCCAAAAACCCATCCTATTTATTTTATATTTTTGGGGATTTTAATTTGACATTATATGTGCATTTTATGTGTTGCATCATATTTTATGATTTGCACATCTTACTTGATTATTTGTGTTATTTACTTAGTTAGTAATAATAATGATTAAGGAAGTTAAATGATTAAGTTGAAACTTTAGGGTCCTTTGTGACATTATAACTTTAGGGGCTTAAGTGTTAAAAATGGAACTTGGGTGACCAAAACATAATTTTGGGTAAAAAAAATCTTCTTATAAAATATGATGCAACACATAAAATGCACATATAATGTCAAATTAAAATCCCCAAAAATATAAAATAAATAGGGACGGGTTTTTGGGGTCGTTACAATCACTCCCCTTAAAGAAAATTCATCCCGAATTTTAGAATCTAATTATATAAAAATGATCAGGGTGTTGAATAGGTCATTTCAACCGGAACAAAACTTATTTCAGCGATACTTTTTCCCGAAATAGGTAAGTTACTAATTCCCCTTTAAATATTAAAATGGTCATATATGTTATACTTGATACTTGTACTTGTTAATTTTGTGATTTGAATGATATTTGTGATACTTGTAATTTTGGGACAAAGTGAGTATTTGGTATGGTTGGTTTTGATGGGTTGAAATGTTAAGTTGTGTAGCCAAGTTGTGTTACAAACGTTTTAGTAATGTAAGTACTATACTTTTGGGACGGTGAATTGAAGGGAGTAAAATTAGCAAGTTTTGGGCCTGGCGGGTGTGTTGGGCGGCCGCCCAAATAGGGCGTGCGGCCGCACACTTATCTGGAAGGTTTTTGTCTTGGGGCAGAGTGTTTTGGGCGGCCGCACATGCTGGTTTAGGCGACCGCCCAGGGTTGCTGAAAAATGGAATTGTTCCATTTCAAGTGATTTAAAGTTCAAGCTTGGTCTAGGTTTTAGGTGATATCCTAGAGTACCTAGAGGGTTGTTGTGGAACACCCTAATATTTGAAATTGGTTCCCTTGAGAACAAATGTGTTATGGAATGTGAATAAGTGTTACATGGGGTATTGTTGAACATCTTTTGATGTGTGTTGGATTGGTTCATCTTTGTGATGTGTTTGGCTTGATTCCCTACTTTGGAATCATTGCCCCCGGTTGTTGTTTAAGAAAGTATTCATTACTATGCTCGTTTGGAAGTCCAGCTGGTACTTGTTGTAAAGTCGGGCAGTGGTAGGGATTATAATGGCACACGAGCCAAGTTCATTGTAAGGCTTCTACCATTGGTTTCCCATTTTTAACCCCATTCCTTGGGCCACGGATTGGGTCTGGGCTAGCTCTCCCTTATGTGAGTTTAGTCACCGTTTGGGTTATGACTATGTGTCATTTTCCCCCTCTTGTTATTGTTGTTGTTGTTGTTGTTGTTGTTGTTGTTTTGGTTCATGAACCGGTTTCAGCCCTTTGGTGCTGCTCAGTTGATACCTCTCATATGGTTATATGTTTGATTTGAGAACCTTGGCTCAATATCCACGTATGAGTGTTTATTTTCGCCTTATGTGTGGTATGATGAGTTGGTCGTTATTTCTAACCGGTATGAGACGGTTGGCGATAGGGAGCCTCTCATGTTATGTGTTATGTGGATGTTTATTGACATTGTTCAATTTCGAGTATCATTTCAGCATGTAACGTAGTTGCATTTTAGTAGCTTACTGAGATTCATTCCCACCCTTATTTGTTTACTGTTTTAGATAAAGGAGAGCCCAGGGGATAGGTCACTGCACAAGGGAGGACGTCGAGGTGGTGATTTTGGGTAAGACATTTTGGGATATGTGTTATGTAAAGGCTACATTATGTAAATGTATAACCTTTTGGGTAGTGTACCCGTGACTTCATCTTTGTATCACCTATTTTTGGAACATGTTGGTGAGTTGTAAATTGTAAGTAAAGTGTGTAAGCCTTATGGCTAAGTACTTTTGATTGTGAAAGTTTGTTTGTGTGGAATGAAGTCAAGTTTTAAGTAAATGTGTTTTGGTTATATGAAACTTTTATGAAAGTACATTTCGAAAAATTTTCCTAAAATGTTTTATGACGTCTTCCGTGCGTGTCCCGAGCGTGAGGCCAAGTAGGACCACGGGTACGGGGCGCGACAAAAGACATGCTGAAAAAGCACTTTGACATGAAAGATATGGGAATAGCTGATGTCATCTTAGGAATAAATATTTCTAGAACATCGGATGGAATTGTTTTGTCACAGTCCCATTATCTTGAGAATATTCTTCAAAAATTCAATGTCATTGATAGCCCTCCGGCTAAGACCCCGGTAGATTTGTCTCTACACCTAGCCAAGAATAGAGGGGAACCAGTTTCTCAATTGGAATATGTAAGGATAATTGGAAGTCTAATGTAATTAACGAATTGTACACGTCCAGACATCGCATATTCAGTGAGCAAACTAAGTAGGTTCACAAGTAATCCCAGTGCGGATCACTTGAAGGCCCTAATGAGGGTATTGAGATGTTTAAAGTATATAATGAAACATGGGATACTTTATAATAGATATCGAGCAGTATTAGGAGGATACTGAGATGTCAATTGGATTTCGGATACGAAAAACTCCAAGTCCACAAGAGGATATGTATTTACAATAAGCGGAGGAGCGGTGTCATGGAATTCTTCTAAGGAAACGTGTATAGCTCGATCTACGATGGAATCAGAGTTCATAGCCTTAGACAAAGCTGGTGAAGAAGCTGAGTGGCTAAATAACTTCTTGGAAGATATTCCTTGTTGGAATAAGCCTGTGCCTGCTGTTATGATACATTGTGACAATCAATTAGCAATAGGAAGAGCACAGAGCAGTATGTATAACGGTAAGTCTAGACACATTCGTCATAGACATAATACCGTCAGACAGCTGATCTCAAATGACATTATCACAATTGATTATGTTAAGTCAAAGGATAACTTAGCGGATCCGTATACAAAAGGTATAAATAGAGATCCCAAAACCTTGGTTCAATGAGAAAACTAAGTTATGATGTTCAGTCGAAAAACTTGGAACCTGTTTCACACCCATTCCTAGAACATCTAAGTGTATGTACCTGCAACAGTGGTGAGGTTAAGTTGAGAAAACTTTTAATGATTCCTATACCTAAGTGGTGGAGTATAGCAGGATACTCTTTATAGAAGAATCACTTATATAAAGGACAAGTATAAGGCCGCTTCTAAATGAACACTTATGAATGAGATACGGTCCAGGGCCAAAACGGACACAATGTGAGAACAAATAGTGTTAGAGATATTATTGTGTAAGTACTATTGTCTTGGTATACACTATACAGTCTCTAGTTCAAAGCATCGCGCTACTAACAGGCTAGTATATCCGATAGTATTTTACTAGGGAAGGTTCAAGGCCATAAGCTACCTATCCTGATGCAATAATAGTTCGCTGGAACTTTTGGATGAATCTGCATACATGCATTAATTGTCATTCATGTGGGGGATTGTTGGAAATGGGTTAGAAAAATGTGGTTTGACCACATTTTGACCAAATTTTTAAATTAGTTACATTTTGTGTAAATGAAAATAAGTTGCTAAATTGAAATCTACATTTAGTGTAGATTAGGAAAATGCATTTATTTACTCAAAACCATTTCCGGGTGAATGAGAAATTAATGCCCAAAGTAAGCAACTTGAAATGAGTTTATGAAGAGTTGGAAATATGGAAAGCCATGTATACCACATTTGTTGGAAAATGAAAATGATGAGAATATTTAATAAAGCTCATCTAAAGTGGTATCGATCAAGTGTGGGCTTGCTACCATACAAGCTAAGTGCGCCTTTGGGCCAACCATTGTAGCTAGTGGTCAATTGATCTAATTTTGGACTAGCTCAATATTGACCCACAACCCGCGAAGCGCGGAAGGGCGGAATGGGCGGTTTAGGGCCCACTTTGCACTTCGCATCGGTCGTTGGGAGCTGTGGAGCCTTAATATTTTGACATAGTCAACGGTTGTCCAGAGGCGTGGTGGTAGTTGGGCCGGGTTTGGTTGGCCTTTGGCCCGTCTAGATAGGTCCACGGAGCGGTACATGGTATCTGGTCCGTGTCGGTTCAGAATGGGTGGAGCACCCGTTCGCGTATGGGTTGGGGCGGTTCCATGAATCTGGTTCATCGATCGGGTGCGATCGGACGGCCAGGATTCATCCGGATGGAATTATGCCTATTCCCAGAAAGGCACCTGTAATCTTGGAAAACTATAAATAGTCCCCCCCCCCCCAGATTGCCAATGAAATTCATTCCAACATCTAGAGCATTAGAGTAATCTGAGAGAAGGTCATATTGAAGCATTATTCCCTTCAAGTCCAGAAGTTTCGAGCACTAAAATTTGTTCGCCGAAGTCGTTAGTTTGAAGTGCTTTTACTAACGATTGTTAAATTCGTTGCATCTTAGAGAAGATTGTCGTTAATCCGTTAGCACCTGTGCGGGGTAATTTCTTCTTGCGGAGATTGTGTCTAACACGAGCCTCGACTAAAGTCCGTTCCATTTTATTTAGTATTTTTCATCATTTTCAAGAAATCCTCATTAATTTTACCAACAAAAAAATTATATTACAGAGTGCTGCAATAATATTTCACAATAATGAGTAGAGGGAGTGTATATAGGTTAGCATCTTCAGCTAGTGTACAGTATAATGGGCTTGGGCAAATAAGTTTTATTCACACATTGCTTGGGTTATATGAGTAATGCTCGATTACTAGAGACAGAAAACGCTAACAAAATTGTGCCAAAATCGAGTTGTCGTTTATTAATTGGTTGTTTAACTTAAACTAAGGATTAAAGTGTTTAAATCAAGTGAATGAATGCCTACTAAAAATTCGTGCGCAAAAGTTTGTAAGGCTTTTGTGCCCTTAACTTCATGCACTATTTTTAGCAAAACAACATTTATTTTGAGACAAATGAAAATGGAAAGTAAGAAATTTATTCTAGGACACCGAGGGTATATCGGTAAGAAATCGTGTGAGGTAGCTAGCTAGGAAGTTAAAAGAATCGGGAAACAGTATGTACAAGTGGTTTGGTTATTCATATTGTCAGCAAGCTGCGCTGATTAATTCTTGGTACAGGGAAGAAAAATAATGCATGCTCGACCTGCCAGAGACTCTAATCAGCACTCTATCGAAGGTTCCCGTCGCAGGTGATCATTTTCTATAATTGTAACGACCCAGATTTTCATAAAGTAGACAAATCCATAAAAACATGGAAATACCAATAGTTATCTTACAAAATCCCACTTAAACAGCCCAACGGCTAGTCTCAAACCATCAATTCAACAATAAATGCGGAAGCGAATTAAATGCTAAGTCTTCAAAGCCAGTACAACCACTAGCTAAACAAAATAAACCATAAAGTCTTAATATAACTGACACGGACAGCTTCATCTAGCGATCCGTCTACCTCTTTAAGTCGTTACCTGAAAAAGATTATTAGAGAAAGGGTGAGCGAACAATGCTCAGTAAGTTCATACGGGCTTCTCCGATAGCTAAGGAGAAGTGACCGAAAGAACGTACTCAATTGATAATTTCAAAGATCGGACATTATTTAAAATACTAACTGCATGTAACGAATGCAGTTAACTATTCAAAGATTTGTGGTCCTAATTCCATTCCGTCAATTCCAAGTTCCAAACACCTTTTCAGGGTGTCACACCTTTTCAGGGTGTTAAGTGAATAAGAGACCTTACACTTTTTCAGGGTGCTCCCTTATTTAGAGTTATCATGATAATCTAGAGTTCCACAAAGTCTAAGTTACACGTAGTTAACTAGACTTATTTCCATTAGTCCGTTTCCTAGGACCGTTTCCACATTAGTCCTTTTCAGGGACTAGTTAGTCCTTTTCAGGGACTATACAGCTACACCTGTTGCAATTAGATATAGCATACTTTCCAAAATAGTGTTCCCTAAACGAGAGCACATGCAAATACAAATGTTCTAAGATTCCCTACGACCAAAACACGTCATAGGTAAGATATACAAAAGACGTTCATCAACGTAGAGTTCAAGTGCTATGGACCATATAGCATTCATGAAAGAATTATAGAGTTCCAATGAATAAAGAATTCAAGATACTTAGGAACGTAATCCCTTACCTTCCTAGCGTTGACTTCTAGCGGGTCCTTGCGTACAATCTACAATCACGCAAAGATACTACTTTTAGGGCAAGAGCAATATTTAACCCCGTCCCCCAACTTCATTTTCTATCTTTAATCTTATGAGTTTATTTCCTAAACCCCTTTTTAAGGTCTTTCTTTAGTTTAGGGTTTACATTACCCTTCATAACTTTCCCAACATACCCTTAGGTTTTACGTAAAAGTCTACTTTCAACCCAAATGTCTTAAGTTGACTTAATTTCATGAAAACACTATTCACAGCGTTGACTTTCACTATTCCAGCATTGACTTTACTATTCACAGTTTGACTTTCACTATTCACAGTTTGACTTTCACTATTCACAGTTTGACTTTCCCTATCCCAGTTGACTTTCAATATTCCAGTTGACTTTTCTCACACTTGGAACACCATGAACACACACACGCAAAACCCTAATTTACAAACCCTAATTTGTGACACACACTTTACACACACACACACACACTCTCGGCATACACACACTGCACACACGCACTGCACACACACACTAACACACACGAACACACACACACACTCTACTGCCGCCAGCCGCCGCCGCCGCTGCTGCCGCCGCCGTCGTGGTGGTGGTGGTGGTGGTTCATGCATGCATGTCTATTCCATTCCAACTTCCTCCATTAAAGAGGTTTTCAAAGATTAATAATAACCCTAGTTTTATCACTTTAGGGTTAGGGTTCTAAGTTTTCTTTCAAAATTCCTAGGTGATACCCAACCCAAGAATTAATATTTAGAGATGAGGGAATTACCTTCGAAGGGGGGGGGGTTGAATCTTCTTCTTCCTCCTCTCTTTCTCCTTCCTTCTCCTTCTTCTCCCTCTCTCGGTTCTCTCTCTCCCCGCCTCCTCTCTCTCTTTCTTTAGGGTTTGTGGTTGACACAAAATAGTAGGGGGAGGGTTAAAGAGGATTTAAATACTTAGGGTTCTCCTTTTCCTATTCCAAAAAGGTTTTCCAAAGTTTGACTAGATTGGGCCCTTCTTTACTAGCCCAATTCATTAATTATTTAATAAGCCCGATCACAAAGCATTTAATATAAAAGAAAAGAAAGAAATAATAATAATAATAATGGCCAAAAAGGCCGGTTATTACACTCTTCCCTCCTTAAAAGGGTTTGGTCCTCCAAACTAAACGTACCTTAAGCAGCGAATAACTCAGGGTATGCTTCTCGCATCTCACTCTCGAGCTCCCACGTCGCTTCCCTTTTTGAGTGATTGCTCCATTGAACTTTTACGTAAGGAATCACCCTTCTTCTCAGGGTTTGATCCTTGCGATCCACGATCTTTATCGGTGCTTTATCATAGCTCAGGTCGGCACGCATCCTCAGTTGCTTGTACTCGATTGTATGACTTGGGTCAGGAATATACTTCCTTAGCATAGATACATGAAACACGTCGTGAACTCCTGCTAAAACAGGCGGTAAAGCTAACTTGTATGCTACGGTCCCAACTCGTTCTAAGATTTCAAATGGTCCCACATATCTTGGACTCAGCTTCCCACGGATTCCGAATCTCATCACTCCCTTGGTTGGCAAAATCTTCAAAAAGACATGGTCGCCTAGTTGGAACTCTAAATCACATCTACGATGGTCAGCATACGATTTCTGTCGGCTTTGCGCGGTTAATAACCATTTTCTAATTTGTTGAACCTTGTTGGCAGTTACTTGTACAACTTCCGGTCCGGTTATCTTTCTCTCACCAACTTCGTCCCAACACGTCGGTGATCTACATTTCCTTCCGTACAGCGCTTCGTACGGTGCCATACCGATGCTAGCATGAAAGCTATTATTATAGGCGAACTCTACTAATGGCAAGTGTTCATCCCAAGTCCCTTGCCAATCCAATGACGTCGCTCTCAACATATCCTCCAGCGTTTGAATAGTTCTTTTTGATTGTCCATCGGTCTGCGGGTGGAAGGCTGTACTCATTGACAACTCGGTACCCAAAGCTCTTTGCAGACTCTTCCAAAATTTTGATGTGAACCTAGCGTCTCTGTCGGACACAATCGAGACTGGTATCCCATGCAATTTTACAATCTCATCTATGTAGAGCTTTGCCAACTTTTCCAGCGAATCATTTACCTTAATTGCCAAGAAATTAGCAGATTTGGTGAGTCGGTCAACTATCACCCATATTGCGTTATACCCTTTCAGTGTCTTTGGCAAACCCACTACTAAATCCATCGCGATATGCTCCCACTTCCATTCGGGAATAGGCAGTGGCTGAAGCAATCCTGCCGGTCTCTGGTGTTCGCTCTTTACTTGCTGGCATACTAAACATCTTGAAACAAAATCAGCTACTTCTCTCTTCATATTGCTCCTCCAGAATGATTCCCTTAGATTCCTATACATCTTCGTGCTTCCAGGGTGCACGGAGAATCTTGAACAATGGGCTTCTTTCAAAATTTCCCTCTTGATATTCTCATCATCAGATACACATATTCTAGACTGATATCTCAGGATTCCATCTTCTCCAACACGGAATTCCTTCGCCTTCCCATTAGCTATACTCTCCAGTACCTTCCTTAATTCTTCGTCTCCTCCTTGAGCTTCTTTAATCCTATCCATAAGCGTTGGCTGGACGCTTATTTGTGCCAAATACTCTTTAACCTCAACCTCTAGGTTAGTAATCTCCAAACGATCCCAAACATTCTTCTCCTTAGAAATCAATGTGGCTAGCGTCCCACGATTCTTCCTACTCAACGCGTCTGCCACCTTATTGGCCTTATCGGGGTGGTATAAGATCGTACAATCATAGTCCTTTAATAGTTCTAACCATCTCCTCTGCCTCATGTTGAGCTCTTTCTGCGTAAAGATATACTTAAGGCTCTTATGATCCGTGAAAATCTGACATGTAACCCCATACAAGTAATGTCTCCAAATCTTCAGGGCAAATACCACAGCTGCTAATTCTAAGTCATGTGTAGGGTAATTCTTCTCATGGTTTTTCAACTGCCTGGATGCATAAGCTATCACCTTATCATTTTGCATCAATACGCAACCTAGTCCTTTAAGTGAAGCATCACTATAAACCACGAATCCTTCGGTGCCTGATGGTAGTGCAAGAACTGGTGCAGATACCAAACGTCGTTTTAATTCCTTGAAACTTGTTTCACATTCATCAGACCAAACGAACTTGGCTCCTTTCTGCGTCAACTTGGTTAGTGGTAAGGACAACTTAGAGAACCCTTCCACGAATCTCCTATAATAACCTGCCAGTCCCAAGAAACTCCTTATCTCACTTACTGACGTTGGTCTCTCCCAATTTACAATGGCTTCTATTTTTGTTGGATCCACAGCAATCCCATCTTTCGACACTACATGCCCTAGGAATGCCACTTCCTCTAACCAAAATTCACACTTCTTAAATTTGGCATACAACTTTTGCTCCCGTAGGATTTGTAATACTAACCTCAAGTGTTCCTCATGTTCCTCCTTAGTCTTTGAGTACACCAAAATATCATCGATGAAGACAATCACACACGTATCTAAGAACTTTTGAAATATCCTATTCATTAGTTCCATAAACGCTGCCGGTGCGTTAGTCAATCCAAACGGCATCACCACAAATTCATAATGACCATATCTAGTTCTAAAAGTCGTCTTTGCTACATCTTCCTTCTTTACTCTTAGCTGGTGATAACCAGATCTCAAATCTATCTTGGAGAAGTAACATGCTCCACGAAGCTGATCGAACAAGTCATCAATCCTCACCAACGGATACTGGTTCCTTACCGTCACACGATTCAATTCCCTATAGTCGATGCACAACCTCATCGTCCCATCCTTCTTCTTTACGAATAAGACCGGTGCGCCCCATGGCGAAATACTTAGTCGAATCAATCCTTTGTCCAGCAATTCTTGTAGTCGCTCCTTCAATTCCTTTAGTTCTAGGGGAGCCATTCTATACGGTGCCCTCGATATTGGTGTAGTTTCTGGTACCAAATCGATGGAAAACTCAACTTCTCTTTCAGGTGGTACCCCAGGTAAATTTTCTAGAAACACGTCCTTGAAGTCTTTGATCACTGAGAGTGATTCTATAGTTACCTCCCTGGCATCAGTGGTACTCACTTATGCCAGAAATCCTCCACATCCCTTTCTTAGCATCCTACGCGCCTTCATAACTGAAATGATGTTCGATGGAGCCTTAGGTCTCGTACCTCTAAAGCAACACTCTTCTCCAGATGGTAGCTTGAATTTAACCTCCTTTCTAAAGCAATCTATATGAGCATGATAGGATGCTAACCAATCCATCCCTAAGATCACATCAAACTCATCCATCTTCAAACTAATAAGGTCGACTTCGAATTTCCTACCGTTCAATTCTAAGGGGCATCTTTTAAACACAGATGTAATTGAAATCGAGTCTTTAGTCAATGTATCTACTACTAACGAATGCTCTAGCACTTCAGGGACCAATTTCATTTTGTTTGCTAGTTGAGTGCTTATCACAGAATGAGTAGCGCCAGAATCAATCAATGCACGAACATTACGAGAGTAAAGTTGTACCGTACCTGCCAAGAGATCATTGGTGGCGCGTGCATCCTTAACTGTCATATTGAAGACACGTCCATTACCTCCACCTTTTCCCTTATTTTCTTCCTTTACTCCTTTGGCCTTGTTGTCCCTCCTTGGTTCCGGGCACTTCCAATGGGGATGTCCCGTCTTGTCACAATTGTAGCATTTCTTCTCCTTGTACCAGCACCCTTCAGTTTTATGCCTCCCGTCACATACTTGGCATTTCACATCTGAGCCTTGCCCTTTGGCATCTTCTCGTTTTCCATCTCTACGGCTTCCTTGACCTTTATTAGGGTACTTGTTAGCCGTACCATCCTTCTCACGATCATCACTCGTCTTGCGCTTGTTATCCTCATTCTTATTCCAGCTCCCTTTGGTAGGTTCCCTTTCGGTCGTCTTCTTCCTTTCATCCTTCTTGTTCCGATAATTGTCCGCTTCAGTTTCCACGAACTTAGCTCAGTCCAACACTTGATCGTACGTTGGCAACATCAGTGGGGTAATTCTGTAGCGGATTCGGTCACTCAGACCAAGTTCGAACTTCTGGGCCTTTTGCTCATCATTATCGAAGAACGCTGGAGAAAACTCTAGCAACTCTGTGAACTTCTCGCAATACTCGTCCACAATCATCCTTCCTTGGGTTAGAGTCATGAATTCTGCCACCTTAGCGTTTCGAACGCTCATTGAATAATACTTTGCATAGAAGATGCGCTTGAATCCATCCCAAGTAAGCGCAGCATCACCACGAGCCGTAGCAGCTCTCTTCTCTCCTTCCCACCATTTCAGGGCTTGTCCCTTAAGCATGAATGTGGTGAACACCACCTTCCTTTCTGGAGTACAATCCAGAGTTTCGAAAACTTTCTCCATGTCTTTCACCCAGTCTTCTGGTTTCTCATTCTTAGAGCCAGAAAATGACTCCGGATTCCGTTTCTGAAAGAGTTCTAGCGGATCCCTTATAGGAACTTGTGGGTTCTGCTGTGGTTGAGTTAGTACCGTCATAACTTGCCCGATACCGGCCACAGTTTGATTCAGTGTTCTAAACAAATTTGCCATATCAGGGTCAACTCATCCCTCGGCGTTAGTGTTTCGTCCGGATCCTCTTCCAGCCATCTGAATAAAGTTATTCTTAAGTTAATATCGTAGGGGAGAATGCATTACTTACATTACACATGCATGGCTACTATGTCTAAATACTATCATACATAGGGCCGTCCCCAAAAGATAAAGTTTCCACATTAATTCCAGGTTCTAGCCATTTACTAAGCTACATTCATTCGTTAGAGGTCAATTCACTAGACCTATTACCATACACAATTGGCCATCAAATCATGCCAATTACTTCTACAGTTAACTACTACTATGAAGTTATTCACAGTTTTGTTTCAGTCATTCCACTAGACCAAAACTATTTCCACTTGGCCGTTTTCATGAGCCATACTTTCTAATTAAGGTCTTTTCTCGACCTACACTTCTTGTTCTACTAGATCACATTCCATAATTAGACATAACGGATAACAAAGGTCAATCACTAATGAATAACTTCAATACTTTTATTAAATGAAACTTCCAAAATCCAATAGTTAAGAAAGAAAAATTCCAACTAAACTTCTAACTATAACTACTTACTAATACTATGAAAGAAATAAAAGAATATCCAACTTCTACTTTTTCTTCAAAGGTTCGCATTTTTCCTTGGTCTTCCCCTAGGTCTTCCACTAGGGACCTTGGGTGCCTTCTTCGAACCTCTGGGCCTTCCTCTAGGCCTACGAACAGGTACCTCCACTATCTCTTCATCATCCTCAACAAGCATTGGGGAAGCTTCATTGCCCTCCATGTTAACCTCCATTTCCTCGGCTTCTTCCTCGCTACCACGTGTTCCTCAATTAGCTTTCCTGCCCCTTTCCACTCCTTTCCATTAGAGTGGTTGCCAACTGCGGGTCTATCTCCTTCAATGCAAAGTAGTAGCTTCGCACATCATCACATAATATTTCAGCCCACTCTCTAAATCCATTTAGTTCTTTCTTACTTTTCTTTAATTCCTTGCTAGTGTCTCTTAGTGCTTTTTCTGCAAGCAGCCACTTATTCAAGGTAGTCCTTCCCTTAACTTGTTCCTTCTTCAGAGTCTTGTTCAATTTCCTTATCCGAAGAGAGTACCTCTTAACCACTTTGGTCACGTTCTTGCCTAACGAGTTCATCTTCAAGTTCTTCTCAAATCCGTTCATGACCTACAACCATGACATTACCACAATTAGTGACCATAATCTTAATGATATAAATGATTACCAAAATATCTTTTAAACACCAACACAATGCATCAATGTATTACTTAAGGTTCATTCATAAGTATTTCTTAGGATCCCTAAATTGATTCCAGATTCTTTCTCAAAACAGAAGGTTCCCAATTTAGAAAGTTTCCCAAAATAGATAGTTTCCTAAAATAGAAAGTTTCCTAAAATAGAAAATTCTACCTTAAGCAATCCTAGTACTCCTAGAATTCTCAATCAAGCCTATTCAATATCAAAGTTTCCTATCCCTTAAGTTCTAAAACCTTAGCTCTGATACCAACTGTAACGACCCAGATTTTCATAAAGTAGACAAATCGATAAAAACATGGAAATACCAATAGTTATCTTACAAAATCCCACTTAAACAGCCCAACGGCTAATCTCAAACCATCAATTCAACAATAAATGCGGAAGCGAATTAAATGCTAAGTCTTTAAAGCCAGTACAACCACTAGCTAAACAAAATAAACCATAAAGTCTTAATATAACTGACACGGATAACTTCATCTAGCGATCCATCTACCTCTTTAAGTCGTTACCTGAAAAAGATTATTAGAGAAAGGGTGAGCGAACAATGCTCAGTAAGTTCATACGGGCTTCTCCGATAGCTAAGGAAAAGTGACCGAAAGAACGGACTCAATTGATAATTTCAAAGATCGGACATTATTTAAAATACTAGCTGCATGTAACGAATGCAGTTAACTATTCAAAGATTTGTGGTCCTAATTCCATTCCGTCAATTCCAAGTTCCAAACACCTTTTTAGGGTGTCACACCTTTTCAGGGTGTTAAGTGAATAAGAGACCTTACACCTTTTCAGGGTGCTCCCTTATTTAGTGTTATCATGATAATCTAGAGTTCCACAAAGTCTAAGTTACACGTAGTTAACTAGACTTATTTCCATTAGTCCGTTTCCAAGGACCGTTTCCACATTATTCCTTTTCAGGGACTAGTTAGTCCTTTTCAGGGACTATACAGCTACACCTGTTGCAATTAGATATAGCATACTTTCCAAAATAGTTTTCCCTAAACGAGAGCACATGCAAATTCAAATGTGCTAAGATTCCCTACGAACAAAACACGTCATAGGTAAGATATACAAAAGACGTTCATCAACGTAGAGTTCAAGTGCTATGGACCATATAGCATTCATGAAAGAATTATAGAGTTCCAATGAATAAAGAATTCAAGATACTTAGGAACGTAATCCCTTACCTTGCTAGCGTTGACTTCTAGCGGGTTCTTGCGTACAATCTACAATCACGCAAAGATACTATTTTTAGGGCAAGAGCAATATTTAACCCCGTCCCCCAACTTCATTTTCCATCTTTAACCTTATGAGTTTATTTCCTAAACCCCTTTTTAAGGTCTTTCTTTAGTTTAGGGTTTACATTACCCTTCATAACTTTCCCAACATACCCTTAGGTTTTACGTAAAAGTCTACTTTCAACCCAAATGTCTTAAGTTGACTTAATTTCATGAAAACACTATTCACAGCGTTGTTTCACTATTCCAGCATTGACTTTACTATTCACAGTTTGACTTTCACTATTCACAGTTTGACTTTCACTATTCACATTTTGACTTTCACTATTCACAGTTTGACTTTCCCTATCCCAATTGATTTTCAATATTCCAGTTGACTTTTCACACACTTGGAACACCATGAACACACACACACAAAACCCTAATTTACAAACCCTAATTTGTGACACACACTTTACACGCACACACACACACTCTCGGCATACACACACTGCACACACGCACTGCACACACACACTAACACACACGGACACACACACACACTCCACTGCCGCCAGCCGCCGCCGCCGCTGCTGCCGTCGTGGTGGTGGTGGTGGTGGTGGTGGTTCATGCATGCATGTCTATTCCATTCCAACTTCCTCCATTAAAAAGGTTTTCAAAGATTAATAATAACCCTAGTTTTATCACTTTAGGGTTAGGGTTCTAAGTTTCGTTTCAAAATTCCTAGGTGATACCCAACCCAAGAATTAATATTTAGAGATGAGGGAATTACCTTCGAAGGGGGGGGGGTTGAATCTTCTTCTTCCTCCTCTCTTTCTCCTTCCTTCTCCTTCTTCTCCCTCTCTCGGTTCTCTCTCTCCCCGCCTCCTCTCTCTCTTTCTTTAGGGTTTGTGGTTGACACAAAATAGTTGGGGAGGGTTAAAGAGGATTTAAATACTTAGGGTTCTCCTTTTCCTATTCCAAAAAGGTTTTCCAAAGTTTGACTAGATTGGGCCCTTCTTTACTAGCCCAATTCATTAATTATTTAATGAGCCCGATCACAAAGCATTTAATATAAAAGAAAAGAAAGAAATAATAATAATAATAATAATAATGGCCAAAAAGGCCGGTTATTACAATAATGGCCTTTTAGTTTTCATTAGTCAATCCTTTCAGTCGACGTACAAGTGTTTAGATGTGTTGTACTTGAAGATCAAAGCCGTCCGTTCATCCTCTGTCACTTTAGATCAAGTACAATTTGTTTTATTTATTTTTCCAGGCCCTTGGTAAAAATATTTGAACTTGATGAGCTTGAGAGAGCTACCAACAACTTTGATGACAAAAGGATTATTGTGAGACAAGAGTTTGCAATTACATATGAAGGCTTTCTTGATGATGGCCAGACAGTTGTGGTCAAGCGCTACAACATAGATGGGGACATCGTTGATAAGTACCGCAACGAATTAATGTTGCTTTCCAAGTTTGATAATGCTTATCTCGTCTCTATCATCGGAAAATGTGAAGATTCCCGTTCCCAGGAGTTGATAATAGTTCAAGAGTATTTGAACGGTACCCTTGCACATCATCTGTTTAGGGAAGGGAAAGGAGTCCCTCTTTCATGGAAGTTGCGGCTCAGGATTTGCATTGACGCAGCTCGAGGCCTGGAATATGTCCACCATGGTTTGACTAATGCCAAGATAATCATTCACCGGAATGTATATGCGGGCAATATTCTGATAGATGTACGAGGTAGAGCTAAGATTTCAGAGTTTGGGTTCGCGAAATTAGGGAATGCGAATACCCAAAACTCTGCTCAGGGCCGTTCCTAGCTTTTTTGGGGCCCTGGGCGAGGTCCAATGAAGGGCCCTTTCTCTTTTTAAAATAATGAACAGCCTTTTATAAATTTTTGCCCCCCTTCAAAACTCCTGTTTTTTACTACCAGAATTATTTTTTTGTGTTAACTTGTACTTTGAATTTGTATTTAAGTATAAAATAATTGTAAGATCAAATGATTGAAGTTAGCAAAATAACATATAAATTAAAGGTTATAATCAAACCTATAATTTTTTATCATAAAAAATAGTAAGAAAATATATAAAACCCAGTAAAATTATAAAAGGAAAAAATATGTACAACAAAATCATGATGAAAAAAATGTACATATAACGTCTCAAAATTTGCAAAAGAACATATTAAATAAATATATAAAAGAGTCTTAGAAACTCTTGCAAAAGATAAGATTAAATTATGTTCACCAAAAATAAAATAATATAATAAGAATATGAGGACTAAAAAAATTACTCCAAAGAAGATTATACATATCCATATCTTACAAAGATGTTTTCATTTCTACTTAAATTTGTCATAAGAAAAAAATAATTTTCTTTGAGTTATTAAAATAAGGGAATATGAAGGCCCCAAAAGTATGAGGGCTCAAATATAATATGGATGAGGGAATATAAAAGCCCCAAAAGTTATATATGTAGTTGTCCTTGGTTAATTATTTTTCTCAAATAAAATAGGCCTTTATTGTGTATTTTTTTTTTGGACCTCTTTTGCTTAAAAATGAACTAATAAAAAGTGTCAGCTGATTTTTTTTATTTCTTTAAGAAAGAATTAGTGATAATTCTGTTTTTTTTCTTAATAAATATATATATATATATATATATATATATATATATATATATATATATATATATATATATATATATATGCTATAAAAATTTTGGGCCCCTCTCCCGGCAAGGGCCCTGGGCGGGCGCCCCACTTGCCCCCCCCCCCCTTTGGGCCGGCCCTGACTCTGCTATGAATACCGATGTGAAGGGGAGTTACAAGTATTTGGACCCGCACTATTACCTGACGGGGCAGCTAACTAGGAGGTCGGATGTATATGCGTTTGGTGTGGTACTGTTTGATGTTCTGTTTGGGAGGATGGATTTTAATGGAGGAATTGGGCACAAGCAAGAGAAGCTAGGCCAGTGGACCGAACAACGTTTGAAAGATGGTAGCCTTGATGGGATCATTGATGAGCATCTAAAAGGGCAGATCTCACCGGAAAGTTTGAAGGAGTTTGCTGAACTAGCCAGCAGTTGTGTGCGCGATAACCCAATGAGCCGGCCCACAATGACTGAAGTTGTGGAAAGGCTTGAGGCTGTTTTGAAAACTTCCCAAAAGGCATGATCTTAATACTACGATCAGCTATAATGGATGCACGGCTTGAAGGGGATCAACCAGTGATTCATCATCATCTTCGACCTTTGTCATTTTCAGTTGGTCTATTTCCTGTGCCATGTTTTTTTTTATGTTTATCTCCGTCAATTCATTTGTCACTTTTTATCATTGTTGTTTGTGCAATTTGATAAATTTGAGCTGCTGTATGTAGTATGTACTTTTCTTTCAATTTTTACCTAATAAATTTATACAAGTTGAGCTGCTATATAGCCTATGTGTGTAGTTGGACTCTTGATTCATTTGGTTATCCCAAAAGAAATTGGTCAACTACAGCACAACTAATAATAGCAACAACAATGGTCTAGCCTTCTTAGTTTTTTATTTCCTTGGGACATTTCAACAAACAGTTGGTAGACAAGTAAACTGCATATCAAATGGGTCTATATTGTACTTGATAATTATAAACTGTCTTGCAATACTAGCTCATGCTAGAGTTTATTTCTTTCATGGTATCAGTGCAACCAATCATATGACTTTGAAACAACGTACTAAAAAGAGGTTCCTGACTCCCCTAAGCAGAAAGGGGAATCCAAGGCTTTCAACTAAGCCTCACAATAAATAGGGGTTAGCACATTTCTGACTTCACTGAACTGAGGAAATAAGAAAGCGGAAACTCGAAGCTCTGCCGAGTGGGAATCCTGGATCTCTGTCTTCTCCAGACTCCAGGCCTGTTCGGACATAAGGTACCGTTCCCCCGGAAGATCAAGTTGATGAGCCGTGTGATGGGAAACCTTCCCGCACGGTTCGGAGAGCACTGAATTAGAATGAGAGGTTCACCACCACATCATTGCAAGCAAGGGGAGCTCGCTGGATTCGCAGATTGGGTCACGTCTTAGGGCAATGCTAGGCTTACAAAAGAAGTTTACAAAATGAAGGATACAAGATGTGGTGGAGATATTTTATTGGCCACATCGATAATAGACCCGGCACACTCCAATTAAAAACACCAACACAATTATGACACCTCATTTTGTAAGCCACATTTTGTAGCCATCTTTTGTAGCTTTATTATTTCCCCACGTCTTATTTCAATACGAGCAATAAAAATAATGGCATCATTATGGGTAATGGTGGTCGGGTTCCTATTAAGGGTGGTCATACAAATTTGCCTTCCCTGCCCCCCCCCCCCAGCCCCTTCTCTTAAAAGATGTCCTTTATGCTCCTCTTGTTATTAAGAATCTCATTTCCGTTTGAAAATTTACTAGTGATAATTTGGTCACTGTGGAATTTGACCTTTTTGGATTTCTGTTGATGGATTTTTGGAATGGGACGCTCCTTATGAGATGTGATAATCAAGTCGATCTTTATCCTATCACTTCTGCGTTTTCAACTTCCACCACCTCTCATTCGTTGTTTGTAGCAATTAGTTCTTCTTTATGACATGACCGTCTAGGTCACCCCGGGCACCTCTTTTTATAGGATTTTAGGAGAATAGACGAAGTCAAACATACATGGAAGAGAGATGACACTACTACATTTCTAAGCTAATGCAACATTAAAATTTGTTGCATTAGAGGTCATTTCATGTTGCATTAGCTCTAATGCAACGCCAGAAAGACCTCGCATACTCGAGCGTTGTTTCAGGTCTAATGCAACGAAAAACTAGTCTAATGTAACGCCTAAAATTTGCCGTTGCATAAATTGACATCTAGTGCAGCGGCCATGTTAGCAACGGTGTGATTAACCAAAGCAATTGTTTGAATCTAATGCAACGGCTGGGAAAAAACTAGATAGACACATGATGCAACAGCTAAAGGTAAAAATAATAATATTAATTATAATGTTAAATAAATCAATAAATATTCAAAATATAATACTCAAATAAAATTAATATTTCAATTTAATAAATGCATAAAAAACAAAGTAACAAATAAGCTATATTAAAAATTTCAATATACATCAATTAAAATGTCAAAATATCACTATTATTAAAATTGAGGTAACAATTACAAAATAAATTACAATAAAAATTTATTTCTTCAAACACAACTACAACAAATCAAAATCTGTATGAATTTCATCATCTTCTTCCCTATTATGCAAATGCCCACCATCACCACCAACTGACCACCATCACAGGAGCACCGCCGAAGCACCGCCGGAGAACAACCTCCATCACCAAACAACAACCTTTAAAAAAAAACCAGCCACCACCAACTACAGTTAATCCTCTAGATCCAATATACAAAAACACACTAGATTTGCATTCAAACACATCCAGATCCAACAACGATTGTGCTCTCCCGCCCCTGCACATACCAACCCAAAAAGTGAGAGAGGAATAAGGATTCAAACAGAAAGAGAGATGGGGAGGGAGAGAAACAAGATAGATCTAAGTAATAGATGAAGAAACAAAGAGTAGATACAAACTCGATGGCGACGCTGGTGTTGGTGGCCGTGGTGACGGGTTTTGGTGGTCGTTGTGGCGCTGCTGCTGGTGGGGCTTCTGCTGGTGGCGGTTGAGACCGGGAAGAAGGGAACGAGAAGTGGGGTGGGGGCAGAAGGGGAGAAAGGGTGAGGAGAAGTGGGCGGTGGCGGTGGCGGATGGAAGGCGAAGTCGGGTGAGGGTGGAGGAAGGAGATGTGGGTTGTGGAGGCTGCTGAATTGATGTAGAGAGGGTGAAGAAGAGAGAGTAGGTTTTTTGATTGTGGCTAGGATTGAAGTTTGAAGAGAGTGAATGTGTTTTGTGGGTGTGTGTAATAAGTTAGTGGGTTGGAAATTTGTGAGCCATAGATGTTTGATAAGATAGATGGCTAAGATTAAGTAGATGGGTTTTTTTTTTTATGATCCTTGTGAAACTTTTGAACTAATGAATGGTTGACACCTCGTATGTTATATCTTTTCCTTTTAGAAAAATAATCAACATAATTATTGGCCATATAATATAACGATAATAATAATAATAATAATAATAATAATAATAATAATAATAATAATAATAATAATAATAATAATAATAATACTTTCAAAACAAAATAAATATTTAGTAATTGTAATGAAAATAATGTAATATTTAATAATAAAATATATAATTATGACTAATAATAATCATAATAATAATAATAAAATAATAATTATTGGATATTTGACAACAAAAATTGCAAATGCTCACTAAATATTTATTCAGTTACATTTTTAATTAATTAGTTTTTTATTTCCCGTCGAGTATCGACGGGTTACTAACTAGTGATTATTAATGATAATACTTAAATAATTACAAATAAAATAATAATAATTGAATATTTACTATAACTAAATGTAATAAATGTGTTACTTATATGTAATAGTTTGTATACATAAAAGTAATAGATATATACAGAAAAGTAACAATGTTTTTTTCTATGTTTTCTTCGTTTGCCAAAAGTAATACTTATTACAACTAAAATGTAACGAACGTGTTATTTATATGTAACAGTGTTTATACATAATTGTAACACATATGTATAGAAAAGTAATAGTATATCTATATGTTTTCAAATAATAAGTTACAATGGGTTCAATTTATCATGATACATGTAAAAGCATTACATTATCTATAAAAATCTGTTACAATTTCATCTACTAAAGTGGTACGCTTCTACACGGTTCCTACGGTTTTGGGTCCAGGGGTCCTACGGGTCCTTCTTTTTAATATTTTAAATTTCTTTTTCAAATTTAACAGTCAAAACTTTAACAAGATATGTTGATTTTTTAACAGTTTCTGTTAAAAAATCTAACAAAAGTTGTTTAAAAATTAACAATGTTATGTTGAAATCAATGAAATGTTAATTTTGATTGTTAATTTTGTAACACATTTTGTTATAAAACTAACAAAACTTGACGTGTTTTGACAGGTCTGACACGGGTACGAGTATGGGTTTGTGTACAATTACGGTTCCACGGGTCGGAACCGCCGGGTCACGGGTTGTGAAAAGGAAGAACCGTAACCGAACCGCATCGACCATGGGTACGGTTCCGACGGGCCACGGGTCTTGCATGAGTCCGATTCCTACGGATCAAATCCAGGTCCGGTTCCACGGGTCGCTACGGGTTGGCCATGTCTACCATATAGCCCCTACACCATATTGATACTGTACACCCTAAATATACACCATATTGATACAGTACACCCTAAATAATAACATGTACCCTAAATCATAAATCATAAACCATAGGCCCATACCCTATACCAAAACCCATACATCATTACCCATACGTTCCTAAAAAACGTGGGTGGCGACTCTAAAACACAATTAGACATCCTAGGGTAATTCACGCGCTCTAGCCAAGCCGTGGTCCCCCCAGGGTATCTACAGTGGCGACTCCGCTGGGGACTGCTTGAGGGTTAAACTTGTGTTTCTGTTCATAATTCACTTTTCTGGACATTTTGGAAATTGACATGGGAAGCGCGCGCCTCGGACCTTCATGGTCCAAAGCGCGTGCGTCTCGCGTCAAATTCAAGAATCGCCCACCTTCCATGTGTTCTTCCTATTCTTCCTATTATTTCGTGCTAACAAACACTGCAGGGGTTCCATCACACAATCAGGACCAGGGCAATCCCCTGAGTCCATAATTTTCTGATAATCTGACAAGCTAGCCCAGAAGCGGGCGCCTCCCAGATACAATGCGCCAGGCACGCGCTTCCCACAACACCAGCCCAAGGTGCGCGCTTCTGGGCCAATTTCCAGGACAAGAACAGGTTTCAGTGACTGAACAGAGCAGTGGGGTGTGGGCACAGTTGCCTGCATCAGAACAGAATTGAACCCTTGGACTGTTTATTTTTTATGTTTATTTTACCAGTCACACAGGTGATTCGGGAGTTGTAATTTACGTGCTTATGTGTTTTTTTGTTTATCTTTTCTTTTCAAAAAAAATAAAATAAAAAATTTTTTGTCACGTGATAGACCTCACACTACATGCACATTACTCCTATAAATTGCTCACTATCGAGTCGCACAAGTCCAACCCCAAACCCGTCGAGGCCTGTCCTAGAAAGTTTCAAGCTCCACTCGACCTTGGCTCTTTCGAAGTGGTAAACCTCAGCCCATGGCGTAGTTCATGACTACATGCCGGGGGTGACCTTTAAGCCTCTCTTTAGCCGAGCACAAGCCACACAATTCTAGTTAGGGTCTAACACTCCGTGACCAAGTTGGTTTCCATGTACCGAGATTTCCCTAAACTAATGTTTTCAAATCATACATGCCAACTTGTTGAAATGGACGCAATAAAAATCTGTCCCCAAAAGTGGTTATTTTGAACGAAAATAAAAATCCGTCCCCGCATGTATGCTTTACTACATTAATTTAGTTTAATCCCGACAATGTAGGATTCACAAGCGCGATGGAATCCGATGAGTATATGAGACCGCGAGATGGTCTATATACTAGTGTGACGATTCCATTATCTTCTTAGAAACCCCAAAAGGGACCCATTCCCTCTGACTTATAAAATAATAATAAAAAAAGAGTCTTTTTTCTTATGTGGTTCGAGTCGTGTGCCCAACTGTGTGTTCTGAACCTCTTCATGGACCGAAAGTGTGAACCGAGACTGACAAGGGCTACTTCTCCAATTATAGGTCCGATTGGTACTCTCCGCATCTACAGGGATTCATCCAACAGGCTTGTCCGTGACCCGATCACTCCAACAGCTTCTACATCATCAATGGCCGGCGACTCCAGCACCAACAACGCCATGACTCTCGAACAGCTTTCTGCCATGGTTCAAGCACTCCAACAACAAGTCTCTACCCTTAACCAAGAGGCTCAAACCAAAGAAGCCTTGTGGAAAGCTCATGTCGGCAGTCAAAGGGAGGCCCACGAGGCCGAGGTTGACCAATTGAAAGCCAAGCTCCTTAAGCTCTCCAAGAACAAGGGGGTTAATGACAATGAAGAATCCGAGTGGACCGAGGGTTTGTTTGAAAGCCCATATGTAAGTGCCCATACCAAAAAAGTGGGGGGACCAAGCACCGACAACAACGACCCCAAAATGGTCGATTCCATCGTGGCCAACATTGATCAGAAATCGATGCCTCAACATGGGAAAAGGCTCCAACACAAGCCTTTATCAGTCATCCATCCTCATGAGCACGATGGCCGCTCTCCCGACAAATTCAAGATGCCCGACATTAGCAAGTTTAAGGGCAACTCATGCCCGATGGCTCACATCGAGACTTACATTTGGGCTATGGTTCCGAAGAAGGTCTCCCCAAAAGTCATGGCTCAATGCTTTCCTCTCACCCTCGAGGGGGTGGCAAAGGATTGGTATGCAACTCTCCCGCTCATTGTCCGTCTTGATTGGGATGCCGCTATGCTTGCCTTCAAAAATCAATATCAACGCAACACTACTCACCGGCCCACAAGGAAAGAGCTCGAGAACACCACTCAAAGAGACAACGAGTCCTTCATTGACTTCACAAGGAGATGGAATGACAAGCTCTCTGAAATTGTTGAGAGGCCAAACACAAAAGAGCAAATGGACATCTTTCTCAAGTGTCTCAAGATTGATCTCCGCACCCACCTAAGTGGGGCTTGCTACTCTGACTTCTCCCAAATGTATGAGGCGGGGGTATGCATGGATGACTTGCTCAAAGAGATTAAGAAGGCCACTCCTACCTACCGATACAAGGCCGCCTCTAGTTCAAACAAAGAGGCTTCTGTCAATGCCGTTGCTACCGATAAGGGGAATTACAAGAAGGTCCCTCCACCACAAGGCAAGCGGTTCCAAAACGACCGCGTCTACACTCCTCTCAATGGCATGACTATCACCGAGACCTATGAAGCTCTAAAGGCCAAGGGACAAATCACTCCTCTTCAAGGGTACAAGCAACCACAACCGCTCCGTCCCAATCATGCCCACAACAAATGGTGTGACTACCATCAATACACGGCCACCTCACCGAGGATTACTTCTCCATCCGCAACACCATCCAAAACCTCATAGACAAGAAGGAATTCATAATCCCTAATGAGGGTGGTGTCAATGTAATAGAGGTAGGAGAGTTTGAAGGAACCACTCATTCGATCCCAATTGTGAATGAGGGCTCCGATGATATGAATAAACTTGATAATTCCTGTTATATTGTGACTTATGATGAGATTATGAGGGAAGTCTTAGAGAATAGGAAGAAGAAGCTACACGGGACCGTGAACGTGCTCACTCGCAGTGGCCGAGTAACAACGAGCACAATCCCTCCCAATACAGCAGCAACCAACACCTCTTCTCAAAGATCGCAAGCACGCGACGTACCCGAAGATCCTTTGTTAACACAACTCAAGAAGACACAAGCCAACATATCCATCTGGGACCTTATTGCATCATCAAAGAAACACCGAGACCTCGTCATCAAGAACTTGGATGACACATCAGTCTCTCCTGACACGACTCCTGAGGACCTCACAGCAATGATAGGTCACATTCACTTCGGCAATGTCATCACTTTTGCCGACATGGACCTCCCTCCATTTGGGTTCGAACACAATGAAGCCATCTACCTCAAAGTAAGGGCAAGGGGGAGACCCATTTCAAGAGTTCTAGTAGACGGTGGTTCTGCACTCAACTTAATGCCTAGCCGAGTCATGGGCATACTGGGGCTCAAAAGCTCCGATTTACATCCCTCCGCACAAGTCATTAGAGGGTATGACAGCACTGCCCGTACAGTCATGGGAATGTTAGAAGTTGATATCGAATTTTGAAGCATGATCATGTCCGTCCCATTCCAAGTACTTGATGTCCCTGCTTCATTCAACTTACTTTTGGGCCGACCATGGATCCACAGTTCCAATGCGGTCCCCTCCATTCTCCATCAATGTGTCAAGATCAGAAATGGGGACGAGATAGTCACCGTCATGGCCGAGAATGTCACCATCCACAGAAATGGGGGACAACCCGTTCACCAAGTTCAACACGGGATAGAAGATGCCACTCTCTCTGGCGTCAACACCATCGACAAAGAAGGGGGAAACAAACAATGGACCCTCGGCAATCCTAAAATCCTCCGCATGATGAGGAACATGAATCACTTTCCTGGTCTAGGCCTAGGGAAGTATCAACAAGGGATATTGCACCCCGTAGAATTTCCTTTTGTCAAAAACAAGTTTGGTTTGGGGTACGAGCCTACCGAAGATGACATAAAGTACGAGCAAGCAGTCAAGAGTCAAAAGACCCGAGCTCGCAAAGAAGGTCGACAATATGAAATCCCTAACTTGAGGCCTTACCGCAACACACAGAACGGTTATTTTGTTCGCCAAGGGGAAGATGTTCCGTACATGATCTTTCCCGAACCATGGGTTAACAAAAAGGGCGTCAGAAAGCCCGGTCTCGAGATCTTCACTGATTGTGAAATACCGACACAAGAAAGGGAGCCTACTCCAATGTCACCCCGAGAGTGGTGGGGCAAGAAAGTGACTATAGAGTCCGAGGTAGAGATTACCAAGGGGGAGAACTATCCGATCTAGCCTCCATGTTCGAAGAATTTGCCATCATGGATGATTGTCAAGTCAACGCCATCTACGACACCGCCATCAGAAAGGAAACCATCAGTGAGATCCCGCCAAGCTCCGAGCCAATCAACAACTGGTATTCAACGAAGAGGCCCATAGTATCCGAGGATTTCTTGATCCGAGAAATGGGTTGCATACCCCGTACAGCAACAAAGGAAGAGCGGGTCACACTTGCTTTCGAGTCCGAGAGTGTTTCTAATTCCCTCACCCAAGTGGATATGGAGGCAATAGCCGAGCGTGTGTTTCCTTTCTTTGCTAATGAAAAATTTGATATTTCTGAGTACCCCGAGATTGCAAGCATCATAAATGATGAATTAACTAATAACGAATTTAATGAACAAGTTAATAACGATTCAAATAATGATGAAATAGACCACGAAAAACATAACATACCTAAATGAACTAGCTCAATAGGTTCGTTGTCGTGGTGAAAATGGTCCAGGGGCTGATGAGGAATTGCATGTTGTTAACCTGGGTACCAACGAAGAACCGAAAGAAAAAAAGATTGGCAGCTTCTTCAAGGGGGAAGACAAAGACAGATTGACTGCACTGCTCAAAGAGTTTGTGGATGTATTCGCATGGTCGTACAAAGACATGCCGGGTTTGGACAGAAAGGTCGCGGAGCACAGAATTCCGATCAGAGAGGACGCCAAGCCAGTAAAGCAGAAGCTCCGAAAGATCAAGCCAGAATGGTCTCTACAAGTCAAAGAAGAGATTGAAAAGCTCCTCAGTGTGGGTTTCATCAAAGTCATTGAGTATCCGACTTGGCTAGCCAACATTGTGACAGTCAGAAAGGCAAACGGCAAGGTTCGAGTTTGTGTGGACTTCCGGGATTTGAACAAAGCTTCCCCGAAAGATGATTTTCCACTACCAAACATCGACATGCTCGTCGATTCAACTGTCAACTATGAAGTCCAATCATTTGTGGACGGTTTTGCCAGTTACAATCAGATTCTCATGTCCGAAGAGGACCAACACAAGACAGCTTTCACAACACCGTGGGGCACTTTCTGCTACACAGTCATGCCGTTCGGACTAAGGAACACTGGGGCTACCTACCATAGGGTTGTTACGGATCTATTCCATGACATGATTCATAAAGAGATCGAGGTCTTTGTAGACGACATGATTATCCATTCAAAGGGAACCAATGGTCAATATTTGATCGATCTTCGCAAGTTCTTTGAAAGACTTCGACAACACAACATGAGACTCAATCCCGCAAAGTGCATTTTTGGGGTCGTTAGAGGAAAGGTTCTCGGTTACATGGTCACTGAGAGGGGAATTGAAGCCGATCCCTCCAAGATCAAGGCAATCATTAACATGCCTCCTCCAAAGACGCAGAAAGAAATCAAAGGTTTCATGGGCAGACTTCAATACATCAGTCAGTTTGTGCACCAACTGACTTCCATGTGTGAACCGATCTTCAAGCTACTCAAGAAGAATGTGGCTCTAGAATGGACCGATGCTTGCCAAGAAGCCTTCGACCAAGTGAAGCATTACTTGACATGCCCTCCAGTTTTGGTTCCACCGCACAAAGAGAAGCCTCTCTTGCTCTATCTCACTGTCAATGATGAAGCCCTAGGGGCTATGCTAGCATAAGAACAGCGAGACTCCACAAAAGAGAATGCTATCTACTTCGTCAGCCGCCGGTTTCAAGGAGCTGAAAAGAACTACTGTCTTAGAGAAGTCTTGTGCTGCATTGGTTTGGGTTACTCAAAAGCTCAAGCATTACATGGAGGCCTTCCCAATCAAGTTGGTAGTAAAAGTGGACCCGCTCCGCTACATCTTCGAGAAGCCTTTCATGTCAACAAGAATAGCCAAATGGTATTTTATGCTCGCCGGCTACGATATCACTTACGTCACACTAAATCCATCAGGGGGAAAGTGTTCAGTGATCTGCTTGCTGAATTTCCGTGTGACGAAGTGAAGGGGGAAGATGTACAGTTCCCCGACGAGCGTTTAATTTGCGCTACAATAGAAGAAAATAAGTTGCAACTTTTTTTCGATGGCGCAGCCAATAAGCATGGATATGGCATAGGGATGTTACTTGTTAATCCAAAGGACATGTATACTCCAATCGCTATCCGCCTCGAATTTGAAGCCACCAACAACACCATTGAGTACGAAGCATGCATAGCAGGGCTCGAAGCAGCCCTCGAGAGAAATGTCACAAGTTTAGAAGTATTCAGTGATTCCTTGCTCATCATCAATCAGACATCTGGAAAGTGGAAGATTCAAGACTCGACTCTACAACGGTATGGTCAACATCTCGAGGAGTTGGTTGAACAGTTTCAAGAAATCACCTTCAACTACCTGCCAAGGAACAAAAACCGTTTTGCTGATGCACTAGCCACCAACGCTTCACTGGTCGAAATACCTGAAGGTAAAATGGTGAAGCCCTTCAAAATTTCCCGAAGGAACAGTCCGGCATACTGCATGAGTATCAAGATCAACGAGGTCCAAGCAAACTCCCCGTGGTATGCGGATATCATGAATTTCCTCAAAAATGGTGCTTATCCCGAGAATAGCAATAAGAAGTCCCAAATGGCATTGCAAAGACTAGCCTCCCGATATGTACTGATTGGGGACCGAGTCTACAAAAGGCACCACGAACGGATCAATCTCCTATGCGAAAATGAGACCGAAGCTCAAGAAATAATGCATGAGATCCACGAAGGTGAATGTGGGCCCCACATAAACGGGTTTATGTTGACCAAGAAGATACTCCGCATGGGTTATTATTGGACTACCATGGAAAGGGACTGCATCGAGAAAGTCAAGAGGTGCGCCAAATGCCAGTTCCATGCCAATCTGCAGCACGCTCCACCCTCACAGCTTTATATTATGACCACGCATTGGCCTTTCTCTTGTTGGGGCATAGACATCATCGGAAAAGTCCACCCTACTGGCAGCAAAGACAATCTTTCATCCTAGTAGCCGTGGACTATTTTATAAAATGGGTCGAAGCACATGCTTACCGAGTTCTCAACGCCAAGAAAGTGGCCGAATTCGTGAAAACCCACATCATGTGCCGATACGGCGTTCCTCATGAGATCATCTCAGACAACGGTTCTCACTTTGAGAAAGAGATGGACGCGCTCCTAGTAGAATACAAGATTACTAAACACAAGTCATCTCCATACCGCCCTCAAGCAAACGGCGCGGTCGAGGCAGCTAATAAGACAATCAAGACCATTGTGAAGAAAATGGCCTCCACTGGAAGGGATTGGCTCGAAAAGCTACCTCTAGCGTTATGGGGCTACCGCACGTCAATACGGACAGCGACTGGAGAAACTCCTTATGCACTGGTATATGGTTCCGAAGCTGTACTACCAATAGAGCTCGAAGTCCCATCCCTACGGGTCCTCCTCGAGAACCAAGTCAATGAAGTCGATTGGATGCAAAGTCGATATGAACCGCTAGCCCTACTCGACGAGAAAAGTCTAAGGGCAATCGAATGTACGAGGGCCTATCAACAAAGAATGGCTAGGGCTTTCAACAAAAATGTGAAGCCCCGAAACATCAGTGTGGGAGATTTGGTCCTAAGACAACACCCTCCTAATGCCATGAACCCCCTTGGAAAATGGGGACAGCGATGGATCGGTCCGTACGTAGTCAAGAAGATACTAAGCGGCGGTGCAGTCCGACTCATGGATTTAGACGGAGATCAGCTGCCAAAGGAAGTCAACCTCGACAAATTGAAGAGATTTTACGTCTAATAAACGAAGACCATCAAAAAAAAAAAAAAAAAAAAGCTCGCTAGGTTGAAAACCCGCAAGGGCGGCCTAGGCAAAAATTAGAGCACGTGCAAAAAAGAAGCCCGCTAGATTGAAAACCCGAAAGGGTGGTCTAGGCAAAAAACAGGGTGCACACAAAAAAAATAATAAAAAAAATGGTCTTCGTTTGTTTGAACTACGGAGACCTGAGCCTCTACAATGGAGGAACGTAGGCAACCTTCGGGTGCGGTCTAAAATATAAACAAAATACCCAAATCATTTCAAATTAACGAGATGCAATTTTTATTCATTCACTAAATTATTTTGATCATTATCATTACAACGGAAATGTTGAGCTAATAAAAGACATAAAACATTAAAATCCTAATAAGTGGTCTATTTTAATTGCAATCTCGGTGGTACAAAAGAAATATCTAATCTTTCTTCGGTTTGGGGACCCATCGCTTTTGGGGACGGCCTTTTGTCTTCTTGGATGGGGGCGGAGCATTCTCGAGACCACCAAGACGAGAAAAGATACTCGGGCGAGACGGAGCTTCATCAACAACCTTCTCCTTGCCCTTGCTAGAAGGAGCTTTAAGCGGAACAACCATGGGGCGCGTCCACACGTGAGAAGATTTTCCCTTGCCTTTCTTCTTCTTAGGCAAGTAACGAGGCCTATAATTACTCACATGGACCACCGGCTTCACGGAATCCACGGCAACAACACCCTCATTTGGCCTTCCCAAACGATCAAAGACGCTAGGTGTAGACACCCCGCCTTGGACCGCTCACCCCGATTGCACATTTGATCTTGTGTTTCTCCCCATTTTAAGTGTTTCTCGTTAGTTTCTGTCACTTCCGTTAAGTTCCTGACTGACTTCGTTAAGTCCAGGGACTAAACTGAATAACAGGGCTGACTTTCTAGTCCATTCTGTCAAAATCGCCTTCTCTGAGTCGCGCGCCTCCAACAGGAGGATCCAGACGCGCGCGCCTCCCGCCCCCAAAGCAGGAAGCGCGCGCCTCTGGGCGTCGGTTACAGATTTCTGGCCAAGATTCTCTCCCTTGCTCAATTTACAGGATTTTGCCCGGGAAAGATTTCTTGGTGACTGATTTTTGGCACCAAAAACATCTCTCTTTCACCAATAAAAACCCCCTTTACCTCCTTTTCAAGGACCTTGGGCTCTCAATCTTACATTCTCAATAAGACACTAAAATTTCACACTTACAAAGCATTTCCAAAGGATTTCTCCAAAGAATTCATCAAGAAGTGTTTGAAGTCTCTTGAAGTCTAGGTAAAGTTATTTCTTTCCTCTTCTTAACTTCATCTCTTTTCTCTTTCTTTTGTTTTATCAAAGTGCAATCACCCAAATCATTTTGGGGACATGACTCTAATGATCACCTCATCTCATTGAGGTCGGTTAAATAGTTATCTCCTACATTCCAAACTCTATTTTAAAACCCCTTTTTATGATTTAAAGAAGAAGAAGAAGAATGTTTATCATTCATGTAGTTTTTGATCAAGCAAGACCAACTTTAGTTGGGCGAGATGGGTGTTTCGGTACTTCCCATCTCGTAACCTAACCCCCGAACCTCAAAACAAAGAATCTCTGTTTTCGTAATCAAACTTAGGCTATTATCAATAGGTTTTTCTTATGTTCCTCAAAACATAGGTGGCGACTCTAAAAACAAGTTAGACATCCTAGGGTAATTCACGCGCTCTAGCCAAGCCGTGGTTCCCCCGGGGTATCTACAGTGGCGACTCCGCTGGGGACGTTTGAGGGTTAAACTTGCATTCTGATCAAAATCTACATCTTTTCTGGGCATTCTGACTCCTGATGGGGGAGGCGCGCGCTTCTGGCCTCTTCAGCCTAAGGCGCGCGCATCCTACATCAAGGACCAGAATCGCCCGCTTCTTCATGTTCTTCATCTTCTTCTTCTGCTATTCTCCACTAATCATTTCTGCAGGGGTTACAATATACACATAGGACCAGGGCAATCCCTTGAGTCCAAAATCTGACAATCTGACAGGTGTGCCCAGAAGCGCGCGCCTCCCAATAGCATCGCGCCATGCGCGCGTCTCGTATCAACACTCAGAGGCGCACGCTTCTGGGTTGGTTCCCAGAACAGAAACAGGTCTCAGAACAGAGCAGTATGATGGGGGTGTGGGCACAGTTGCCTGCATCAGTGGTTATTCTGAACTTCGGACTGTTTTAATTCTATGTTCTATTTTATCGGTCACACGGGTGATTCGAAAGTTTTAATTATGTGCTTATTTGTTTTTTTTTTTATTTCTTTTGAAAAAACAAATATAAAAAATATTTTGTCACCTGTTAGACCTCACACTACATGCACATATTCCTATGAATTGCTCACTATCGAGTCGCACAAGTCCAACCCCAAACCGTCGAGGCCCGTCCTAGAAAGTTTCAAGCTCCACTCGACCTTGGCTCTTTCGAAGCGGTAAACCTCAGCCCGTGGCGTAGTTCATGACTACATGCCGGGGGTGACCTTTGAGCCTCATATTCAAGCCAAGCACAAGCACACAATTCTAGTTAGGTCTAACACTCTGTGACTCAAGTCGGTTTCCATGTACCGAGATTTCCCTAAACTAATGTCTTCAAATCATACATGCCAACTTGTTGAAACAGACGCAATAAAAATCCGTCCCCAAAAGTGGTTATTTTGGACGAAAATAAAAATCCGTCCCCGCATGTATGCTTTACTACATTAATTTAGTTTAATCCCGATACATGTAGGATTCACAAACGCGATGGAATCCGATGAGTATATGGGACCGCGAGATGGTCTATATACTAGTGTGACGATTCCATTAATTTCTTAGAAACCCCAAAAGGGATCCATTCCCTCCGACTTATAAAAAAAAAAAAAGAGTTTTTTCTTATGTGGTTCGAGTCGTGTGCCTAATTGTGTGTTCTAAGCCTCTTCGTGGACCGCAAGTGTTACTCAAGACTGACAAGAGCCTCTTCTGCAATCTAGGTTCAATTGGTACTTACAGAGTCTACCGGGATTCGGCAAATCGTTAGTCCGTGAAGAGATCACTCCAACAGCTCCTACATCAACAATGGCCGGCGGCTCCAACACCAACAATACCATGCTCTCGAGCAACTCGCAACCATGGTCCAACTCCTCCAAGAGCATGTCTCCACCCTTAATAAGGAGGCACAAAGCAAAGACGACATTTGGCAATCCCACCTCGACAGCCAAAGGGAGGCCCACGAGGCCGAGATGGAGCTAATGAAAGAAAAGCTCACTAATCTTGCCAAGGGGAAGAGCAAAAATGACGATGACGAATCCGAATGGACCGAAGGTTTGTTCAAAAGTCCTTATGTTAACACCCGCACCAAGAAAGTGGGAGAGCCAAGTTCCGAGAACAATGAGCCAAAATGGTGGATTCTATCATGGCCTACATCGGCCAAAAATTCAATAGGCTCAACATGGGGAAAGGCTCCGACACAAGCCTTTATCAATCATCCATCCTCATGAGTACTATGGCCGCTCTTCCTGATAAGTTCAAGATGCCCGACATAAGCAAATTCAAGGGCAACTCTTGTCCTATGGCTCACATTGAGACTTATATTTGGGCAATGGTTCGAAGAAGGTCTCCCCCAAGGTGATGGCTCAATGCTTTCCTCTCACTCTCGAGGGGGCGGCAAAAGATTGGTATGCTACTCTCCCGCACACTGTCCGTCTTGATTGGGACTCCGCCATGCTTGCCTTCAAGAACCAATACCAAGGCAACACCACTCACCGGCCCACAAGGAAAGAGCTAGAGAACACTACTCAACGAGACCATGAGTCCTTCATCGACTTCACAAGGAGATGGAATGATAAACTCTCCGAGATTGTGGAAAGGCCAAATACCAAGGAGCAAATGGACATCTTTCTCAAATGTCTCAAAATTGATCTCCGCACCCACCTAAGTGGGGCTTGCTATGCGGATTTCTCCCAAATGTATGAGGCGGGAGGGGGTCCGAATGGACGAGTTGCTCAAGGAAGTCAAGAAAAGTGCTCCTAGCTACCGCTACAAGGAGCCGCTTCCAACTCCACAAAAGAGGCCTCGGTCAACGCCGTCACTATCGACAAGGGGAATTACAAAAAGGTTCCTCCACCCCAAGGGAAGAAGTCTCGAAATGACCGTGTCTACACGCCTCTCCAAGGCATGACTCAAACCGAAGCTTTCGAAGTCCTCAAAGTAAAGGGTCAAGTCACACCCGTACAAGGGTACCAACCCAAGACGGTCAACCCCAATCATGCTCACCACAAATATTGTGGCTACCACCAATATAGTGGCCACACCACCGAGGAATGCTTCGTTCTCCGCAATGTCATTCAAGATCTCATAGACAAGAAAGAATTTGTAGTGACTAATGGCGAACATGTCAATGTAATAGAGATAGGAGAACTCGAGGGGACTACCCATTCAGTCCCAATTGTGAATGGGGGCCCCAATGTTATGAATAAACTTCACAATTCTTGTTATGTTGTGACTTACGATGAGGTAATGAGGGAAGTACTAGAGAATAGGAAAAAGAAGCAAGATGGGAACGTCAACATGCTAACTCGATCGGTCGAGTCATAGCAAGCAACCCTTCCACTTCCACTTCCGCACCAAGCTCCTCTTCTCAAAGACCGCAAAGCTCACGTCACTCCCGAAGATCCTCTACTTGTCCAACTCAAGAAAACTCAAGCCAACATCTCTATTTGGGACCTCATCGCATCCTCAAAGAAACACCGAGATCTTGTCATCCGCAATCTCGATGATACATCAATTTCTCCCGATACTAGTCCCGAGGACCTCACGGCAATGATCGGTCACATTCATTTTGGCAACGTCATCACCTTTGCCGATATGGACCTTCCACCATTTGGTTCCGACCACAACGAGGCTATTTACCTCAAGGTACGAGCAAGGGGGAGACCATCTCAAGAGTCTTAGTGGACGGTGGTTCCGCACTCAACCTCATGACTGGCAGAATCATGGGCATACTGGGCTTAAGGATTCCGATTTGAAGCCTTCTACTCAAGTAATCCGAGGTTATGACAGCACCGCCCGTACAGTCATGGGCATGATCGAAATAGACATTGAGTTTGGGAGCATGGTCATGTCCGTTCCATTCCAAGTGCTTGACATCCGGACTCGTTCAACTTGCTTTTGGGTTGACCATGGATTCACAGTTCTAATGCCGTCCCGTCAACTCTCCATCAATGTGTCAAGATCCGAAATGGTGATGAAATAGTGACCGTCATGGCCGAAAACGTCACTATCCACAGAAAAGGTGAGCCCGTCCACCAAGTTCAGCATGGTTTACCAGACTCCACTCTCTCCGGCGTCTCAATCAACGCCATTGACAAGAAGGGGGAAACGGATCATGGACCCCCAGCAATCACAAAGTCCTCCGCATGATGAGGAATATGGACTACTTCCCTGGTTTAGGCCTAGGGAAATATCAATAAGGAATCCTACATCCTGTGCAAGTCCCATTTGTCAAGAACATATTCGGTTTGGGGTACAAGCCTTCCAGAGAAGACTTGAAACAAGAGCAAGCGATCAAGAATGAAAAGGCCCGAGCTCGTAAAGAAGGCCGTCGTTATGAGGTCCCTAATCTAAGGCCTTACCGCAAGACGCTGAATGGCTATTTTGTCCGCCAAGGGGATGACATTCCATACATGATCTTTCCCGAACCATGGGTTAACAATAAGGGTGTCAAAAAGCCCGGTCTCGAAATCTTCTCCGATTGTGAGATCCAGAAATCCGAAAGCGAACCAACTCCCATGTCGCCCCGTGAAAGGTAGGGAAGGAAGGTGACTATAGAGTCCGAGACAGAAATCATCGTGGGGGAAGAACCGACAGATTTAGCCTCCATGTTCGAAGAGCTTGCCATAATGAATGAATGCCAAGTCAACGCCATCTATGACACCGTCATCATGAATGAGACTATCAGTGATATCCCGCCAAGCTCCGAGCCGATCAACAATTGGTATTCTACGAAAGGGCCCGTGGTATCCGAGGAATACTTAGTCCAAGAAATGGGTTGCATACCCGCACAACAACAAAGGAAGAGCGGCTCACACTTACTTTCGAGTCCGAGAGTGTCTCTAATACCCTCACCCAAGAGGATATGGAGGCCATAGCCGAGCGTGTGTTTCCTTTCTTTGCTAATGAAAAATTTTATATTTCTGAGTACCCTGAGATTGCAAATATAATAAATGATGAATTAACTAATAATGAACTTAATGAACAAGTTAGTAACGATTCAAATTATGATGAAATAGACCACGAAAACACAACATACTTAAATGAACTTGCTCAACAGGTCCGTAGTCGTGGTGAAAATGGTCTAGGGGCTGACGAAGAATTGCATGTTGTTAATCTGGGTACCGACGAAGAGCCAAGAGAAACTAAGATCAGAAGCTTCTTCAAGGGGACGACAGAGACAGATTGACTGCACTACTTCGGGAGTTCGTGGATGTGTTGCATGGTCATACAAAGACATGCCGGGTTTGGACAGAAAGGTAGCGGAGCACAGAATTCCGATCAGAGAAGATGCCAAGCCGAGTAAAACAGAAGCTCAGAAAGATCAAGCCAGAATGGTCTCTGCAAGTCAAAGAAGAGATCGAGAAGCTCCTCAGTGTGGGTTTCATCAAGGTTATCGAGTATCCGACATGGTTAGCCAACATCGTGATAGTCAGAAATGCTAACGGCAAGGTTCGAGTTTGTGTGGACTTCCGGGATTTGAACAAAGCTTCATCGAAAGATGATTTTCCACTTCCTAACATCGACATGCTGGGTCGACTCCACTGCTGCCTACGAGGTTCGCTCATTTATGGATGGGTTCGCTGGGTACAATCAGATTCTCATGGCGAGGATGATCAACATAAGACAGCTTCACAACACCGTGGGGTACCTTTTTGCTACACAGTCATGCCATTTGGGTTAAGAAACGCTGGGGCTTCCTACTAAAGAGCCGTGAGAGACTTGTTCCACGATATGATTCACAAATAAATCGAGGTCTATGTGGACGACATGATCATTCACTCCAAAGGGACCGATGGTCAACATTTAATCGATCTCCGCAAGTTCTTCAAAAGGCTACGTCAACACAAGATGAGGCTCAACCCTGCAAAGTGCACGTTCGGGGTTATCCGAGGCAAAGTCCTTGGTTATATGGTCTGAAAGGGGAATTGAAGTAGATCCCTCCAAAATCAAGGCAATCATTGACATGCCTCCTCCAAAGACGCAGAAAGAGATCAAAGGTTTCATGGGCAGACTACAATACATCAGTCGGTTTGTGCACCAACTCACTTCCATGTGCGAGCCAATCTTCAAGCTACTCAAGAAGAATGTGGCTCTAGAATGGAACGACGCGTGCCAAGAATCCTTCGACCAAGTGAAGCATTACTTGATGTGCCCTCCTGTTCTAGTTCCGCCGCACAAGGAGAAAACGCTCCCGTTTGCGAGCGGTTTGATACACGCTCCCATTTGCGAGCGAGTTGATGATTGAAATCTGCTGAGGAATGCTTGGTTGCTGATGACGTGTGGTCGCTTGATTTTATGGGGATGCAGGCATAGTTGACTGTGAATCACTTTCTGTTGGGGATGAAGTACCTTGAGTAGCGGATGCTATTGACTTCGTGGTGGTACCTGTTATGTGTGTGCTTGACAGGTATATATGTTCTTGCAAGAAGATGCATGAAGTGTGAAATGAAGAGAGAGAAATTGTGCTCGTGGTGTGATGAGATTTTGGAACACCCTTGCAATGAGAGAGAAGTAAGAATGTAGAGAGTGATCTTGTGTGCGGTGTGATTTTGAAGAAAGCATTGGATGTATTCATACCTTCACTTACCATTGCCGCTTGAGTGGAGATGGATTCCTGATGTCCGCGGAGGATGCTTTGATGGAGAATGTCCATTCTTTAGATGTTGATGAGAGAATGCCCTTGATGTTGGGTTGGCGAGATGGTATTCTGGATGATGGGTTGGTCGTGCCAAAAGGCTGCCTACGTATCCCTTTAAGAGAATCAGACCAGCGTAGTTCAAGGATGATGGAGAACGCTGGAGGAGAAGCTAGGAGCAAAGCAAAGTAAAGCACATACTTTTGCACATAGGAGGAGAAAAAGAAAAGAAAAATCTTTTTTTTTTTTTTTTTTTTTTTTTTTTTTTTTTTTTTAAGATTAGAAAGGAAAGAATATGCACACATGTGAGGAAAAGATTTTTTTTTTTTTTTTAGTTCGTGTGGGTGAACCATTTTAACCATTGTGTGCTTGTGAAGCCAACCCAAGATCAAGTCATGTTCAGTCGAAGTCCGGATTGCCTCGCTTGAATTCTGTTGTCGCCGGTGTGCCCAACGAAGATTGATGTCTAGCCCCAAGAGATTTGTCGGTTATGGGGTTTCAAAGGCTTTTGGTGCCGAGATACCAAAGGGTTGCTGATTGTGAAGTCCCTAGAACGCCTTTGATGCCAAACTTTGAGTGGCTTGCATAGCCCCAAGATAAATCAGTTCTTGGCCCATTCGAGTAAATCGCCCTTTGTTGTTGTAGTGAGCAAGCTCCAAGAGAAGATTATGGATGCCAAGCTTCGAGAAATTTCTAAGCCCCAAATGTCATGGACTTTTTGTTTGTGAGCTTCAAGACGGTGGAATGTAAAGCCCCAAATTATCTTGTGATTGGCTCGGCATTGAGAGCGGATGTACCGTCGGGTAGAATTCTTGATAGAGATCCCCTTCTTGCTCTTACTGGGGAGATGAATGGCCTCATTGTGGTTGATACCCAAATGGCGGAGGCTTATGCCAAAGGATGCAGTAATGTCTTGCGGTGCCGTCGAGGTCGCGGAGGATAAGGTCTTGGTGTGATAAAGTCCCAAATGAGTATGCTTGCTTGACTCTTCTTGAGTTGAACTAATGACGGATCTTCGGATGCAACTAGTGCTGTGGCCCAACTTTATCTGAGCTGCACCTTGTGCTTTTGATCTTGGAGAAGGGGGTGCTGAATTGCAGAAACATTGGGATTGGCCGTGGCATTTCCCGCTATAACCCTGTTTTGATTAGAGTTTAGCATATTGAATCTTTTTCCTTTTCTCTAAGACTTTCTTCATGATCTCGTTGAAAGTTCTAACAAAATCATCAACTTTATTCATAACATCGGAGTCTTCATTTAAAACCAAGAGGCCTTTGACTTGAAGTGTTGAGAGACCCTTGAATCTTGATTGTTCTCATGGAGCCATAAGACTACTCCACATTGCAACTTGCTCGAGTATTGTTGCCAAATGAATGTCGGTCGGGAAGCCCTAATACTGCCCTTTGCTTGAATTACTGTAATGCTGTAGCCAAAAGATTGTAGATTGCGAAGCCCGTTGAGACTTTCGGTGCCGAATTGAGGAAGCTTCCAATGTTGCACATGACTTGGCTGGGGATACTGCTGGGGAGTTAATTGCTCTTTGCCGAGGGAGCCTTTAAATACTTGACCGTAGCCCCCCTAGAGTGCCATCATTGATTGCTAGAAAGGTCCACCCTTGATTGGGGAAACGAGCACGGGCACACATGACAAGAGGGCTTTTTGACATCCCTTTTGAGGGACTTTGAGGATAGTCTCACACATCTTTCTTGAGCATAGCCCCTAGGGCTTGTTGATTGTCAAAAGAAGCCCTTGTTCTCAGGTCATATAGCCCCTAGGGCGTCACCATTTGTTGAGCAAAGCAAGAGTGACCCATCCTCGTGCGAGGGAACAAACATGAGAGGACATGGCAAGAGCTACTCCATTTCTCAGGAGCCTTTCGGCTTACTTTAGAAGCACATACTTGAAGAAGCTTTGAAAACTGAGACACATGTTGTTGCTATTTGCTGCCCAAGCCAATTGACTAGCTATGGGTTATTTGTACAACCTCGTGCCCTTTTGTGATGGGCTCGTTCTCGGATGGGTCTTGGTTACCACGGGCCTTCTTTTCATGAACCAAGAATGCATACTGCTGGAGAATGATACCAATAACCCAAGACAACCTTTGATGGTGCCATATCTTGTCGAGCTTTTTGCAATCCCAAAGTTGACTCGGTGGGGAATTGACTTGCTGAGGAGATCCAATGTAGAGCTCGTGTAGTTGTCTTCTTTAGAGGCCAGAGATCTCCATTTCTCTTTCCCTTCTCTCTCTCACTCTCTCATTTTTTTTATGACGCACCCTGTTTTTTGCCTAGACTGCCCTTTCGGGTTTTCAATCTAGCGGGCATCTCTTTTGCGTCTTCATTTTTGACTCGATTAATGAGGAAGTGTGCATTGACTCTAGCTGAGGATGAGACATGTGATTTTGCGGTGAAAACCTTTTGTCACTAAAGATGAGTGACATTGACTCGACTAGGGAAGTGTCCCTAGTATTGACATGTATTTTTTTTTTTTTATTGAATTGAATGACTCACGAAGGCAAGTAAGTCATTAAGAGAGAAGAGAAGAAAGCCCCAATTCGATTGCAAGAAATTGGGAGTATGCAGAAAGAATAGAAGTCCTTAGACTCGACAAGGAACGCGAAATGATTCCAAATCTAAGAAATTGTTCAATCTTTTTGGTGATTAATTCATTGGCAAATGAATCGTACAAAGATGTCTTGACAAGTTCGAGATGAAGGCCAATCACCATAATGCGCTAGGGCTAAACATATCTTCTTTCTTGCATGAGACCGGACCCGCAGGTTGCCTACGTTCCTCCAGTGTAGAGGCTCAGGTCACCGTAGTTCTTGTGAATTCTCCATTCTTCGGGATGGAATTGTTGTTTCGTCGTGTAGCTTCGTCCTCCTTTGGTGGATGGAATGCTGTTGATCTTGATGTGGACTTCTTTGATTGAGGGGGATTTTTTTTTTTTTTTTTTGTGCTCTAGCTTTTGCCTAGGTTGATTTGAAGAGTTCAACCAAGCGAGCATTTTTTTTTTTTTTTTTTTTTTTTTTTTTTTAATCCCCCTTTGAAACATTGCTTGATTTTTCTCCATGGTTGTTGCTTCACCTTTGATGTCTTGGCTTTGTCTTCGTCGTTGATGATGTTGCCTTCGTCACAATGTTTAGCCCCTAAGCGTTCAAGTGATGGCCTTCATTCCAAAACTCGTTTAGACATCTTTTCATCATTTTGCCAAGAATTAGATTGAACAACTTGGAAGAGTGTATGAGGACAAGAACGACTTTTTATTCGATGATGAGACTCGACTCAAAATTTCACATTAATTGGACAAAGAAAACTTAATGCACACTTAAGAGGACTTTGACTCTTTTTTTTTTTTTTTTTTTTTAATTCCTATTACTAGGTAGAGAAAGAGAAACGGAGATGTTGTTGTAGTCCCCATTGTCGTTGTAGTCTCTTGTGGCATAATTTCTTGTAGAAGCCCCATTTCGAAACCAAATCATTCTTCTTTGATGAGTTCTTGCATGTTGGCACTCTCTAAAGGTTGCTCTTCACCCACAGTAAATTCGGCGTTGTCGAACAAATCTTGGATGATGTTTCGGAGAAGGAAGCACCCTTCGGTAGTATGGCCACTATGCTTGTGGTAGCCGCACCATTCACCATGTGCATGATTCTTCGGTATCGTCTTCGGCTTGTACCCCTCCAAAGGCTTGATCTTTCCACTTGCCACCAAAGTTTCAAATGCTTCGGCTTGGGTTACTCCTAGGAGAGGAGTGAAAACTCGGTTGTTGGCGGTACCTTTGTAGCTTTTGAGGGACGGGCCACTTGAGCATGCTTTACCCTTAAACTTTGCTTTGCTGTCCGTGAGCTCTTGCAAACGGGCTTTGAGTTCGGAAACCTCTTCCTTGTGAATTATTCTTTCTTAATCAAGACGGGCCTTGTGTTCGGAAACCTCTTCTTTGTGAATCCTCTTGTCGATATCGAAACGGGCTTGCCACAAATTGTCTTTACGGCGGGCGTCCTCGACAATCCTATCCATTTGTTCCCCCATTGATTTCATTACGTTGACTAACCCTTCGTTGGACAAGAAATCATTTCCACCGTTGTTGTTGTTGCCGTTGGAAGCCATTGGACCTATTGGAAGAGCACGGTTGATCTTAGATTGGCCCCACAAACATATTTTGGATAAAATAAATTTAACCCACAAACACGAAAAAGACTCAACCATATAAAGAAAATGACTCTTTTTTTTTTTTTTTTTTTTTTTTTTTATTTACAAAAGTCGGAAGGACGGAGTCCTTTTTGGGGTTTCTAGAAAAATAGTGGAATCGTCACACTAGTATATAGACCTTCTCACGATCCCATATACTCATCGGATTCCACCACGCTTGTGAGACCTACATGTGTCGGGATTAAACTAAATTAATGTAGTAAATCATACATACGGGGACGGATTTTTATTTTCGTCCAAAATAACCACTTTTGGGGACGGAGTTTTATTTCGTCCGTTGCAACAAGTTGGCATGTATGATTTGAAGACATTAGTTTAGGGAAATCTCGGCACATGAAAAACCGACTTGGTCACGGAGTGTTAGACCCTAGACTAGAATTGTGTGGCTTGTGCTCGGCTTGAATATGAGGCTCAAAGGTCACCCCCGGCATATAGTCATGAACTACGCCACGGGCTGAGGTTTACCGCTTCGAAAGAGCAAGGTCGAGTGGAGCTTGAAACTTTCTAGGACGGGCCTCGACGGGTTTGGGGTTGGACTTGTGCGACTCGATAGTGAGCAGTTGATAAGAATATGTGCATGTATGTGAGGTCTAACAAGTGACAAAATTTTTTTTTTTTTCAAAGAAATAAAAATAATAAAAAAAGAAACAAATAAGCACGTATTTACAACTCCCGAATCACCCGTGTGACCGGTAAAAATAAACAGAAAGTAAAAGAAATTGTATGTAGGCCCGGTGCCCACACACTGTCATTCTGCTCTGTTCTGATTTTTGTGCACTGTTCTGTTTCTGGAAAATTGCCGAGAAGCGCGCGCATTTCGCAATGAATATGGGAGGCGCGCGCATCTGGTTACCTGTCAGAATGTTAGAAGAAACTGCGGACTCAGGGGATTGCCCTGGTCCCAAATTATGTAACTTTCCCCTGCAGAAACTTGTTAGCACAGAAATATGAAATTGAAGGACGAGAAGGAAGACGTGCGATTCTGGTAATTGGGGTCGGACGCGCGCGCTTTAGGCCAAGGAGGCCAGAGGCGCGCGTTTCCCACCCTTTTTACCAGAATGCCCAGAAAACAGAAATTAGAACACCAAAAGCAGAAAATGCAAGTTTAACCCTCTATATCCCCAGCGGAGTCGCGACTGTAGATACCCCGGGAAACCACAACTTAGCTAGAGCGGTGAATTATCCTAGGATGTCTAACTTGTTTAGATTGTTTAGAGTCGCCACCTATGTTTTTAAAGGAACATAAGAAAACTTAGAAATAGCCTAATTTATGTACAAAACCAGAGATTCGGGAGAGAAGGGTTCGGGGGTTAGGTGACGGAGTGGGAAGTACTTAAACACCCACTCCGCCCCGCTTACGCGGGTCTTGCTACTATTGGTGTTCTAATATTTACATGTCCTTCAATTAATTAAATAGAAATGTGCTAACAATTGTGATGAGAAGAAAAGGGGAAATAAAGGGGAAATAAAATAGAATTGTTTTATTTATTTAATGATAAAGATTACATGTAACAAGTAATGTTAAAGAATTACATTAAGAGATGAAGAGAAATTAACATGGTGAATTAAAGTTAAGATTAAAATGTAGGGAGATAACCTTAACTAACTTCAATATGTGAAGTAGTCATGTGGTCATGTCCCATTAATGGGGATTGCATACATCAAGAAGAGAAAACAAAGGAAGAAAATGGAGTTGTACCTTGAGAAAGAGGACTTGGAACCTTGACTTGAAAGTGTTGTTGTTGTAATGAAATTGTTGTAGAACAATTTTTGTAGAGTCTTGTTACTAAGAACTCTTGTTGGGAGAATTTGTGTATAATGTAGTTGGTGAATCAAGGTTGGAGACCCTTTCTAAGGTAGAAGATGATGGTTTTTATAGGTAAAAAAGAGAGGGAAATGATGGAGGGAAATGGTCATCCATATGAAATGGAATGGGCCAATCACAAATAAGATAAATGAATAAAAGAAAATAAAAGAAATAAAAGAAATCAAATAATAAATGAAAGAAATATTAGTTTTTGGGAAAGGCTTAGAATTTGGGATTGGGAGTTAATGAGAAAAGGGGGGATGAATGTGGATGTAAAAAGATGGTTTTTGTGATCAAGAAAGATGTTTGTAAATAAAAAAAGGGAGGGAATAAGGTGCAATCCGTTACTGCCATAATGGGAGGCGCGCGGGTCCGGCTTTAGGGGCGGGACGCGCGCGCATCTCGTTAACAGTTCCGGAAGCGCCCGCGGCAGAGAAGGACATAATGACAGAATGACCCTAAAAGTTAACTCTGTTATGCAGTTTAGTCCAAAACTAACGGAATCAGTTAGGAACTTAACCGAAGTAACAGAAATCAACAAAAATAAGTTAAATAAAGATACTTTGTATGCAATCGGGGTGAGAGGTCCAAGGCGGGGTGTCTACAGTTAGGAAAATCTTTGTCAGAATATGGCAGTGGGTTTTGAATTTGGTCTTGCCTTCACTCTTGCTCTTGTTATATTTGTCGATCTTCTCCATCAACATATTTAACAGAACTTGAAGCCAATTGAGTCTGGCCTTACCCATAATGGCAGCAGTGTACTCCCATTGCTCAACCGTGAATCAGTTCACGTTTCCCGTCTTGAACGAGATTCGCTATGTGTGCCAACAGGTCTCCACCATCCCTAATCTCAACAGACTTAATGTTGTTCTGAAGAGTTGGGATATTCAAGAATGCCTGCGCCACTATGTTCTGCGCTGCGATGACGTATGTATTGGTGCGCCCAGCTACACTCTGGGGGCCAGAAGTGCTGAAACTTAGCACGTTCTTGATTGTGCCAGATGATATAGTGATGTCAACATTATGTACGATGACGCGAATTCTGAACCTGACTTGGCCTTTAACGTCAGTTGGTATTTCAATAATTTTGGCTGTTGAGAAGAATTCATCAACGAGGAGTGGAGAGTAGAAAGGCTGGTCCATCGTATACAGAGGAGTGAGTCTAGCTGAGTGAATATACTCAATGATGTCCAATCTTATCTGAACTGAAGACAGCTCAGTGAGATCAAGGGTCTCACCAGGTTTAAAATTGGCAGTATCCTACAATGATAAAATGATTGTGATTAGCATAGTTGAGGCGCATAGAAACATAAAAATGAGCGAAGTAATTTTAGGCGTATAGAGTGAATAGGCGCATAATAGTTAGACACACAACATGCGCATACAATTATTAGGCGCATAATCAATTTAGGCGCATAGAATTACGAGGTGCATATCTTGGTTCTATGTAAAATACTAAGGAAAAATTAAACGTAGAGAAAAATGACTAAGTCTGAATTTAGGTGCATAAGATATTAGGCGCATAATGCATGAAGTGCATGAAGGATAGAGGCGCATAACACTTGTAATTTCAAGAGGCGCATACAAATATTAGGCGCATGAATCACTTGAGGCGCAAAAATGACATTAGGCGCATAAGCATACTAGGCGCATAGATTTGTACTTGGGCGTATTTCTAAATATTTAAAGTTTAACCTTAGCATAAAAAGATAAAATATGACAAACACATGCAAATCAAAAACATATGAAAAAATGAGGATCAAACATGCAAATTTTCGAAAACAAGTTTTGAAAATCAAGAAACCCAAGTCATGCAAGAAAAACGAAGAACACGAAGAACATGCCCTTGAGTGCTCGAAGAACACAAGAACACATAAAACATGAAACTTCACCAAATAAAAAAATAATATGTCAAAATGACCGCATGAACACAAGGATTCTAAAAATGTAAACCAAAACAAGAACAAATTAACAACGAACCCAGAAAATGGATTCAAAGATCCGAAAATTTGAAAAGTCTAAAAACTAAGATTCTCAGATTCGCAAAGAATAAAGCATTGATCGTTAAAATGTTGAGTTCTAAAGATTCGAAATTGCGATACGAACAAAACCCAACGAACGATTTCAGAAATGAATAACAGAATCATGAGAAATCGAAGAGAGAAGAAAACTCAGTTTTCGAAAATGGTGGTTATGAGAAAAAACGAGTTCACAAAAAAAAATGAAAAAAATGCAAAAAGAAGAGATTAGGGTTAGAGAATCATATCATTTCGTCTTGTGAAGCTTATGATTTAGAAGCTCGTTTGGGATCCATGAATATATATATATATATATATATATATAATATATATATATATATATATATATATATATAAATGAGAGGAAATGGAAGAGAAATAGAGTAGAGAGAGAGAGACGGTGATAGAGACTGGGAAAGGAGGGAGTATTTAGAGAGAAGAGGGAGTGTGCAGAGAGAAATAACAGGAAGAGAGAGAGAGAGAGGGATATTTAGCACAAATAGGGAAATGAAGGGTTAAGGTCAATTTATATATAGGGTAGGGTTTTTAGAAGGATGAGAAGTTGAAGGGATGGACATTTAATGGGGGTGTCATAGAAAGGACTTGCAATAAATGTGAATGACATAAAGGTACAATGATGTGACACCAAGTGTGTAGAGAAATTGTCCCACTTCCCTTATAAGTGTATGAACAATTTTGGCTAAATTTTGCACAAGTACCCTTGAACAATCATGGAATGTCGTGAAACGACATAGATTCTATATGCAATAAATAAGAACAAACATACCTTGTACTTGTGAAAATTGAATACGTTCAATCATTGAAATATTAAATGAATGGTATTGATTGAGCCACATCATTGATTGTGCATGCTAGGGAGGCGCGTAGTGCTCATTGGCACGTAGAAATGTGTAGGGAACAATTTACTTGGGCGCGCAATGAGTGAGTGGAGAGCGTAGTGATTTAGGCGCATACCACAGTTTCTTTAAAACTTTGAAATTGAATTGATTTTAACTTTGATAAACCTAGGATATTCACAACTCAAAAAGACATAAAAGCATTAGTATTGACAAAATTGTATGGACTAGTTAAGTTCAAGCATACTCATTTCACCTCTCAAAAAGATGAACCTTTTAGCATCTAGTGCTTTTTGTAAGAATGTCGGCGATTTGAAAGTCGGTTCCCACGTGTTCCAAATGAATGTTGCCTTTCTCCACGTGGTCTTTGAGGAAGTGATACTTGATGTCTATGTGCTTTGTCTTGGAGTACATGACATGATTTTCAGAAACCGCAATTGTTGATGTATTGTCGCAGTAGATGGAACAATTTTCTTCAATTATGTCATAATCCACCATTTGCTGCTTCATCCATTGAATCTGGCAACAACAACTTCCAGCAGCGATATATTCTGCATCCGTAGTTGAGACAGATACTGAAGCTTGTTTCTTACTTTCCCATAACACAAGTCGATATCCGAGGAAATGACAAGTGCCACTTGTGATTTTCCTATCAATCGTGCACGCTGCATAATCCGCATCTGAATAACCTAAATATTATATCAGGCCTACTAGCAGTAAGATAAATGAGTGAGCCAATCATACCTCGGTAAAGAGTTTGATCAACGTTTTTAACTTTTAAATCTTTGTCGAGTTTGTTGGCGGTAGCCATTGGAGTGTCGTATGCTTTAGCATTCTCTTGTCCAAAATTTCTGATTAGATCCCTTGTATACTTGGCTTGATTGATAAATATGCCTTTATTCATTTGCTTGATTTGAAGCCCGAGGAAGAATGTAAATTCTCCCATCATGCTAATTTCAAACTTGCTCTTCATTAGTAGAACCAAATATAATATTATCAACATAAATTTGAACAAGTAATTTATGACTATTATGTTGGCAATGAAAAGAGTTGTATCGATTTTACCGTGAGTGAAGCCTTTCTCAATGAGAAACTTGGATAGCATATCATACCATGCTCTTGGTGCTTGCTTGAGCCCATACAAAGCTTTCTGGAGTTTGTAGACATGATTTGGAAATTGTGAATCTTTAAACCTAGGTGGTTGAGCTATGTAGACTTATTCTTGGAGTTCACCATTTAGAAACGCGCTCTTCACATCCATTTGATATAACTTGAAGCTTTTGTAAGCGGCATAAGCTAGAAAGATTCTGATAGCTTCAAGTCTTGCTACGGGCGTAAAAGTTTCATCGTAGTCGATTCCTTCTTTGGTTCAATTTGAGAGATAAATGCAGTGTAAGCATCAAAGTTAGTAGCTCTCCTTGTACGAACACCAACATATATATCACCAATGATGTTATTGATTGGGTGACCTCTAACTTCACGAATTTCAGGAGGTAAGTTAGGCTGGGTTGTAGTAACTTGAAGTTCTTCAATTGGTACATCTTCACCAGCTTAAAAATCATCAAAGTTAGGGGGTTGAACTGGTTCAAAATTGAAAGTGGGAGTGACACCAGGTGCAACATTAGAGTGAGGCGCATGAGTGGAAACGTCAGGCGCATTGTACGGTGCAACTGAATCTTTACTTGGTGCGCTATTATCAAAATTCGGCGTAACTGATGTAGATGGATTTCCTTGAGTTGATGCATTATGATCTTGTTTAGGCGCAACTGGAGTGGGAGCACCTGTCTCAATAAACTCAACAGAATCATCAGCAACATTTGGAGCCAAATGTGGCTCAAAGAGAGAATGTTCATCAAATGTAACATGAACAGATTTAACTATCACTAATGTAGATCTATTAAAAATGCGAAAAGCTTTAAAATGTTTGGCATACCCAACAAAAAGACCTTCTTCGGCATTGGCATTGAATTTACCTCTATGTTAGTTTCCGTTGTAGAGGATATAACTGTAGACACCCGGCCTTGGACCGCTTACCCCGATTGCACACTTGATTTTGTGTTTCTCCCTATTTTAAGTGTTTTCTGTTAGTTTCTGTTACTTTGGTTAAGTTCCAGACGGACTCCGTTAAGTCCCGGGGCTAAACTGAATAACAGTTCTAACTTTCTAGTCCATTCTGTCAAAAATCACCTCTCAGAGTCGCGCGCCTCCGTCCCTTGAGGCCAGACGCGCGCGCCTTCCGCCGCCTAGGTGGGATGCGCGCGCTTCTGGGGCGTGTCAGTTACAGATTCTGCCCAAGAATCTCTCCCTTGCTCATTATACATGATTTTTCCCGGGAAAGATTTCTTGGAGACTCCGTTTGGCTCCAAAAACAGTCACTTTTCAACTATAAAAACCCCTCCAATCCATCATTGGAGGAGGACCTTTGAAAATCATTACTCTCAAACCTTTTTACTCACTTCCTAGACTTCTTCTTGGGACTTCTTCAACAAAGTATTCAACCTCTTCTTCAAGGCTTTACAAGAGGTTCTTTTTGAAGGATACTATAGGTAAAGGTCTTAAACATTTATTCTCTCCTTCTTCTTCTTCTTCTTCTTCTTCTTCTTCTTCTTCTTCTTCTTCTTCTTCAATCAAATGTGCAATCACCCAAAACCATTTGGGACATGACACCAACGGCCCTTTCATTACATTGAATTGGCCTAGGAGTCATCTCCCTACATTTCAAACTCTAAAACCCCTTTTTATCATCATTTTAATAGGAAGAACACATTTATCTTAAAAAGTGAATTATGAACAAACAAGACCGACTTTGCTCGGGCAAAATGGGTGTTTAAGTATTTCCCATTTCGTAACCTAACCCCCGAACCCCTCATCCCAAAGAATCTCTGTTTTCGTAAATCAAACTTAGGCTCATAAAACATTAGGTTTTCTTATGTTCCTCAAAAAATGTGGGTGGCGACTCTAAAACACAATTAGACATCCTAGGATAATTCACCGCTCTAGCCAAGTGGGGGTCCTCCCGGGGAAGCTACAGTGGAGACTCTGCTGGGGACGCTTGAGGATTAAACTTGTGTTTCTGTTCATAATTCACTTTTCTGGGCATTCTGGAAATTGACATGGGAAGCGCGCGCCTCGGACCTTCATGGTCCAAAGCGCGCGCGTCCCGAGTCAAGTTTCAGAATCACCCGCCTTCCATGTGTTCTTCCTATTCTTCCTATTATTTCGTGCTAACAAACATTACAGGGGTTCCATCACACAATCAGGACCAGGGCAATCCCCTGAGTCCATAAGTTTCTGATGATCTGACAGCTGAGCCCAGAAGCGGGCGCCTCCCTGTTTCTATGCGCCAGTCGCGCGCTTCCCACAACACTAGCCAGAGGCGCGCGCTTCCCACAACACTAGCCAGAGGCGCGCGCTTCTGGGCCAATTTCCAGGGCAACAACAGGTTTCAGTGACTGGACAGAACAGTGGGGTGTGGGCACAGTTGCCTGCATTAGAACAGAATTGAACCCTTGGACTGTTTAATTTTATGTTTTTATTTACCGGTCACACGGGTGATTCGGAAGTTGTAATTTATGTGTTCTTATCTTTTCTTTTCAAAAAAAAAAAAAATATAAAAGTTTTGTCACGTGATAGACCTCACACTACGTGCACATTATTCCTATCAACTGCTCACTATCGAGTCGCACAAGTCCAACCCCAAACCCGTCGAGGCCCGTCCTAGAAAGTTTCAAGCTCCACTCGACCTTGGCTCTTTCGAAGCGGTAAACCTCAGCCCGCGGCGTAGTTCATGACTACATGCCGGGGGTGACCTTTGAGCCTCATATTCAAGCCGAGCACAAGCCACACAATTCTCGTTAGGGTCTAACACTCCGTGACTCAAGTCGGTTTCCATGTACCGAGATTTCCCTAAACTAATGTCTTTAAATCATACATGCCAACTTGTTGAAACGGACGCAATAAAAATCCGTCCCCAAAAGTTGTTATTTTGGACGAAAATAAAAATCAGTCCCCGCATGTATGCTTTACTACATTAATTTAGTTTAATCCCGATACATGTAGGATTCACAAATGCGATGGAATCCGATGAGTATATGGGACCGCGAGATGGTCTATATACTAGTGTGACGATTCCATTATCTTCTTAGAAACCCCAAAAGGGATCCATTCCCTCCGACTTATAAAAAAAAAGAGTCTTTTTCTTATGTGGTTCGAGTCGTGTGCCCAACTGTGTGTTCTCAACCTCCTCATGGACCGAAAGTGTGAACCGAGACTGACGAGGGATACTTCTTCAATTATAGGTCCGATTGGTACTCTCCGCATCTACAGAGATTCATCCAACAGGCTTGTCCGTGAACCAATCACTCCAACAGCTTCTACATCATCAATGGCCGGCGACTCCAACACCAAAACGCCATGACTCTCGAACAGCTTTCTGCCATGGTTCAAACACTCCAACAACAAGTCACCACTCTCAACAACGAGGCTCAAACCAAAGAAGCCTTGTGGCAAGCTCATGTCGACAGTCAAAGGGAGGCCCACGAGGCCGAGGTTGACCAACTGAAAGCCAAGCTCCTCAAACTCTCCAAGAACAAGGGGGTTAATGACAACGAGGAATCCGAGTGGACCAAGGGTTTGTTTGAAAGCCCGTATGTCAACACCCGCACCAAAAAAGTGGGGGGCCAAGCACCGACAACAACGACCCCAAAATGGTCGATTCTATCATGGCCTACATTGATCAGAAATTTGACGGCCTCAACATGGGAAAAGGCTCCAACACAAGCCTTTATCAGTCATCCATCCTCATGAGCACGATGGCCGCTCTTCCAGACAAATTCAAGATTCCCAACATTAGCAAGTTTAAGGGCAACTCATGCCCGATGGCCCACATCGAGACTTACATTTGGGCTATGGTTCCGAAGAAGGTCTCCCCAAAAGTTATGACTCAATGCTTTCCTCTCACCCTTGAGGGAGCGGCAAAGGATTGGTATGCAACTCTCCCGCTCGCTGTCCGTCTTGACTGGGATGCCGCTATGCTTGCCTTCAAGAATCAATATCAAGGTAACACCACTCACCGGCCCACAAGGAAAGAGCTCGAGAATACCACTCAAAGAGAAAATGAGTCATTCATTGACTTCACAAGGAGATGGAATGACAAGCTCTCTGAAATTGTTGAGAGGCCAAACACAAAAGAGCAAATGGACATCTTTCTCAAATATCTCAAGATTGATCTCCGCACCCACCTAAGTGGGGCTTGCTACTCCGACTTCTCCCAAATGTATGAGGCGGGGGTACGCATGGATGACTTGCTCAAGGAGATTAAAAAGGCCACTCCTACCTACCGATACAAGGCCGCCTCTAGTTCAAACAAAGAGGCTTCTGTCAATGCCGTTACTACTGACAAGGGGAATTACAAGAAGGTTCCCCCACCACAAGGCTAGCGGTTCCAAAACGACCGCGTCTACACTCCTCTCAACGGCATGACTATCACCGAGGCCTATGAAGCTCTAAAGGCCAAGGGACAAATCACCCCTCTACAAGGGTACAAGCAAACACAACCGCTCCGTGCCAATCATGCTCACCACAAATGGTGTGACTACAATCAATGCACCGGCCACCTCACCGAGGATTACTTCTCCATCCGCAACACCATCCAAGACCTCATAGACAAGAAGGAATTCATAATCCCTAATGAGGGTGGTGTCAATGTAATAGAGGTATGAGAATTTGAAGGAACCACTCATTCGATCCCAATGGTGAATGAGGGCTCCGATGATATAAATAAACTTGATAATTCTTGTTATGTTGTGACTTATGATGAGATTATGAGGGAAGTCTTAGAGAATAGGAAGAAGAAGCTACAAGGGACCGTGAACGTGCTCACTCGCAGTGGCCGAGTAACAACAAGCATAATCCCTCCCAATACTGCAGCAACCAGCACCTCTTCTCAAAGATCGCAAACACGCGACATACCCGAAGATCCTTTGTTAACACAACTAAAGAAGACGCAAGCCAACATATCCATCTGGGACCTTATTGCATTATCAAAGAAACACCGAGACCTCGTCATCAAGAACTTGGATGACACATCAGTCTCTCCCGACACGACTCCCAAGGACCTCACAGCAATGATAGGTCACATTCACTTCGGCAATGTCATCACTTTATTGACCTCCCGCCATTTGGGTCCGAACACAATGAAGCCATCTACCTCAAAGTAAGGGCAAGGGGGAGACCCATCTCAAGAGTTCTAGTAGATGGTGGTTCCGCACTCAACTTAATGACAAGCCGAGTTATGGGCATACTGGGGCTAAAAAGCTCCGATTTACGACCCTCCGCCCAAGTCATTAGAGGGTACGACAGCACTGCCCGTACAGTCATGGGAATGTTAAAAGTTGATATCGAATTTGGAAGCATGATCATGTCCGTCCCATTCCAAGTACTTGATGTCCCTGCTTCATTCAACCTACTTCTGGGCCGACCCTGGATCCACAGTACCAATGCGGTACCTTCCACTCTCCATCAGTATGTCAAGATCAGAAATGGGGACGAGATAGTCACTATCATGGCCGAGAATGTCACCGTACACAGAAATGGGGGACAACCCGTTCACCAAGTCCAACACGGATAGAAGATGCCACTCTTTCCGGCGTCAACACCATTGACAAAGAAGGGGGAAACAGACAATGGACCCCCGGAAATCCTAAAGTCCTCCACATGATGAGGAACATAAATCACTTTCCCGGTCTTGGCCTGGGGAAGCATCAACAAGGGATATTACAACCCGTGGAAGTTCCTTTTGTCAAGAACAAATTTGGTCTGGGATACGAGCCTACCAAGGATGACTTGAAGTACGAGCAAGCAGTCAAGAATCAAAGGACCCAAGCTCACAAAGAAGGTCGACGATATGAAATCCCTGATTTGAAACCCTACCGCAACACACTAAACGGTTATTTTGTTCGCCAAGGGGAAGATGTTCCGTACATGATCTTTCCCAAACCATGGGTTAACGACAAGGGCGTCAGAAAGCCAGGTCTCGAGATCTTCACCGATTGTGAAATACCGGCACAAGAAGTGACTATAAAGTCCGAGGTAGAGGTTACCGTGGGGGAAGAACTATCCGATCTAGCCTCCATGTTCGAAGAATTCGCCATCATGGACGACTGTCAAGTCAACGCCATCTCCGACAATATAGAAATGGAGAGCCCATCTATTGGCAAGATTCAGCCAAGCTCCGAGCCAATCAACAACTGGTATTCAACGAAGGGTCCCTTAGTATCCGAGGATTTCTTGATACGAGAAATGGGTTCCATACCCCGTACAGCAACAAAGGAAGAGCGGCTCACACTTACTTTCGAGTCCGAGAGTGTGTCTAATGCCCTCACCCAAGAGGATATGGAGGCAATAGCCGAGCGTGTGTTTCCTTTCTTTGCTAATGAAAAATTTGATATTACTGAGTACCCCGAGATTGCAAACATCATAAATGATGAATTAACTAATAACTAACTTAATGAACAAGTTAATAACGATTCAAATTATGATGAAATAAACCACGAAAACATAACATACCTAAATGAACTAGCTCAACAGGTTCGTTGTCGTGGTGAAAATGATCCAGGGGATGATGAGGAATTGCATACTGTTAATCTGGGTACCGACGAAGAGCCGAAAGAAACGAAGATTGGTAGCTTCTTCAAGGGGGAGGACAAAGAAAGATTAACTGCACTGCTCAAAGAGTTCGTGGATGTATTCGCATGGTCGTACAAAGACATGCCGGGTTTGGACAGAAAGGTCGCAGAGCACAGAATTCCGATCAGAGAGGATGCCAAGCCAGTAAAGCAGAAGCTCAGAAAGATCAAGCCAAAATGGTCTCTACAAGTCAAGAAGAGATTGAAAAGCTCCTCAGTGTGGGTTTCATCAAAGTCATTGAGTATCCGACTTGGCTATCCAATATTGTGACAGTCAAAAAGGCAAACGGCAAGGTTCGAGTTTGTGTAGACTTCTGGGATTTGAACAAAGCTTCCCCGAAAGATGATTTTCCACTACCAAACATCGACATGCTCATCGATTCAACTGCCAACTATGAAGTCCGCTCATTTGTGGACGGTTTTGCCGGTTACAATCAGATTCTCATGTTCGAAGAGGATCAACACAAGACAGCTTTCACAACTCCGTGGGGGACCTTCTGCTACACAGTCATGCCATTGGACTAAGGAACGCTGGGGCTACCTACCAGAGGGATGTTACGGACCTATTCCACGATATGATTCATAAAGAGATCGAGGTCTATATAGACGACATGATCATCCATTCAAAGGGAACCAATGGTCAACATTTGATCGATCTTCGCAAATTCTTTGAAAGGCTTTGACAACACAAGATGAGGCTCAATCCCGCAAAGTGCACTTTTGGGGTCATCAGAGGAAAGGTTCTTGGTTACATGGTCACTGAAAGAGGAATTGAAGCCGATCCCTCCAATATCAAGGCAATCATTGACATGCCTCCCCCAAGGACGCAGAAAGAAATCAAAGGTTTCATGGGCAGACTTCAATACATCAGTCGACTCACTTCCATTTGTGAGCCAATCTTCAAGCTACTAAAAAAGAATGTGGCTCCAGAATGGACCGATGCATGCCAAGAAGCCTTCGACCAAGTGAAGCATTACTTGAAATTCCCTCCAGTTTTGGTTCCACCACATGAAGAGAAGCCTCTCTTGCTCTATCTCACTGTCAATGATGAAGCCCTAGGGGCTATATTAGCACAAGAACAGCGAGACTCCGCAAAAGAAAATGCCATCTACTTTGTCAGCCGACGGTTTCAAGGACCTGAAAAGAACTACTCTGTCTTAGAGAAGTCTTGTGCTGCATTGGTTTGGGTTACTCAAAAGCTCAAGCATTACATGGAGGCCTTCCCAATCAAGTTGGTAGCAAAAGTGGACCCGCTCCGCTACATCTTCGAGAAGCCTTTCATGTCAACAAGAATAGCCAAATGGTATTTCATGCTCACCGGCTATGATATCACTTACGTCACACTCAAATCCATCAGGGGGAAGGTGTTCAGTGATCAGCTTGCTGAATTTTCGTGTGACGAAGTGAAGGGGGAAGATGTACAGTTCCCCGACGAGCATTTAATTTGCGCCACAACAGAGAAAAATAAGTGGCAACTTTTTTTCGATGGCGCAGGCAATAAGCATGGGTATGGCATAGGGATGTTACTTGTTGATCCAAAGGACATGTACACTCCAATCGCCATCCGCCTCGAATTTGAAGCCACTAACAACACCGCTGAGTATGAAGCTTTCATAGCGGGGCTCGAAGCAACCCTCAAAAGAAATGTCACAAGTTTAGAAGTATTCGGTGATTCCTTGCTCATCATCAATCTGACATCTGGAAAATGGATGATTCAAGACTCGAATCTGCAACGGTATGGTCAACATCTTGAGGAGTTGGTTGAACAATTTCAAGAAATCACCTTCAATTACCTGCTAAGGGACAAGAACCGTTTTGCTGATGCACTAGCCACCATCGCTTCACTGGTCGAAATACCTGAGGGTAAAATGGTGAAGCCCTTCAAAATTTCCCGACGAAACAGTCCGGCATACTGCATGAGTATTGAGATCAAAGAGGTCCAAGCAAACTCCCCGTGGTACGCAGATATCATGAATTTCCTCAAGGATGGTACTTATCCCGAGAACAACAATAAGAAGTCTCAAATGGCATTGCAAAGACTAGCCTCCCGATATGTACTGATTGGGGACAAAGTTTATAAAAGGCATCACGAGGGGATCAATCTCCTATGTGCAAATGAGACCGAAGCTCAAGAAATAATGCATGAGATCCACGAAGGTGAATGTGGGCCTCACATGAACGGGTTTATGTTGGCCAAGAAGATCCGCATGGGTTATTATTGGAGTACCATGGAAAGGGACTGCATCGAGAAAGTCAAAAGGTGCGCCAAATGCCAATTCCATGCCAATCTACAGCACGCTCCACCCTCACAGCTTTATAATATGACCAAGCCTTGGCCTTTCTCTTGTTGGGGCATAGACATCATCGGAAAAGTTTACCCCACTGGGAGCAACGGGCAATCTTTCGTCCTAGTAGCCGTGGACTATTTTACAAATTGGGTCGAAGCACAGGCTTACCGAGTTCTCAACGCCAAGAAAGTGGCCGAATTCGTGAAAACCCACATCATGTGCCGATACAGCGTTCCTCATGAGATCATATCAGACAACGGGTCTCACTTCGAGAATGAGATGGACGCACTCCTGGTAGAATACAAGATTACTAAGCACAAGTCCTCTCCATACCGCCCTCAAGCAAACGGCGCGGTCGAGGCAGCTAATAAGACAATCGAGACCATTGTGAAGAAAATGGCCTCCAATGGAAGGGATTGGCCCGAAAAGTTACCTCTAGAATTATGGGGCTACCGCACGTCAATACGGACAGCGACTGGAGAAACTCCTTATGCACTGGTATATGGTTCCGAAGCTGTGCTACCTATAGAGCTTGAAGTTCCGTCCCTGCGGGTCCTACTCGAGAACCAAGTCAATGAAGTCGATTGGATGCAAAGTCGATATGAACAGCTAGCCCTACTCGATGAGAGAAGGCTAAGAGCGATCGAACGTACGAGGGCCTATCAACAAAGAATGGCTAGGGCTTTCAACAAAAAGGTGAAGCCCCGAAACATCAGTGTGGGAGATTTGGTCCTAAGACAACACCCTCCTAATGCCATGAACCCCCTTGGAAAATGGGGACCCCGATGGATTGGTCCGTACGTAGTCAAGAAGATACTAAGCGGTGGTGCAGCCTGACTCGTGGACTTAGACGGAGATCAGCTGCCAAAGGAAGTCAACCTCGACAAATTGAAGAGATTTTACATCTAATAAACGAAGACCAAAAAAAAAAAAAAAAAAAAACTCGCTAGGTTGAAAACCCGCAAGGGCGGCCTAGGCAAAAAATTAGAGCACGTGCAAAAAAGAAGCCCGCTAGATTGAAAACCCGAAAGGGCGGTCTAGGCAAAAAACAGGGTGCACACAAAAAAAAAAAAGGTCTTCGTTTGTTTGAACTACGGAGACCTGAGCCTCTACACTGGAGGAACGTAGGCAACCTTCGGGTGAGGTCTAAAACATAAACAAATACCCAAATCATTTCAAATTAACGAGATGCAATTTTTATTCATTCACTAAATCATCTTTATCATTACAACAGAAATGTTGAGCTAATAAAAGACATTAAAACATTAATATCCTAACAAGTGGTCTATTCTAATTGCAATCTCTCGGGGGTACTAGGAAAAATCTAATTTTCGCTTGGCCTTTGAAGGACCACCCGAACGACCATCAATCCTACTCTTCTTGGGGAGCCTAGGGACACTGATACAGACCGATATCTTCTGCGCAACAAAGCGCCTCCGAGCATAAAAGTCATCCAAAGGGGTACCGAAAGGGTCGGTCAGAATGTTGTTCACATCAGCGGCAGCTTCCTTGTTCCTCAAAGCACTGATGGGCTCAAAATCCCTTCCTAACAACTCAGCCCGAAGAGCATCTACCCAAGTAATGCCACGGTAGACGGTACCAAGCAAATGATCCAAGTAACTCTCGGGAAGAAAAACGCTGCCCCGGTGCAACGGAGCAGAAACCCAACGGTCACGATCATCTCCCCAAGCCAACTGAAGCTCATTCGAGAAGTCCGGACCCATGTAAGAAACTGGACGAAATACCCCATTCTTCGGGAAAGGAATTACTTGCTGACGACCGAACTGTCTCAAAACCCGTTCTGGCTGATAAAACGAAGAGTCCCTCAATCCGGGTAAGACCACATGCTGAAAACCGAAGGTCCACTCCACGAAAGGGAGAAGACCCCAAGGACACCATTCAATGTCAGCTGTAAGGCGAGAAGCAAAAAATCTCCTCCAACCCTCTTCGGTCAAATCTCTAATCAGCAACCGACGCCTATGAACAGCAAAAGGGGAAAGGTCTCCATCCAACGCATAAAGCCTGAAATGCTCCCAAAGCCATATGGTCAAAAGCAAGAGGCTTCCCCGTCGCATCTCGCCCGTACGGTGCAATTCGTCCAAACCATGCAAGGTCTCTCCTACAATGAGCTGGATCATGCTAAATCGTTGTCCTTTCGCCTGCAACACTATCTCGGCCAACTGTGCATCCGCAGTACCCAGGGGAGTGACAAACAAAACCTCACTGAAAAGGTAGACAGCCATGGCATTTCTCTTAAGGGATTGAACCGCGACATCTTCCGAGTGCAAACTAAAAAACATCGGAAGCTCAGTTATGTCAACAACGGTCCCGTGCATCATCTTCTTCACTTCTCCGATAGGGAGATTCAGAATGTCAACCCAAGAATCAACAACACCGCGGTAATACTTGGGGACGGCAATCCGACCGGCCAAAGGCATACCCAAAATGGCCCCAAAATCATCAACGGTCGGCACCATTTCATTAGCCGAAAAGTTGAATGTATGGCTATCACAATCCCAAAAGGCTGCGGCAGCTTCAACAAGTCCCAATCCGGCTTCAATGTTCGCAAAGTAAAGAGAATTCGAAGCCCGAAGTCTTTGATGAAGGCATTTTTGGGATGGGTCTTGAAAGAACACACGAAGGTCGACGAATCCTTCTCGTAACTCTTGACAACCTCGGCATCAAGACTAAAAAGGTTGGAGGCCATGGGAAAGAAGCTTATAAGCAAGATTGGGTAATAGAATGGTGTTCAAAAATGACAGAAAATGGCTGTTAGAATCGAATTGTCGACCAGAAGCTGATATTATAGCTGTTGGAGGATCTTTTGGCCAGCAAATATTAGGCCCTGGATTTCGCCTCCCAGAGGCGCGCGCCTCCCGACACCGGTCTCCAAGGCGTGCCCGTCTCGTGTCCGAGAGAGGAAGCGCCCGCGTCCCATGCATAAGAAGGCTCTAGAAATAGCCCTTGTCAGTTCAAGAAGGAAGCCCAGGCACGTTCAAACGCCTTCTATCTATAGAAAAGATCAATCCCACCGACAAGAGAAGCTCAAAACGATGGCAGCAAGCACTCGGAAGGGCACACATTAATTTGGTCCGCCCTTAAGGCATGTCTAAAAACTGAAATGAGATAGAAACTCCCATTCAAAGTAGGGTGTCTTTATTTTCTCGAAGATCAGTTTTTATAATTCATCCCCAGCACAAAGCATTCCGTAGTCAACTGTGCCCGCACCCCATCAAAAGTCAAAGTCAAACAGTCAAACTTCAAAGTATGACTCACGAAAACAACTTGGTCCGGGATGATCCACGGAACCACTGCTTCATCATCAAACAAGATCTATATCCATTCAAAGCAAACGGTCCTCTGGGTCCCGCATTTCAGCAAACAGTCCCCCGGGTCCCGCATTTCAGCAAACGGTCCTCTGGGTCCCGCACTTCAGCAAACGGTCCCCTAGGTCCCGCACTTCAGCAAACGGTCCTCCGGGTCCCGCACTTCAGCAAACGGTCCTCCGGTCCCGTACTTCAGCAGACGGTCCTCTAGGTCTCGCACTTCAGTAAACGGTCCTCCGGTCCCGCACTTCAGCAAACGGTCCTCCGGGTCCTGCACGGTCTCTAGCACTTCAGCAAACGGTCTCGCTATTAGCAAACGGTCCTCGCTTCAGCAAACGGACCTCGCCCGCTATCGGAGCAAACAGGTCCCGCTTCCGGCAAATGGATCCCGCTCTCAGCAAACGGATCCCACTATTGTCAAAGCCGCTCACGCAGGGAGCGCACCCTTATCTCTCAAAGCCGCTCACACAGGGAGCGCACCTCTATCCTCCGCAATTTCAAATTCCTGCTTTTATCGAGTCTTTTCCTTTTCTTGGTGATGTCCTAGGCGGATGTCTGTCTTTCGTCGGCGCATTTGCTTCGCAATCCACGCCGTCGAGGGGCTCTGTAGACACCCCGGCTTGGACCGCTTACCCCGATTGCACACTTGATTTTGTGTTTCTCCCTATTTTAAGTGTTTTCTGTTAGTTTCTGTTACTTTGGATAAGTTCCAGACGGACTCCGTTAAGTCCCGGGGCTAAACTGAATAACAATTCTAACTTTCTAGTCCATTCTGTCAAAAATCGCCTTTCAGAGTCGCGCGCCTCCGCCCCTTGAGGCCAGACGGGCGCGCCTTTCGCCGTCTAGGTGGGATGCGCGCACTTCTGGGGCGTGTCAGTTACAGATTCTGCCCAAGAATCTCCCCCTTGCTCATTATACATGATTTTGCCTGGGAAAGATTTCTTGGAGACTCCGTTTGGCTCCAAAAACAGACACTTTTCAACTATAAAAACCCCTCCAATTCATCATTGGAGGAGGACCTTGGAAATCATTACTCTCAAACCTTTTTACTCACTTCCTAGACTTCTTCTTGGGACTTCTTCAACAAGTATTCAACCTCTTCTTCAAGGCTTTACAAGAGGTTCTTTTTGAAGGATACTATAGGTAAAGGTCTTAAACATTTCTTCTCTCCTTCTTCTTCTTCTTCTTCAATCAAATGTGCAATCACCCAAAACCATTTGGGACATGACACCAACGGCCCTTTCATTACATTGAATTAGCCTAGGAGTCATCTCCCTACATTTCAAACTCTAAAACCCCTTTTTATCATCATTTTAATAGGAAGAACACATTTATCTTAAAAAGTGAATTATGAACAAACAAGACCGACTTTGCTCGGGCGAAATGGGTGTTTAAGTACTTCCCATTTCGTAACCTAACCCCCGAACCCCTTATCCCAAAGAATCTCTGTTTTCGTAAATCAAACTTAGGCTCATAAACATTAGGTTTTCTTACATTCCTCAAAAACGTGGGTGGCGACTCTAAAACACAATTAGACATCCTAGGATAATTCACCGCCCTAGCCAAGTGGGGTCCTCCCGGGGTAGCTACAATAACATTTGCAACCAAAGATCTTCACCAGCTTAAAAATCATCAAAGTTAGGTGCATGATGTTATTGATTGGGTGACCTCTAACTTCACGAATTTCAGGAGGTAAGTTAGGTTGGGTTGTAGTAACTTGAAGTTCTTCAATTGGTACATCTTCACCAGCTTAAAAATCATCAAAGTTAGGGGGTTGAATTGGTTCAAAATTGAAAGTGGGAGTGACACCAGGTGCAACATTAGAGTGAGGCGCATGAGTGGAAACGTCAGGCACATAACAGAATCATCAGCAACATTTGGAGCCAAATGTGGCTCAAAGAGAGAATGTTCATCAAATGTAACATGAAGAGATTCAACTATCACTAATGTAGATCTATTAAAAATGCGAAAAGCTTTAGAATGTTTGGCATACCCAACAAAAAGACCTTCTTCGTCATTAGCATTGAATTTACCTCTATGTTAGTTTCCGTTGTAGAGGATATAACATTTGCAACCAAAGATCTTGAAGAATGCAATGTTGGGAGTTCTACCACGCCAAAGTTCATACGGAGTCTTGTTGTGAAGTGTGTTGATGAGGGAACGATTTTGAGTAAAACATGTGGTGTTGACAGCTGTTTGCGCGCGGGTTTTTGTTCCTTCCGGTTGTTCTCGAGGTACCTCTTTTTATTGAGAGTCGCCACCATGTTGTTGTCGGAATACAGACTAAGATATCTGGATTCGGGGGTTAAATTATGAATTGGGGGGTCAAGGAGCACCCAATTCACCCAATCTAGGATTGGTCTTGCTAAGAAATCATCATCATCGTTTCAAAATCATGCAAAATGTATGTAAAAAGAAAATAAACAAATAAATAATTGCTTATTTATTTGGGATGTCAGATCATGTGCTTCGAGACCATATCCATGGATTGGAGAGGCTCTAGGCTGATCCTTTAATGGAGTCACACTACTTTAAAGACAAAGAAGGAGATGAGAAGATAGAAAACAAAGAGTTTTACCTAAGCGTTCTTCAAGAATCCTATGGATGGCCTTGACTAAAGGCCTTGAATCTCCAATGAACTTGACTTAAATAGTGTGGTGAGGGTTTTAATTTCGTGGGTGAGGGAGAGAGGCTGATTATGAGAACCTTTTGATCAGATTTGGAGTGGTTCTTGGGTGAATAAGGAGTCTATTGTTGACCATTAGTCATTCTAGGCAAGAACAACCATATTTATAGGGGTTTTGGACCTAGGGTTTTGGCCAAGAAGGTAAGTTGTGGTGGGAATCCAAGACTTGATTCTCACAGAGGTATATTTGGACTCTAGGATTGTCCATTAGGTTTTCCCGGATTGCTTAAGTGTTTGCCAAGAAAAGGGGTTAAGATCAACAAGGAAACTGACCAAAAACCCGACTGTCAAGGGGGATGTCTCGTACGAGACATCAATGTTTCGTACGAGGCATCTCAGCGCTGGAATTCACTTTTTGCCCTCTACAGTAGTTTTAATGTTCATTTTGGCCCCTAACTAACGGAGTCAGTCAGAAACTTAACGAAACATGTCCAACTTAATGAGTTTCAACCCAAATCAAAGGCGAGACATAGAAGTAGTGTGATGATAAATGAACATCCAAAATGGGTTGTCTACAGAGCCCCTCGACGATGATACTTATGGATGAAGTACCGTCGTCGATAGAAAAGACGCCATTTTGAACTGGGGGTATGGTCGTGCTAAAAAGCTGCCTACATATTCCTCAGAAGGAAATCAGACCAAACGTAGTTCGACTCTGAAAACACGTAAAAATTGAGGTTTAAGGTATTTTGAAAATCATTTTTGAAAACAATACTTGCGGTAAGTAAAGTTTAGAGTTTAGAGAGTACCCATACTGAGGAATCAATGGCCTTGACTTAATTCTGAATATACAACTTTTTGTTGATGATGAACCATCTCTAGTTGCAATCCATACTGAGGAATAAATCTCTTTGACTCCAATTCTGAACATGCCCTGTTGTTGATGACGAACCGTCTTCGATTTTGGAGACGCCAGTTACCCGGACCTTGCTTCTCCTTCCAATGAGGTTACCTTATTTGCCAGAAAATGTGAATCCTATGTTATTAACATACGTCTTGATAACAATTATCGGACTCTGGGTTTGGAGACCCCAATTACTTGGATCCTTGCTTCTCCTTCCAACGAGGGTGCCTTATTCGCTGGAAATGTGAATCCTATGCCATTAACATACGTCTCGATGGAAATTATGGGATTCTAATTGGTAGGATCCTATGTTATTAACTTACGTCTTGATAACAGTCATGGGATACCCGAATTTGGAGACGCCAATTACTTTGACCTTGCTTCTCCTTTCAACGAGACTGCCTTTCCGTTGAAAATGTGAATCCTATGCCATTAGCTTACACCTTGATGACAATTGTGGGATTCTAAATGGTGGGATCCTGTGTTATTAACTTGGGTCTTGATAACAGTCGTGGGATACCCGATTGTAAATACTGTGCCATTAACTTACGTCTTGATGACAGTCATGGGATTTAAAGTTTGCTGATGCAGATTTTGTTGCTCACCCATGATCTTGGATGCGCGGTGAGGATAAATTCGTACTGAGAAACAACTTTGCTTGTTCCAATTCTGAAAATATCCATTTGTTGACGACTCAAAGTTCCATCTTGAACCGGGTTCAGATTCGACCTTTCAGTCAAAAGCAGGGCTTTTTCTGACCTTTCTGTTAAAAGAAGGGCTTTTCTGGAATTTCCCAAGAAACATGGTTTTCTGAGATTTTTCTAGAGATCTCTCATACGAGATATTGATGTCTCGTACGAGACTTCTCTGTTTTTATGCATAACAGAGCCGCTGAAGATGATTTTCAACCACTTTTCTTATTTCATTTTAGGAATTCTCAACCCTAGGCGATTTTTTCACTCAAAAATCTTTGTTTTCACCAAGTTCTGGTAATCCCCAACCCTTTTAAATGGCCGGTGCAAATCGTTCTCATAGGGAACACCTCTTCGGTAGGCACATGAGAGGTAAATTGTAGGCGACGGATGAGTTGTGCCTGTTTCCCGATAATCATATTTGCCACACCGTTCAGACGAGGCGGGTAAGGATCTCTTCCTTTGACTGAGTTTCCATGTCAATTTCATCGTTGCATGTCTCAATTTGATGCCTTCACAGTTCAATTTTTATCGACTTTTGCCTAGAATCATTGTTGCTAGGGTTTATCATGCATTGCTGATCTTTCGATCGAATTTCACCGTTGTTGATGTTTGAAAATCATTGTAGTATGGTAGTACATGATTTTGACTGTCGTTCTAGGCAATTCTGTGATTTTTTTGGGTAAAACGCTTGAATGAGGATTTTACTATTTTTCTGACATTTATCCCTTTTGTCTCTGTTGTTTGCAGTCATTCAGGGTGATCGACAACTGTAGAGGCAGCGTACGAGCGGTTTCCGAGAGGTGGGCAACTCTCAATGGCGAGATGAAGGAAGAGATTGAGAATCTCGGGCTAAAACCCTTCTTTGACGGCCTTGTTAGTAAGAGGAGGAACGTCCATCTGCTCCAGGCTATTAGAGAGCGTTGGTGGGATAGCACTCACACCATGCATATGCGGTGGGGAGAGGTCACCATGACTCCTACTGACTTTCATGCCATTACCGGGCTTGCCATCATCGGGGAGCCGCTTGAGGTGGATGCTGATTTTTCTCCTAGCAGGGATGATATGATGCATTTTCTGGGCTTCTCTGTGCGTACCCTAGGCAAGGATGTCCCTCTGAAGGCCTTGAGGGACAAGGTTGACGCCTATGTTACTGTTAACGCCGGTCAGATGCACCTCACCGGTACCCGTATTACAGCTGTCCGTGGCTTTCTGTGGTGGGCCTTTTCTGAGATGCTATTTGCAAACCATGCGTCGACCTCCTTGTTTACTCTGTTGAGCTGCTTGAGGGATGTGCAGCATGTGACTGATGCCTATTGGGGATTGGCAGGCTTGGCCCACTGCTACGTGGCCATGGATGCGAGTTCGCGGGATCGTACGAACGCTGGCTTAGGCGGCTACAGTCATGCCTAGGAGGTATAATACTCAACTTCTTCTGTATTCCTCCTTCATTTCAGCCCCAGTTTATTTTCTGTTTAGGTAACTCATTCAGTTTTGACATTTTTCTATGTTTCTCCCATTTTGCAGGCTTGGGGCTACGCCATGTTTGTTCTCTTCTCTTTCGATCTCCGAGACAACACTGTTATGTTCCCAGATACTCTGAGATGGCGCTGGGGAAACAAGGATACCGTGATGAGCAGGCAGAGGGGGCTGACATGACGGTGGAGTGTATGCGGCTCTACTTTGATAGGTGGGAGGCCGTCCCTGAGTCCGCTAACGCTTTCTTCCCTTGGCGGATTCTGGGCATTGATCACGCCTACGGGTTTGCTGGTATGAGGTTGTTGATGATTGGCCTTGGTGGGGGATGCTTTTACTTAGGAGAGAGGGTCTTTCGCCAGCAGGGTGGTGGCAGACTCGATGTCATTGTCCCCTTGGACCCGCCGGCTCATATGCTTAATTCTTATGCCATCGCTGAGGAGGAGAGAGAGGAACTCATCATTGGTCAAGATGCCTTCGACCATATGTCCTTGGAGGCTGATTATCAGGACTTCCTCGCTCGTCTCATGCCTCGGTTGATTTTGGAAGGTGATCAGGCTCAAGCCCAGGGAGTTGTTCATGTCCCTTTCCGTCCACAGCTTGGACCAGCTTCTTTTACCTACAGCATGGCTGAGGGGGTAGAGAGTACCGAGGACCTTCCCGCCCAGTACAATATGCCTGAGGGACTCGTACCTCCTGCTGATGCGACCATGGTATGATTTATGACCCTTCTTCCATCATTTCCATCGTTCTACCATTTCGTATCTCAGTTTATCATTTTTTCTGAATACTTTGACATCTCTATTCGTTTCTTCTCAACAGGTGCCCATTGCTGAGTATAGGGAGGTTGCAGGACGGCTTTCCCAGTTCATGGCCTATGCCAAGAGGGTGAAGAGAGAGACCGCAGAACTCTTAGGCCGATTGGCTCGTCAGACAGTAGAGTTAGCCTCTTACGGGAAGAGACCTAGGACGGACGAGTGATCACGTGGCAATGGCAACGTCTCCTTCCTTTTGATGCTGAGTAGATAGGGTCCCCTTTGTCCCCTCTTTTGTTGATGATGTACTTATTGCCTCGGCGTAGGCAAAGACAACTTTTCTTTCTTTGGCTTGTACCTATGCAACAGTTATTTCCTAACTCTAACACACAATACATTAGTTAATTTTAGTTTTATTTCTGACTGTGTAAATGTATTGACTCATATCCGATTGGTCAACCGAGGGGTAATTTTATGATATGGATTCACGTTGGGCCATTTATATGTGATGTATGAACTGTTATGGTGAGTTTCTGAGGTGATTGAGACATATTTTGACTTGTCGGGCAACCTGGGATTTGGGCAGAGTTGTCGTTGTTCTGATCGGGGAGATGCCTCGTACGAGACATCGATGTCTCATACGAGTCATACTATGAATCTGCGGCTATTTCTCCTTTTTCCTCGAGGATTTGGTGTCCAAACTTGTATATAAACAACTCTAGTCCATCCTAGAATACTATGCAGCCTTGAATCAGTTCTGGGAACTTCTCTTTTGGAGTAAAATTCTCAACCTTTTGCTCTCAATGGCCCTAAGTAGGTCCGTCCCTTCGTTTAATGATTGTTGATGAGTTCTCCTTGGACTTAGAATTAGTTGAACGCTATAAGGGTGATTTAGCAACGTTCTTTCGCTCATTCGATAAACCTCGCCAAGAGAGATTCGTGGAGATGTTCGGTTTCAAGATCCTTTTCACCTTGAAGAATCTAAAAATCGGAATGGGACCTTCTAAAGGGAGTTGCACGCTTTTGGGATCCATCGACTCACCTCTTCAACTTTTCACTTAATGAGATGGTCCCTACTGTAGAGGAGATGGCGGATATCTTGGATATGTCGTTGACCGGGGTGATTGCGGTTCCTAATTGTGACAAGGTACCGGCGGAGTCTCTCAGGGATCTACTGAGTATAGGCCTTCTCGAGGCACAGAGTTACATTCATAACCGCTATGTCGATCTCCATGCTTTGCTTAGGAGATTTAAAGGTCGGGTGACTCGTGGTCACGGTGTTGATTCCCAGTGCTGCCTCTTGGCATTGTGCTTATTTCGAAGCGTGCTTTTCATGAGCAAGTGTGGCATGGCGGACATGGAGCTCGTGGACATCGTTCTGCAAGCTAGAGGACGGGCCTTCAACATAATTCCTCTTATCTTGGGGGAGACCCTTTATGGTCTTGATGAGTTACACCGAACCGGCTCTATGACTCGGGGAAGTCCATTATTGTTGACTATTTGGCTCAGAGAACATTTCAAATTGTTGGACTCTCCGATCGAGTATTCACCTTATACTTTCCATAGGCGGAGACTATTAGTGAAGGGTCTCAGCATTGAGGAGTGGGCTCATCTTTTTGCTAAAGCGGAGACCAATGATATCGCTTGGTGCCCATCCTTTTGGAAGGTGAGGAGGTTCGTAGCTAATACCCTTGGGTACGACAGGGTCGTCCTTCCGGGTTTGAGGGACTCCTCTTTCTATTTTTCTCGGAGGGTAATGCGACAATTCAGTCAACATCAAGACACTTTCGTGTTAGGGGGACGATCTCGGGACATCTCTTTCATGGACTCGGAGTTTTCTACGAGCTTGGCTCGCGCTTGGGGGCAAGGCACCACTATGGATCGTTGGACCAATCTTCGACATGATGGAGGCAGCATCTATTTGTCCGACAAATACTTGGATTGTTTTCTGAAAGAACTCCGTCCCAGTGTCGATGGCATTGATGAGATTCGCCACTCTCTGTTGGGGGACCAATTCGAGCCTAGCTTGAATTTGAGAAAGAAGGAAGCTAAGGAGGATCCTTCTAATGTCAGAGCAGATGCCACTCAAGACTTTCTGGATAGTGACTTTTACGAGAAGAGAGCAAATGGACTTCCCGGCAAATTCTAAGCTCTGGATAGGCCTCATGTGTTTGCGAGACTGACTCCCTCGATGTTCAGTTGACTTGATGTTCCTCCCGGTTTCGAGATACCTTTGCACAAGAGGAAGAGGAATGACAAGGCGGATCACGGTCGAGCCCCCTACTAAGTCAAGGAAGAAATAGATCATTAGGAGTATCGAGAGATTGCCATAGATAGACCAATGTTTAGGCTTTTAGCATTTTATTTATTTTCTTTTGCAAGTTGGTATTCATGTTAGAAATTTTTTCTTATTGCTTTCTTGAAATGCATTCAATTAATAAGAAGTCAAGATTTTAATTTTATTTATTGAATAGACCGGAGCAAAAGGCTGCCTACGTTCTCCTTTTACATCAATAAATAAGGAGCTCAGGTCAACGTAGTTCTATTTTAAGAAAGAGAAAATTATGTCTGCTGACTGACATGTCTCGAACGAGACATAGGTGTCTCGTAAGAGAATGTCCCCTATTTATATATATATATATATATATATATATATATATATATATATTTATGTACACCCTGACTTTTGCCTAGACCGCCCTTTCAGGTTTTCAATCTAGCGGGCTTCTTTTCTCGTGCTCTCTGCTCTAATTTTTCCTAGGCCGCCCTCGTGGGTTTTCAACCTAGCGAGCCTCTTCTTTTTTCGTTTTGCAATAGGGGACGGAGTTATGAATAGTACTTCTTCAGCTTGTCCAAGTTGACGGGCTTCGGCAGTTGATCTCCATCTAGGTCCTGCGAGTTGTACCGCTCCTCCTGAGAATACGTTCTTGACGATGTAGGGGCCTATCCATCTTGGTCCCCACTTTCCCATATGATTGAATGGTCCAGGACGATGTTCACGTAGGATAAGGTCCCCTTCTTTGATGTTTCTGGTCTTGACTTTCTTATTGAATGCTCGGGCCATTCTCTGTTGATATGCTTGGATATGCTCGACCGCTCGAAGTCGTTGTTCATCTAGCAGGGCTAGTTGTTCATAATGGTTGTCCAACCATGCGACTTCATTCACTTGGTTTTCTAGGAGAACCCTTAGTGATGGTACTTCTAATTTGATTGGTAGCACTGCTTCCATCCCATAGGCTAAGGCGTAGGGAGTCTCACCGCTGGCGGTACGGATTGAGGTACGGTAGCCCCAGAGTGCAAAAGGTACCTTGTCGGGCCAGTATCTACCAGTTTTAGCCATTTTCCTAATGATGGTCTCAATGGTCTTGTTAGCAGCTTCGACTGCTCCATTGGTTTGTGGTCGGTACGGTGATGACTGATATCTCTCTATCTTGTACTCTGTAAGTAGTTGGTCGCATTCTTTCTGAAAGTATGAGCCATTGTCAGATATCATCTCATGAGGTACCACATATCAGCATATGATGTTGGTCTTAATGAACTCAGCCACCTTTCTGGCATTCAAGACCTTGTAGGATTTAGCCTCGATCCATTTAGTAAAGTAATCAACGGCGACTAACACGAATGAGTGCCCATTATGGCCTGTTGGTGAGACTTTGCCAATGACATCTATTCCCCATATAGAAAATGTCCAAGGGGGATGTCATGGGGTATAACACGGACGGTGGTGCGTGTTGTAAGTTGGCATGTATCTGGCACTTGTGGCATTTCTTAACCATATCGGTGCAGTCGGCTTCCATTGTAGCCCAATAGTACCCCAGTCGGATGACTTTCTTTGCTAGCATATTGCCATTCATGTGGGTTCCGCAGACTCCTTGATGGACTTGGTCCATGATTTCTACGGCTTCGTGCTTGTCGGCACAAAGTAGACACTGCTCGTGGTGTTTCTTGTAGAGGCGATCACCTATAATAATGAATTGGACGGCAAACCGTTTGAGGGCCATCTTCACTTTAGGTGATGCGTTCCGTCTAGGAGGAAATGCCATACATCATAATACCAAGGTTTATCGTCCAAGGTATTTACGGAGATAGAGCCACACTCCTCTTTACAGTCGTCCAGGTCTATGATTGAGTAATAAGCAGGAGTCGTTCGCCTCGTGACTTTGAAGGTCTTAACCTCAGTCCATTCGGGGATCTCCACAAGTGATGCTAGCATGACTAGCGAGTCTGCTAAGCGGTTCTTATCTCTAGGAAGGTAGTAGAAAGTGACCTCTTTGAACTGTTTGACCAAGTCTTGGAGATGGTCGTTATATTTCTGGAGTGTAGGATCTTGTACCTTCCACTTCTTGAGTGCCTGATAGATTATAAGTTGTGAATCTTCGTACACTTCTAGTTCGGTCACATTTCTTTCTAAGGCTGCTTCAAGCCCCGCTATGCAAGCTTCGTACTCGGCTATATTGTTAGTGGCCTCGAAGTCAAGGCGGATTGCAAGTGGAGTGTAGAAATCTGAGGGATCTACTAGTAATATGCCAATGCCATATCTCCGTTTATTGGCTACGCCATCGAAAAATAATTGCCATTTATTTTCTGCTATTGCCATGATGTCCTCATCAGGGAATCGCGGGTCTTCCCCCTTCGCTTCATCACATGGAAATTCGGCTAAATAATCCGCGAAGACTCTTCCTCTCACGGATTTCTGTGTGATGTAAGTAATATCGTATCCCTCGAGCATAAAGTACCACTTGGCTATTCTAGAGGAGACATGCGACTTCTCAAAGATATATTTCATTGGGTCCATTCGGGCAATCAGTTGTACAGGAAGCACTTCCATGTACGGCTTTAGTCTCTCAGCCACCTATACCAGTGCAGCACACGAATTTTCTAATACAGAGTAATTCAATTCAGCCCCTTGGAAGCGACGGCTGACAAAGTACACGGCGTTCTCTTTCTTTGAATCGGGTTGCTCTTGTGCTAGCATAGCCCCTAATGCAGTATAATTGACTGTGAGGTACAAAGTCAATGGCTTCTCTTTATGTGGTAGGAGCAACACTGGCGGATTCACTAAGTACTCCTTGACCTTTTCAAAGGCTTCTTGGCAATCTCCGGTCCATTCTGGGGATGCATTCTTCTTAAGGAGCTTAAAAATGGGTTCACACATCGTCGTGAGTTGATTAATGAAATGACTAATGTACTGGAGGCGACCCATGAATCCCTTGACTTCTCTTTGCGTCTTAGGTGGAGGCATGTCAATGATGGCTTTGATCTTAGCGGGGTCTGCTTCTATACCACGCTCAGTGACCATGTACCCAAGGACCTTTCGTTTCATTACCCCAAATGTGCACTTGGCCGAATTAAGTCTCATCTTGTGGTGTCTCAACCTCTCAAAGAACTTTCTGAGGTCGACGAAGTGCTGCCCATCGGAGCCTTTGGAGTGTATGATCATATCATCAACCTACACCTCCATCTCTTTATGTACCATGTCATGTAATAATACAGTTACAGCTCTCTAGTAAGTGGCTCCGGCTTTTTTGAGTCCGAATGGCATGACTGCATAACAGAATGTCCCCCAAGGTGTGGTTAACGCTGTTTTGTGTTGGTCCTCCTCGGCCATGAGGATCTGGCTATAACCGGCAAATCCATCTACGAATGAACGGACCTCGTACTTCACGGTATTGTCAACAAGCATGTCTATGTTAGGAAGATGAAAATCATCCTTCGGAGATGCTCTGTTGAGATCACGGAAATCAACACAGACACGGACTTTTCCATTTGCCTTGGAAACCTGCATAGTATTAGCCAACCAGGCTGGATACTCTATCACTTTGATGAACCCAACACTCATGATCTTCTCTATCTCTTGTTTAACTTGTACTGACCACCCTGGCTTAATTCTGCAGAGTTTCTGCTTAACTGGCTTTGAATCGGGGAGCAGCGGTATCTTGTGCTTAACAATCGAATTGGCTAGCCCCGGCATATCTTTGTAGGACCAAGCGATCACATCTACGAATTCTCGGAGAAGCGCTATGAGTCTTGTCATCTTCCCCCTTGAAAAAACTGCCAATCTTGGTCTCTTTCGGATCATCGTCCGTCCCCAGATTACTGTTTGCATTTCTTCGGGGCATCAATAGGACCATTTCCGCCATGAAGACCTACTTGCTTATTAATTTCTTTTAAGATTTGTTTGTTTTCTTATTCTATCTCTTTATATGACTCATTATTATCTAATTCGTTAGAGTTATCAGTTATTACATCATTTAGGACGCTAGCAATCTCGGGATACTCAGAAAGATCTATTTTTTCATTAAGAAAGTAGGGGAATACACGTTCCGCGATGGCATCCAAGTCTGGTATCTGACTCTAAGGTAAGACTTACAAATTTCCTTTCTCTATGGGGATGGGGAGTACATCCTAATTCTTTGGTCAGGAAGTCTTCACTTGCTATGGGTCCCCCAGTTATGTACCAATTCTGGATAAGCTCGTCGCTCTTCTTAATGAGCTTGGTGTAGTCTTGTTTCGGAGTGTCCCCCCTTGTCTATTGCATTGATCTGAGTGTCCTCTAGCTTTCAAAGGTTGAGAAATTGGCGCAGTAGGTCTTCTCCCAATACAAATTCCCACTCACTGAATGCTTCGGCCTTGGTACCGCCTAATTCTCGAGGTAGCCACGAGAATTGCATCGGTTCTATTTCAAGCGAGTATGGATCACAGCCACTGAAGATTTCAAAGCCCGGCTGGCGCTTCCCCCTATGGTCAATCTATGGTTCAGGGAACATGAAGTATGACAAGTTTTCCCCCTCGCGTACGAAGTACCCATTTAGAGTCTTTCGATAGGGCGGTGCTAGTGGTACTATGTATGAAGTCCAATCCCTTTCTTCTTTAGGGATGCCTTTGAATGGTGACACATACCCTAGACCATATTCTGGGGGGGGGATAGAACGACAGGTGGTGGTTCTTTTATCCCTTGTAGATGCTTGCCAAGTCCAAGACCGGGGAAGTACCCTTCTTTTATCATCATGTTAAGTACTGGTCTGTTGGGTTTCCAAGTAACATGCGCAGCGGAATATAGCAATTTAAAATTTTGAAACCCAAAGCCCATAGATCCGTTCGTATGATTAAATCAAATACAATAACATGAATATAGGATAAAACTAACCTTGATGGCTATTAAATCTTCCTTGGTCTTTGGTGGAGAAACTTGAAGCTTGATCACGAAGAAAGTACGAACACGAACTTTGAAGATGATGAGCTTCACCCTCTAGCGGTATCCACACCTTGAACAAATATCAAAGGAACTTCTTGATCTTTGGTTGCTAGACCAAAAATTGTGAAACACGTTTTCACAATTATATTGACTATATGGAACTATGAATTTCTTGATCTATCAAGAATATTATTCTCTCAATGATTAGGAATTTCTTGCTTAATGCTGGTGAAAAGATGCTTTTATAGGACCTAGTCATTAACTCTTAATGACCTAGGATTCCTAAATCCCGTCACCTTAATTAAGGCAAGTCCTTATTCTGCCAGGAATTCTGGCACGGTCGTGCCCCTTTATTTGGTACGGTCGTGCAAATGGGTCGAACCTGCCAGACCTTCCCCGAATATTGGCACGGTCGTGCCCCTATGTTTGGCACGGTCGTGTCAAACGGACCGAGCCTTTTACCTTGGTTTGGATTTATGGCACGGTCGTGCCGTTTAAAGGCGCACGGTCGTGCCAAAGCCAAAACCTGACATTTTTCCATAATTCCCATTTAGTCCTTTATGATTCGTTCTATTTGTGTGTGACCCTCTAGGATTACACTAAGTTGGCAATGGGCTCAAACATGAACTCATAAGATATGATTAGGTTCTAGCAAACCGTCATACCTACCCAAATAGTGTAACTAGATACAAGTTCGCATTCCTTTAAAATATGTCACAATCCCTTTGTCCACGATGTCATTGAACACAAGTCATGGTCAGAGAGTCAACTTGTTTTGTTCAATACTTTCTCGATTCCGAATATGTTGATAATCCAAATGACATTGATCCAATCAATTCATTTGAGTCCGGCCGAACATTTCATCAACATCATTCCTATGAGAGGCCCAAGCTTGACATCTCTCCGTGGAGGGACAAATCCATTTAGCTTATTATTCTTCCCAACGGGAATCCGATTATGCCAATCATACCCTTTATAACTACCGTGTTAAGGTAGCGTTTGAATATGTCAAACACAATGTTCATCAAGTGGAAGACTATAATAACTTCATGTCTAAGGATTCAATTGACATAACTAATATGAGATATATGTTTGACATAGACCATGACATAAATCTCATACAGCGGGTCATGTCCAGTACCTTGTTCCAAATAAGTACCCATAAATCTAACATGATCATCCCATGATCATTTAGCCTTTATACTAGTGCTCAACAAGTACTAGGGACGGAGATTATTATAAGTAAACATGAACAACAATAATAATCAAAACATCTCTTTTATTGATATGAAATAAATGATAACAATTACAACGTTTATTAAACGTGCCTAGGGCACCACTACCAACAATCTCCCACTTGCCCTAGGCCCAATCTCCCATGTATCTAATACCCATGGACCTAACATGACCATCATGTTTGGCTTGTGGAAGTCCCTTTGTTAGCGGGTCCGCAACATTGTCATCAGTAGGTACTCTGCATAATTTACGTCTCCCCTATCAACGATCTCTCGAATGATATGAAAACGCCTAAGTATGTGTTTGGATTTCTGATGTGCTCTTGGTTCCTTTGCTTGAGCAATAGCACCATTATTATCGCAATAAAGGTCTATTGGATAGCAATACTAGGAACCACTTCAAGTTCAGTTATGAACTTCTTAATCCAAACAGCTTCCTTTGCAGTATCCGATGCAGCAATATACTCAGCTTCTGTTATAGAATCAGCGGTTGTACTTTGCTTGGAACTCTTCCAGCTTACAGCTCCACCATTTAACATAAACACAAAACCCGATTGCGATCGGCTATCATCTTTGTCGGTTTGGAAGCTTGCATCGTGTAAGCATTTACAACGAGATCATCTTCCATTCCTCCATAGACCAAAAAGGAGTCTTTAGTTCTTCTCAAGTACTTAAGAATCGCTTTTACAGCTATCCAGTGATTTTCGCCAGGGTCGGATTGGTATCTACTTGTCATGCTCAAAGCATAAGATACATCCGGCCTAGTATAAATCATGGCATACATGATGGACCCAATTGCCGAAGCATATGGAACATCATTCATTTCTCACGCTCATCTTTTGTCTTAGGACATTGAGTCTTGCTTAGAGAAACTCCATGTAACACGGGCAAGGTGCCTCTCTTAGAATTTTCCATACGGAATCTTCTAATGACCTTGTCAATGTATGTACTTTGGCTTAAACCAAGTAGCCTCCTTGATCTATCTCTATAGATCTTAATGCCAAGAATATATGCGGCTTCACCCATATCTTTCATTGCGAAGCACTTTCCTAACCAAGTCTTCACAGACTGAAGTGTAGCAATGTCGTTTCCAATGAGCAATATGTCATCCACATATAAAATAAGGAATAGCACTATGCTCCCACTAATCTTTTTGTATACACAAGGCTCATCTTCGTTCTTGATGAACCAAACTCTTTGACCGATTCATCAAAACGGAGATTCCAACTCCTAGAAGCTTGCTTTAATCCATAGATGGATCTCTGCAACTTGCATACCTTAGAATCTTGTTCAAAACCTTCTGGTTGTGTCATATACACATCCTCTTGTAGTTTTCCATTCAGGAAAGCGGTTTTGACTTCCATCTGCCATATTTCATAGTCATGATATGCGGCAATGGCAAGCAAAATTCTTATAGACTTCATCATAGTCAATACCATGAACTTGCCTATAACCCTTCGCTACAAGCCTAGCTTTGTAAGTATGCACCTTCCCATCCATGTCAGTCTTCTTCTTGAAGACCCATTTGCATCCTATGGTTTTTACACCTTCGGGCGCATCAATCAAATTCCAAACTTGATTGTCTTGCATGGATTGTAATTCGGATTCCATGGCTCCAAGCCACTTGTCCGAATCAGGAGAAGACATCGCCTCTTGGTAGGTTGACGGTTCATCATTCTCAATGATTTCTACCTCATTACTATTCGTTACGAGAAATCCATATCTCTCGGGCTCGGATCGTAACCTACTAGATCTGCGAGTTACTTGTGTATTTTGAACAGGTTCCACAACTCCTTGTGGTTCTTGTTCTTGTTCCTCTATTGGTTCAATGTTATTTTCTGGGTCTCGAATTTCTTCAAGATTTATTTTACTCCTACTGATTTCTTTGGAGAGAAACTCTTTCTCTAGAAAGACACCAGTTCGGGCAACAAACACTTTGTTGTCCTCTCGGTTGTAAAAGTAATATCCTTTAGTTTCCTTAGGATATCCCACGAAAATACATTTATCAGATTTGTGTGCAAGTTTGTCTGAGACAAGTCTTTTGACAAAAGCTTCACAACCCCAAATCTTCATGAAAGATAGACAAAGCTTCTTTCCGCTCCACATCTCATATGGAGTCTTTTGAACCGATTTAGTTGGAACACGATTTAGTGTGAAAGCAGCGGTTTCTAGGGCGTAACCCCAAAAGGATATTGGAAGATCAACTTGACTCATCATTGATCGAACCATGTCTAACAAAGTCCGATTCCTCCTTTCGGACACACCATTCCATTGTGGTGTTCCGGGTGGAGTCAATTGTGAAACTATTCCACAATTCTTTAGATGATCATCAAATTCTTGACTTAAGTATTCTCCACCTCGATCTGATCGGAGTGCTTTTATACTTTTGCCAAGTTGTTTTTCTACTTCATTTTGAAATATTCTAAATATCTCAAATGCTTCACTTTTATGTTTCATTAGGTAAACATACCCAAATCTACTATAATCATCAGTGAAGGTTATGAAGTATTGAAATCCTCCCCTAGCATTGCTACTTAATGGTCCGCATACATCGGAATGTATCAACCCCAATAAGTCGCTTGCCCTCTCACCCAACTTGGTAAAAGGTGTCTTAGTCATTTTCCAAGAAGACATGACTCACAAGTGTCATATGACTCTAAGTCACATAAACCCAAAAGTCCGTCCCCATGGAGTTTTGAGATACGCTTCTCATTAATATGACCAAGACGGCAATGCCACAAATAAGTATGATTTACATCATTAGGTTTAGATTTCTTATTTACATGATAGACATTATTTTCATTCTTGACATCCAAGATATAAAGGCCATTAAATGAATTAGCAATACCATAAAGCACATCATTTAAATAAATAGAAAATTTCTTATTCTCAATAAGAAACTTAAAACCTTCATTATCCAAACAAGAAATTGAAATAATATGTCTGCTTAAATCCGGAACATAATAACAATTGTTCAAAACAAGAATTAATCCGGAAGGTAAAGTGACTTCATAAGTCCCTACGGCTAATGCAGCAACTCTTGCTCCATTCCCCACACGTAGATCTACTTCACCTTTTTTAAGCAGTGTCCTATTCTTTAGTCCCTGCACATTTAGACAAATGTCAGAACCACATCCGGTATCCAATACCCAAGAATCAGTGGTAGAAAGGAGAATATCTATCATATAGATACCTGAAGTCGACGCAGCTTTGCTGCCCTTCTTCTTCTTTTGCTCTTCCAAGAAAGCCTTGCAATTACGTTTCCAATGACCAATTTCTTGACAATGGAAACAGATTGCATCCTTTTGTGAATCAGGTTTTGCCTCAGAAGCCTTGGTAACCTTTGCCTTGCTTATCTTGGTTTGACAACTTTTGCCTTACCCTTTCCTTTGGCACCAGCCTTCTTCCCATCATGAACCAAGAGCACGGGAGAACCTTTCTCCACAATTTTCATCTCTGCAGTTTTGAGCATCCCATGCAACTCAGAGAGATTCTTATCCATTCCATGCATGTTATAATTCATCACAAACTGATTATAACTTTTAGGCAATGAATTAAGAATGAGATCCGTGGCTAGCTCCAATGGGATTGGATAGCCAAGTTTCTCAAGGTGCTCTACATAACCTTTCATTTTAAGAAAGTGAGGACTCACTTGTTGCCCTTCATTCATTTTACTAGTAGTGAATGCAACAATGGTCTTGTACCTCTCTTGCCTAGCTTGTTCTTGAAACATGGTTCTCAACTCCACGCCTATCTCATAGGCTTCCAAATGTTCCAAACTTGGTTGGAGTTTTGAACACATAGCAGCAAGCATGAGACAACTTACATCTCTAGAATCATTACGATGTTTCTTGTAATTGTCTCTTTCCACCCTAGGGGCAGTAGGCGGTGGTTCAGCAGGGAGAGGCCCATCGAGAATGTACAACTTATCTTCTTGCCTAAGAACGATTCTTATGCTACGGATCAAATCCATAAAGTTAGTACCATTCTCTTCAAGCTTATCCTTCTCAAGGATCGATCGCAAAGACATTGATTGAGTGTTATTAGTCATTATCTACAAATATGCAAAATTTCCAAAATTTAATAAGTACCGATTTTCATTAAAGAGATAAGTAATGTATTTTTTCAAGCAAAATACTCCCACTAAATTATACAACCTTCTTTATACATCCAATGTATAGTATAATTTAAATGGGTTGAGATCCCGCTTTAATCTAATTTTGAGTACGCTTTGGCGCACCGCTCAAAATTAAATCAATTAGGTAGACAACTCTTGTCAATCATATCTCATATGACTCTCAGTTCTTTTCATGAGATTCTTTAAGAAATCCAATTTTCAAAAAGCATGTTAAATCTCATCTTTGCCTTAAGCCAAAAACTGTTTTGACACTTAATTAAGTCCAACCATTTTGAACGCATAGGAAACTCTTATTCACTCATCTTGCTCAAACATGAATAAAATCAATGCACCTCGCTTTGGCGAGCCCACATAAAATTACTCATGTATAAACAAGTGTTTTAATCATGGCATGGCAAAATGACTTAAAACTTTCTTTGAAGGTTCATCACATATAGCATATAACACATTTATGATCACATAATATAAACATGTTACACATCAAGTTTAGCCACTGAATTAATCTCCATTAATTTAAGCATGGTATTTATGTGTCATTAGTTTCTCTATAATTATGAGGATGAGACTATTTCAACTTCGGTTATTATTTTCAAATCAAGACAACAAGAAGTGCGGTCGAACTAAGCCATTAGGCAACCACAATCCCGCACTAATTCAAGAAACCAAGAAAGTAGTCCATGTGGCCGAAACTAAGCAATAGATGGTCTCGATGAACGTAGGCCAATTGCATTCACAATTCCACATGGATCTCCAAACTTTGAATCAAGAATTTTGTTTCTCAATTTTAGCAATTATGAACTTTTCATAATTCTAACTTCGTTTTATCTTTGAAACTTTGATTGCGATCAATTTTGGGAAACACAATCTCGATGATCGTAGATTAGCCATCCAAACCTTGAACCAATCTTAGACTCACAAGACAAAAACAAATAGGAAATTTAAACCCAAGATCCACACCCAAGACCCAAGCTCTACCCCGCGCCAAACCCTAGGTCCGGCCGGGTCAAGGTATGGGTCCGGTCGGACCCTTCCGAAAATCAAATTTTTAAAGTTCCAAAATTTGTCTCAAAATTGTTTTTCCTGATTCAATAAGGATTTGGTGTTCTTGGTGATCCAATCACCATGATCAACAAAATCTTGAATAAACAATTTATTCTTGAATCCCTAGAATATCAAAACTTTGATCCAATCAAAAATTGATAATCCAAACAATTTTACATCCACCATAATTTTTATTGCGATTGAATAGTGCGATTAAATTTTCTAAAACAATAAACCACATGAAATCACAAAACACATAAACATCATATAATCCAATATTCATATCATGATTGGCACATAAACAATTTATATACACACAACATGATCCAAGTATTGAATTAATCAACATGAACGGGGCTCTGATACCACTGTTGGGTTTCCAAGTAACATGCGCAGCGGAATATAGCAATTTAAAATTTTGAAACCCAAAGCCCATAGATCCGTTCGTATGATTAAATCAAATACAATAACATGAATATAGGATAAAACTAACCCTTGATGGCTATTAAATCTTCTTGGTCTTTGGTGGAGAAACTTGAAGCTTGATCACGAAGAAAGTACGAACACGAACTTTGAAGATGATGAGCTTCACCCTCTAGCGGTATCCACACCTTGAACAAATATCAAAGGAACTTCTTTGATCTTGGTTGCTAGACCAAAAATTGTGAAACACGTTTTCACAATTATATTGACTATATGGAACTATGAATTTCTTGATCTAATCAAGAATATTATTCTCTCAATGAATTAGGAATTTCTTGCTTAATGGCTGGTGAAAAGATGATTTTATAGGACCTAGTCATTAACTCTTAATGACCTAGGATTCTTAAATCCCGTCACCTTAATTAAGGCAAGTCCTTATTCTGCCAGGAATTCTGGCACGGTCGTGCCCCTTTATTTGGCACGGTCGTGCCAAATGGGTCGAACCTGCCAGACCTTCCCCGAATATTGGCACGGTCGTGCCCCTATGTTTGGCACGGTCGTGTCAAACGGACCGAGCCTTTTACCTTGGTTTGGATTTATGGCACGGTCGTGCCGTTTAAAGGCGCACGGTCATGCCAAAGCCAAAACCTGACATTTTTCCATAATTCCCATTTAGTCCTTTATGATTCGTTCTATTTGTGTGTGACCCTCTAGGATTACACTAAGTTGGCAATGGGCTCAAACATGAACTCATAAGATATGATTAGGTTCTAGCAAACCGTCATACCTACCCAAATAGTGTAACTAGATACAAGTTCGCATTCCTTTAGAATATGTCACAATCCCTTTGTCCACGATGTCATTGAACACAAGTCATGGTCAAAGAGTCAACTTGTTTTGTTCAATACTTTCTCGATTCCGAATATGTTGATAATCCAAATGACATTGATCCAATCAAGTTATTTGAGTCCGGCCGAACATTTCATCAACATCATTCCTACGAGAGGCCCAAGCTTGACATCTCTCCGTGGAGGGACAAATCCATTTAGCTTATTATTCATCCCAACGGGAATCCGATTATACCAATCATACCCTTTATAACTACCGTGTTAAGGTAGCGTTTGAATATGTCAAACACAATGTTCATCAAGTGGAAGACTATAATAACTTCATGTCTAAGGATTCAATTGACATAACTAATATGAGATATATGTTCGACATAGACCATGACATAAATCTCATACAGCGGGTCATGTCCAGTACCTTGTTCCAAACAAGTACCCATAAATCTAACATGATCATCCCATGAACATTTAGCCTTTATACTAGTGCTCAACAAGTACTAGGGACGGAGATTATTATAAGTAAACATGAACAACAATAATAATCAAAACATCTCTTTTATTGATATGAAATAAATGATAACAATTACAACGTTTATTAAACGTGCCTAGGGCACCACTACCAACATGGTCGTGTTCCGAAGAATGGAATTGCCTTAGGATAGTCATTTTCATTGTGTACTTCTACCATCTCTACATTACTTTGCTTTTGTAAAAGTACGAAAAAAATGAGAAATTTAAAAGAAACTAACTATTACTAAAAATTGAAATTGATAGGAGGGCAAGCTCTCACCCACAATGTTTCTCGGGTGAGTAGGGTCCCTTAAAAGCAAAAAACAACTAGTTTAAAAAGAAAAAGAAAGAAACGTCTAATCTATGAAAATGAAAAAAACTAGTCTATTAAACTGCTAACTAATGTAGTGGAAAAGGAACTTGAGGTTTGGACCCCTCATTCTTCAACACGAGGCCGATTCAATTGCCTATTATCTGTAGAGTGCCTTGGTCGATAAGATCTTGGATCTTATCCCTTAAGTTGTTGCATTTGTCGATGTGGTGACCGCGACACTGATGGTAGTAGCAATATAGGTGCAAGGCCCTTCCGGCCCCCTTATATTTGGGTTTGTACCCATTCATAGGTGCTAGCTTGCCTTCTCTCTCAAGCTCACGGAACACTCTCCCAAGTCGTATTTGACTTAAGTCTGTGTAGACTCTCGTTGGCTTAGGTTGGAGGCTTTGCATGATGCTTTCGTAATGGTCCCTCATGACATTGAGGTGATGATTATGTTCCTCCTCCATTTGGTTCTTTAGGTCTTGATAAAGCAGGCTGATGCAGTTACCTACCTGTAGATACCCCGGGGGAGCCCATGGCTTGGCTAGAGCGCGTGAGTTATCCTAGGATGTCTAACTTGTTTTTAGAGTCACCACCTATGTTTTGAGGAACATAAGAAAAACCTATTGATAATAGCCTAAGTTTGATTACGAAAACAAAGATTCTTTGTTTTGAGGTTCGGGGGTTAGATTACGAGATGGGAAGTACCGAAACACCCATCTCGCCCAACTAAAGTTGGTCTTGCTTGATCAAAATCTATATGAATGATAAACGTTCTTCTTCTTCTTCTTTAAATCATAAAAAGGGGTTTTTAAATAGAGTTTGGAATGTAGGAGATAACTCTTTAACCGACCTCAATGAGATGAGGTGATCATTAGAGTCATGTCCCAAAATGATTTGGGTGATTGCACTTTGATAAAACAAAAAGAAAGAGAAAAGAGATGAAGTTAAAAAGAGGAAAGAAATAACTTTACCTAGACTTCAAGAGACTTCAAACACTTCTTGATGAATTCTTTGGGAATGCTTTGTAACTGTGAAATTTTAGTGTCTTATTGAGAATGTAAGATTGAGAGCCCAAGGTCCAAGGTCCAAGGTCCTTGAAAATGGAGGTAAAGGGGGGTTTTTATAGGTGAAAGAGAGATGGTTTTGGTGCCAAAACTCGGTCACCAAGAAATCTTTCCCGGGCAAAATCCTGTAAATTGAGCAAGGGAAAGAATCCTGGCCAGAAATCTATAACCGACGCCCAGAGGCGCGCGCTTCCTGCTTTGGGGGCGGGGCGCGCGCGCGTCTGGATCCTCCTGTCGGAGGCGAGCGACTCATAGAAGGAGATTTTGACAGAATGGACTAGAAAGTCAGCCCTGTTATTCAGTTTAGTCCCCGGACTTAACGAAGTCAGTCAGGAACTTAATGGAAGTGACAGAAACTAACGAGAAACACTTAAAATGGGGAGAAACACAAGATCAAATGTGCAATCGGGGTGAGCGGTCCAAGGCGGGGTGTCTACAGAGCCCCTCGGCGACGTGGATTGCAAAGCAAGACGCGTCGATGAATGTTAAAAACACCCGTCGAGGACATCACCAAGAAAAAGCAAAGACTCGATGAAAGCAGGAATTTGAAATTGCGAGAGATAGTGGTGCGCTCCCTGTGTGAGCGGCTTTTGTTGATAGAGGGGGTGGCATGATCCGTTAGGTGAACCTGCCGGCTGAATATGTTGAATGAGGCCGTTAGTGAACCTTTGAACGAGGCCGTTAGTGAACCTTTGAGGAGGCCGTTAGTGAACCTTTGAGGACGAATCCGTTAGTGAAATCCGTTGATGAGGCCGTTAGTGAACCTTTGAATGAGGCCGTTAGTGAACCTTTGTAGAGGCCGTTGGTGAACCTTTGGGAAGGCCGTTGGTGAACCTTTGGAGAGGCCGTTAGTGAACCTTTGAGGAGGCCGTTAGTGAACCTTTGTAGAGGCCGTTGGTGAACCTTTGGAGAGGCCGTTAGTGAACCTTTGAAGAGGCCGTTAGTGAACCTTTGTTGATGAATCCGTTAGTGAAATTCGTTGATGAAATATTGCTTTGAAGTCGCGTGCCACTTGGAGTCACACTTGACTTTTTGACTTGTGGGGTACGGGCACAGTTGACCGCGACCAGAATAATGTTCCTACTGGGGATGAAATGATGATATTGACTCTTGAGGGGGGTATGGCACCCGTGACAGAACCTAGGGAGTTCGGAATCCGTGGGGAAACATTGATGCTGTGCATGGATTCTTGCATGGGAGACTGCTTCTGAACCTGCCTGATGATGGGAAGAGCGCGCGTTGGGACATCGGTGTGGGATGCGCGCGCCTCGGATGAGTATGTCGGGGGGCGCATAAGTTCAGCATATTTAAACAGACGGTTCACTGTTTTCGGCGAGTTTTCAAAATTTTGAAGAACCCTCCAAATTCCAAACCAAATTTTCGCGGAGAAATCACCCCAAAACACTTTCTTGCTACTCTAGGATCAATTCCGTCACAGAAACGATGTCGGATCGTCAACAATCTCCTCCGTTTGAGATGCCACAGGGCGAGGAGTCCGAAATTGGGGTTGAAGCTATGGACCCGAGCTTGCTTACCTTCCGGCCTCATACCCACATTTCTCATTTCGTGACTTCGGGTTTGGTAAGAATTCCTCACCTTTCTTGTCGATTTCGGATTTCATGAAGTTCCGTTTTTTTTACCCGAAATATTGTTGCAGCAGCTTTATTGATCATTCCTTGCATGTTGTTTGTTCCTGCTGATTTGTTGTAAGAAACATGTTGGGGCGCCCATTTTCATGTTCACACACTTGCTTGTACATTGTCCTGCCACTGAAATCTCTGTGTCGAATTCATCCGTTTTCTAGCAGTCATGCTGATGAAATTTTCGTTGTTCCTTCTTTCCTTTCAGGAGTGGACCCGTCTGACAGAGATTCGTGGTGGGGCTCATGGGCCCATCTCTATATGGAAGAGGTTTCCTGAGAATGTTCGGGCCCGAGTTACAGGGACTCATTTTGGTCTTTTTGTCACCAGCCTCCCAGCTTTGAAGAATGACCCCGATGTGGTACAGGCATTGAGGGAAAGATGGTGGGACACCACCCATACCTTCCATTTACCCATGGGCGAGGTGACTATGACGCCTACCGATTTCACAGCTTTGACGGGCTTGCCGTTCATAGGGATGCCTGTCCCTTTTGGCTTGAGAGGGGCTGTTCGGACTCCGGACGAGTTACTGGCTTTGGTTGACTGCCGGTTCGAGGTCAAGAATTCTCGAGTGATATGGGGGCGAATCCGGGCCTATTTCGGCATCTTAATGGCTGAGGCTCGAGGTGTTACTGCTGATCGGGTCGATGCCGTGGCCCGTTGCTTTATTTGGTACCTGTTATCCCATACTTTGTTTGCCAACGGGGGATCTTCGGCCTCTTTGGCTCTGCTCGACTTGTTAGTGGATCTGGACCAGATCGTCCAGTATAACTGGGGCGCAGCGGGCTTAGCTGCTTGTTATCACGGCATGGATTTGACCAGCCGCTCGACCACTAGCTCCGTTACAGGCTTCAGCTTGCTGTGGGAGGTATACCACTTACTGTCCCTTTTATATTCTCCTTGCCTTGGTCATAACTGCCTTTTTCGTTGACTGTCATTAACTTTGCTTCTGCCTCTTGTCTACAGCTCTGGGCCTTTGCTATCCTATCTGAGGGATTTCAAGATTGATAAGGAAGGCCAGCCCCAGTATCCGGACTGCTCACGGTGGGCGTACAAGGAGAGGAATGTGAAGACTGGTACGAACCCCGTTAGTCTTACTTCGGTCCGACGGCACTTGGACACCTTGAGGCCTGAGTCTGTTGCCTTTTCTTTGTATCCGTGGAGATCAGTTCAGCACTGGTTTGAGCATACTCTTATTCCTACCCGTTCTCGGCTTTTGATGAGTTCGGGTGAGTGCATGGCTCTGTATTTGGGAGACAGAGTGTTCTGGCAGCATGGTATCCAGGTGACAGACTTTTACACCCCCCCTCGTCCTGCAGTTCCAGACATTCCTCCTTTCTGCCCCTCTAATTGGAGGTCACTTTCAGAGGCTGATCGCGCGGCATACATGGCAGGGATTGATGCCGTCCCTCACATTCACTTGGATCAGGATTATGGCCTCTTCAGGGAGAATAACTTGATGCAAGGCTTCATGTTTGCTGATCCGAGGAGATCACAAGCTGCTCCTACGACCTCCGCTCGGTTTTATACTACCGGTGCTGGGTATTGCTTTGATCCTCCTTTGCCTCCTCCCTACTACACTTATTCAAACTTCGGGGTCTTTGAGGAGCAGAGGGAGATTGTTCCCGAGGACATGTCACCAGAGAGAGAGCCTCCTGCTCAGGCTGCTGTGGTATGTTTTTCTGACCATCTTTGCATTTCTCAGTTCCAGTCTTGTTTTTCTGTCCTTTGTATTGATGCAACTTCCTTTTTCTGTTCTCTGTTGCAACAGGTACCTGTAGCTGCTTTTAGGCACTTGGGCAGACAGAACAAAGGGATGAGGAGGAGGATCCGTCAGCTGGAGGAGAGGGTGCTAGAGCTGTGCAGGGATATTGCTGCCATGACTAGAGATGCTGCTGGTGCTGTCTCTGGTGCTGCGAGAGGAGCTGCCCGAGGTGCTCGGGGCATGGGACAAGGCTGCAGGGATGCTGCACTAGACATCGATGAGGCTGTCTCTTTGGCAAGGCAGTCACTGAGCAGGAGTCTGAGCCGCGGAGGTAGCCATAGTAAGAGTGGAGCCAGCCAGAACAGAGGTGGTGCGAGTTCGTCTCGGCGGGTGCAGAAGAGGAGGCGGCATGAGATCAGAGTTGAGGAGTCTGAGTCTGAGGATGATGATGATGATGATGATGATGATGAGGATGACGATGATGATGAGGAGATCGAGAGCGGCAGCAGGGGGTGAGCACAGTGCTGGTGATGATGTGCTCGAGCTGTTGTGGCTGAGAGGATGAGGGATTGAAACACCTTTACTTTTGCCTGTAATAACATTTAACATGTATTTACAATCCTAGTTATCTTACTACTCATTTTATGTTTTATTAGCGACTCGATCTTAGATGTCGACCTTTACAAACAACTGTGTGCCCAAAGAATGCTTGTTGTTGATGCTTGAACTCCTTTTCGCTGCTGGGATTTGATTTTGCTGCAGGTTGGATATGTTGAAGTGCTTGGGTTCTGTTCTGAACTGACAAGGGCTATTTCTGTCTGAACTGCTGTCAAAGGCGTGCGCGTTGGGCCTTGCTTGTGGGAGGCGCGCGCGTTGTGAAGCCTTGGTCGGAGGCGCGCGCTTCTGGCCTGCTGAATTACAGCCCCTTTCTTTTTCTGATCAGAATGTTCCAACGGCTATAATTTTGAACCATTTTCGACCAGAATGGTCACACAGCATTCTTCTGCAAACACTTTCTCCTCCTAAACCACAAAATTCTTGTCATAATGGCCCCAATGACTTTCTCTTTTGAAGTCAAGGTTTCCGTCCTCGAGGGTGAGAAGTCCGTTCCAATGGTGAACGCCGTTCCAGCTGTGGGGTCCGTCTCGATGGTGGAGAAGCGTCCGAGCATTTTTGATCGTTTGGGAAGGCCCAATGACGATGTTGTTGACCCCGTGAGACCGGTGGTTCATGTGCGGGACTATAGACCCCGTCATTTTCCAAGAAGAAGAAAGGTAAGGGAAATTTCTCCCATGTGCGGAAGCGTCCTATGGTTGTCCCCGCTAAGGCTCCGCTTGATAAGGGCAAAGGGAAAGCCGTTGATGAAGCTCCATCCCGTCCTAGCATTTTCTCCCGTCTTGGCGGTCCCAAGAATGTTCCGTCCCCATCCAAGAAGACTAAAGGGCATAACAAGAAGCAATGGGTTCCCAAACCTAAGAAATATTAGATTTTTCTTTGTACCCCAAGAGATTGCAATTAAATTAGACCACTTTGTTTTAGGATTTAGTGTTTTGATGTCTTTTGTTGCTCAATAAATCCGTTGTAATGGCTTGAATAACTCATTGGATGAATAAAAATTGCATATTGTTATTTGAAGTGAATTGGGTATTTTTGATATGTTTTAGACCGCACCCGAAGGTTGCCTACGTTCCTCCAGTTGGGAAGCTCAGGTCTCCGTAGTTCAAACAAACAAAGACCATTTTTTTTAATGGTCTTTGTTTATTAAGCATAGAACCTCTTAAGTGCCATCTTTGAGGAAATTCATGATATCCGAATACCACGGAGAGTTTGTTTGAACCTCGTTGATCTCGATACTCATGCAGTACGCCGGACTATTCTTTCGTGCAATTTTGAAAGGCTTCACCATTTTCCCTTTGGGCATTTCGACTAATGAAGCTATGGTGGCCAGTGCATCGGCGAAGCGATTTTTATCCCTTGGCAGGTAGTTGAAAGTGATCTCTTGGAATTGTTCAACCAATTCTTTAAGGTGCTGACCATACTGTTGGAGGGTCGGGTCTTGGATTCGCCATTTACCCGATTGCTGATTGATAAGGAGCAAAGAGTCGCCGAAGACTTCCAGTTCCGTGACGTTTCTTTCGAGAGCTGCTTTGAGCCCTGCTATGCATGCTTCGTACTCGGCAATGTTGTTGGTAGCTTCGAATTCCAGACGGATGGCAATGGGAGTGTAGATGTCTTTTGGATCGATAAGCAATACTCCTATACCAAAACCGTGTTTATTGGCGGCGCCATCGAAAAAAAGTTGCCACTTATTTTCCTCGGTTGCATTACAAATTAAATGCTCGTTGGGGAACTGTACGTCTTCCCCCTTCACTTCGTCACATGGGAATTCGGCAAGCTGGTCACTGAACACTTTCCCCCTGACGGATTTTAGTGTGACGTAAGTGATATCATAGCCGGCGAGCATGAGGTACCATTTGGCTATTCTTGTTGACATGAAAGGCTTCTCGAAGATGTAGCGGAGCGGGTCTACCTTTGCTACTAGCTTGATCGGAAAAGCTTCCATATCATGTTTGAGCTTTTGAGTAACCAAACCAATGCTGCACATGACTTCTCTAAGGCAGAGTAGTTCTTTTCGCCTCCTTAGAATCGGCGACTGACAAAATAAATGGCATTCTCCTTTGTGGACTCTCGTTGCTCTAGTGCTAACATAGCCCCTAGGGCTTTATCATTGACAGTGAGATAGAGCAAAAGAGGCTTCTCCTTGTGTGGCGGAACTAGAATAGGATGGCACGTCAAGTAATGCTTCACTTGGTCGAAGGCTTCTTGGCACGCGTCGGTCCATTCTAGAGCCACATTCTTCTTGAGTAGCTTGAAGATTGGCTCGCACATGGAAGTGAGTTGGTGCACAAACCGACTGATGTGTTGCAGTCTGCCCATGAAACCTTTGATCTCTTTCTACGTCTTTGGAGGAGGCATGTCAATGATTGCCTTGATTTTGGAGGGTTCTACTTCAATTCCCCTTTCAGTGACCATATAACCAAGGACTTTGCCTCGGATAACCCCGAACGTGCACTTTGCAGGGTTGAGCCTCATCTTGTGTTGACGAAGCCTTTCGAAGAACTTGCGGAGATCGATTAAATGTTGACCATCGGTCCCTTTGGAGTGAATGATCATGTCGTCCACATAGACCTCGATTTCTTTGTGAATCATATCGTGGAACAAGCCTGTCACGGCTCTTTGGTAGGAAGCCCCGGCGTTTCTTAACCCAAATGGCATGACTGTGTAGCAAAAGGTACCCCACGGTGTTGTGAAGGCTGTCTTATGTTGATCTTCCTCGGCCATGAGAATCTGATTGTACCCAGCGAACCCATCCACGAATGAACGAACCTCGTAGGCAGCAGTGGAGTCGACCAGCATGTCAATGTTAGGGAGTGGAAAATCGTCTTTCGGGGAAGCTTTGTTCAAATCCCGGAAGTCCACACAAACTCGAACCTTGCGTTTGCCTTTCTGACTGTCACGGTATGGCTAACCATGTCGGATACTCGATAACCTTGATGAAACCCACACTGAGGAGCTTCTCGATCTCTTCTTTGACTTGCAGAGACCATTCTAGCTTGATCTTTCTGAGCTTCTGTTTTACCGGCTTGGCATCTTCTCTGATCGGAATTCTGTGCTCCGCCACCTTTCTGTCCAAACCCGGCATGTCTTTATATGACCATGCGAACACATCCATGAACTCCCGTAGTAGTGCAGTCAATCTGTCTCTGTCGTCCCTCTTGAAGAAGCTTCCGATCTTAGTTTCCCTTGGCTCTTCGTCGGTACCCAGATTAACAACATGCAATTCTTCGTCAGCCCCTGGACCATTTTCACCACGACTACGGACCTGTTGAGCAAGTTCATTTAAGTATGTTGTGTTTTCGTGGTCTATTTCATCATAATTTGAATCGTTATTAACTTGTTCATTAAGTTCATTATTAGTTAATTCATCATTTATGATATTTGCAATCTCAGGGTACTCAAAAATATCAAATTTTTCATTAGCAAAGAAAGGAAACACACGCTCGGCTATGGCCTCCATATCCTCTTAGGTGAGGGTATTAGAGACACTCTCGGACTCGAAAGTAAGTGTGAGCCGCTCTTCCTTTGTGGCTGTGCGGGGTATGCAACCCATTTCTTGGAATAAGAATTCCTCGGATACCACGGGCCCTTTCGTAGAATACCAATTATTGATCGGCTCGGAGCTTGGCGGGATCTCACTGATAGTCTCATTCATGATTACGGTGTCATGGATGACGTTGACTTGGCATTCATTCATTATGGCAAGCTCTTCGAACATGGAGGCTAAATCTGTCGGTTCTTCCCCCACGATGATTTCTGTCTCGAACTCTATAGTCACCTTCCTTCCCCACCATTCACGGGGCGACATGGGAGTTGGTTCCCTTTCGGATTTCTGGATCTCACAATCGGAGAAGATTTCGAGACCGGGCTTTTTCACACCCTTATTGTTAACCCATGGTTCGGGAAAGATCATGTATGGAACGTCTTCCCCTTGGCGGACAAAATAGCCATTCAACGTCTTGCGGTAAGTCCTTATATTAGGGACCTCATAACGACAGCCTTCTTTACGAGCTCGGGCCTTTTCATCCTTGATCGCTTGCTCTTGTTTCAAGTCTTCTCTGGAAGGCTCGTACCCCAAACCGAATGTGTTTTGACAAATGGGACTTGCACAAGATGTAGGATTCCTTGTTGATATTTTCCTAGGCCTAAACCAGGGAAGTAGTCCATATTCCTCATCATGCGGAGGACTTTGTGATTGCTGGGGGTCCATGATCCGTTTCCCCTTTCTTTGTCAATGGCGTTGATTGAGACGCCGGAGAGAGTGGAGTCTGGTAAACCATGCTGAACTTGGTGGACGGGCTCACCTTTTCTGTGGATAGTGACATTTTCAGCCATGACGGTCACTATTTCATCACCATTTCGGATCTTGACACATTGATGGAGAGTTGACGGGACGGCATTAGAACTGTAAATCCATGGTCGACCCAAAAGCAAGTTGAACGAGGCCGGGATGTCAAGCACTTGGAATGGAACGGACATGACCATGCTCCCAAACTCAATGTCTATTTCGATCATGCCCATGACTGTACGGGCGGTGCTGTCATAACCTCGGATTACTTGAGTAGAAGGCTTCAAATCGGAATCCTTAAGCCCCAGTATGCCCATGATTCTGCCAGGCATGAGGTTGAGTGCGGAACCACCGTCCACTAAGACTCTTGAGATGGGCCTCCCCCTTGCTCGTACCTTGAGGTAAATAGCCTCGTTATGGTCGGAACCAAATGGTGGAAGGTCTATATCGGCAAAGGTGATGACGTTGCCAAAATGAATGTGACCGATCATTGCCGTGAGGTCCTCGGGAGTAGTATCGGGAGAAATTGATGTATCAATGAGATTGCGGATGACAAGATCTCGGTGTTTCTTTGAGGATGCGATGAGGTCCCAAATAGAGATGTTGGCTTGAGTTTTATTGAGTTGGACAAGTAGAGGATCTTCGGGAGTGTCGCGAGCTTGTGGCTTTTGAGAAGAGGAGCTTGGTGCGGAAGTGGAAGGGTTGCTTGCTATGACTCGACCGGATCGAGTTAGCATGTTGACGTTCCCATCTTGCTTCTTTTTCCTATTCTCTAGTACTTCCCTCATTACCTCATCGTAAGTTACAACATAACAAGAATTGTCAAGTTTATTCATAACATTGGGGCCCCCATTCACAATTGGGATTGAATGGGTGGTCCCCTCGAGTTCTCCTATTTATATTACATTGACATGTTCGCCATTAGTCACTACAAATTCTTTCTTGTCTATGAGATCTTGAATGACATTGCGGAGAACGAAGCATTCCTCGGTGGTGTGGCCACTATATTGGTGGTAGCCACAATATTTGTGGTGAGCATGATTGGGGTTGACCGTCTTGGGTTGGTACCCTTGTACGGGTGTGACTTGACCCTTTGCTTTGAGGACTTCGAAAACTTCGGTTTGAGTCATGCCTTGGAGAGGCGTGTAGACACGGTTATTTCGAGATTTCTTCCCTTGGGGTGGAGGAACCTTTTTGTAATTCCCCTTATCGATAGTGACGGCGTTGACCGAGGCCTCTTTTGTGGAGTCGGAAGCGGCCTTGTAGCGGTAGCTAGGAGCACTTTTCTTGACTTCCTTGAGCAACTCGTCCATTCGGACCCCCGCCTCATACATTTGGAAGAAATCCGCATAGCAAGCCCCACTTTGGTGGGTGCGAAGATCAATTTTGAGACATTTGAGAAAGATGTCCATTTGCTCCTTGGTATTTGGCCTTTCCACAATCTCAGAGAGTTTATCATTCCATCTCCTTGTGAAGTCGATGAAGGACTCGTGGTCTCGTTGAGTAGTGTTCTCTAGCTCTTTCCTTGTGGGCCGATGAGTGGTGTTGCCTTGGTATTGGTTCTTGAAGGCAAGCATGGCAGAGTCCCATTCAAGATGGACAGTGAGCGGGAGAGTAGCATACCAATATTTTGCCGCCCCCTCGAGAGTGAGAGGAAAGCATTGAGCCATCACCTTGGGGGAGACCTTCTTCGGAACCATTGCCCAAATATAAGTCTCAATGTGAGCCATAGGACAAGAGTTGCCCTTGAATTTGCTTATGTCGGGCATCTTGAACTTATCAGGAAGAGCGGCCATAGTACTCATGAGGATGGATGATTGATAAAGGCTTGTGTCGGAGCCTTTCCCCATGTTGAGCCTATTGAATTTTTGGTCTATGTAGGCCATGATAGAATCCACCATTTTAGGCTCATTGTTCTCGGAACTTGGCCCTCCCACTTTCTTGGTGCGGGTGTTGACATAAGGACTTTTGAACAAACCTTCGGTCCATTCCGATTCGTCATCGTCATTTTTGCTCTTCCCCTTGGCAAGATTAGTGAGCTTTTCTTTCATTAGCTCCATCTCGGCCTCGTGGGCCTCCCTTTGGCTGTCGAGGTGGGATTGCCAAATGTCGTCTTTGCTTTGTGCCTCCTTATTAAGGGTGGAGACTTGCTCTTGGAGGAGTTGGACCATGGTTGCGAGTTGCTCGAGAGTCATGGTATTGTTGGTGTTGGAGCCGCCGGCCATTGTTGATGTAGGAGATGTTGGAGTGATCTCTTCACGGACTAACCGATTTGCCGAATCCCGGTAGACTCTGTAAGTACCAATTGAACCTATATTGCAGAAGAGGCCCTTGTCAGTCTTGAGTAACACTTGCGGTCCATGAAGAGGCTTAGAACACATAGTTGGGCACACGACTCGAACCACATAAGAAAAGACTCTTTTTTTTTTTTTATAAGTCGGAGGGAATGGATCCCTTTTTGGGGTTTCTAAGAAAATAATGGAATCGTCACACTAGTATATAGACCATCTCGCGGTCCCATATACTCATCGGATTCCATCGCGTTTGTGAATCCTACATGTATCGGGATTAAACTAAATTAATGTAGTAAAGCATACATACGGGGACAGATTTTTATTTTCGTCCAAAATAACCACTTTTGGGGACGGATTTTTATTGCGTCCGTTTCAACAAGTTGGCATGTATGATTTGAAGACATTAATTTAGGGAAATCTCGGTACATGGAAACCGACTTGAGTCATGGAGTGTTAGACCCTAACTAGAATTGTGTGGCTTGTGCTCGGCTTGAATATGAGGCTCAAAGGTCAACCCCGGCATGTAGTCATGAACTACGCCACGGCTGAGGTTTACCGCTTCGAAAGAGCCAAGGTCGAGTGGAGCTTGAAACTTTCTAGGACGGTCCTTGACGGGTTTGGGGTTGGACTTGTGCGACTCGATAGTGAGCAATTCATAGGAATATGTGCATGTAGTGTGAGGTCTAACAGGTGACAAAATATTTTTTTATATTTTTTTTTTCAAAAGAAATAAAAAAAAACAAATAAGCACATAATTACAACTTTCGAATCACCCGTGTGACCGATAAAATGGAACATAAAATTAAAACAGTCCAAACTTCAGAATAACCACTGATGCAGGAAACTGTGCCCACACCCCCATCATACTGCTCTGTTCTGAGACCTGTTTCTGTTATGGGAACCAACCCAGAAGCGTGCGCCTCTGAGTGTTGATACGAGACGCACGCGCATGGCGCGATGCTATTGGGAGGCGCGCGCTTCTGGGCACACCTGTCAGATTGTCAGATTTTGAACTCAGGGGATTGCCCTGGTCCTATGTGCATATTGTAACCCCTGCAGAAATGATTAGTGGAGAATAGCAGAAGAAGAAAATGAAGAACATGAAGAAGCGGGCGATTCTGGTCCTTGATGCGGGATGCGCGCGCCTTAGGCTGAAGAGGCCAGAAGCGCGCGCCTCCCCCATCAGGAGTCAGAATGCCCAGAAAAGATGTAGATTTTGATCAGAATGCAAGTTTAACCCTCAAACTTCCCCAGCGGAGTCGCCACTGTAGATACCCCGGGGGAGCCCACGGCTTGGCTAGAGCGCGTGAGTTATCCTAGGATGTCTAACTTCTTTTTAGAGTCCCACCTATGTTTTGAGGAACATAAGAAAAACCTATTGATAATAGCCTAAGTTTGATTACGAAAACAGAGATTCTTTGTTTTGAGGTTCGGGGGTTAGATTACGAGATGGGAAGTACCGAAACACCCATCTCGCCCAACTAAAGTTGGTCTTGCTTGATCAAAATCTACATGAATGATAAACGTTCTTCTTCTTCTTCTTTAAATCATAAAAAGGGGTTTTAAAATAGAGTTTGGAATGTAGGAGATAACTCTTTAACCGACCTCAATGAGATGAGGTGATCATTAGAGTCATGTCCCAAAATGATTTGGGTGATTGCACTTTGATAAAACAAAAAGAAAGAGAAAAGAGATGAAGTTAAGAAGAGGAAAGAAATAACTTTACCTAGACTTCAAGAGACTTCAAACACTTCTTGATGAATTCTTTGGGAATGCTTTGTAAGTGTGAAATTTTAGTGTCTTATAGAGAGAAAGAGAGATGTTTTTGGTGCCAAAACTCAGTCACCAAGAAATCTTTCCCGGGCAAAATCCTGTAAATTGAGCAAGGGAGAGAATCCTGGCCAGAAATCTGTAACCGACGCCCAGAGGCGCGCGCTTCCTGCTTTGGGGCGGGGCGCGCGCGCGTCTGGATCCTCCTGTCGGAGGCGCGCGACTCAGAGAAGGCGATTTTGACAGAATGGACTAGAAAGTCAGCCCTGTTATTCAGTTTAGTCCCTAGACTTAACGAAGTTAGTCAGGAACTTAACGGAAGTGACAGAAACTAACGAGAAAGACTTAAAATGGGGAGAAAAACAAGATCAAATGTGCAATCGGGGTGAGCGGTCCAAGGCGGGGTGTCTACACTACCTCATCATTGATGACCTTTTCTTGGTTGCCTTCTAAATTCTGAGCCCTCTCGATGGCGGTATTGTACCACTTACTCATTTCATTGTATTCAGCTTGTAACATTTCGAGCTTACTGCCGTCGATCATCTTCTCGATCTCAGCCCAATCTTTTTCGCGTTGTTCGTTACACACTTTGACTTGGTCATGAGCATAATAAGAGGCATAGTCGAGCCCTCTAAAGAAAAATTCTTGCATGATATTGATTTCTGGGGACTTTCCATTGGGTAGGCGTTCTTTCCAACCTCCGGTGGCTTCCATTTTGACGCGCATATTTTGTGAGATTTCTCTGAGAGACCTTTCCGTGCAGGCGGGCATTGTGTTAGGAGCGTGGAGCTACTTTTCTGATCGGACGGACCTAGAGTACAGAAACTGTGTCAAATCCAGGCTGGGGTCCCAAGAAGTCGGCTTTTATGAAAGGGTTGACCAACACAGCAGATTCACAGAAAAGAAGAGATGTCTCGTACGAGACAATGGATGTCTCGTACGAGACATCTAACCTAACAGTCATATTTGCAAATTTTATTCCTATTGGTCGGATGCAATTTAATCCATTTTGAGAGGTTACTACTCTAGTTCGTCCTGGAACAGTGGATTCTGTCACCCTAGAATATGAGCCCCTTGTTTTTCACCTGTATTGCACTCTCCCAAACGGACAATTTGGGCAAAAGTCGCACATTCTCATCGGAATCCACCATTCAATTAACCAAACCTAAGTGATTCCGTAGTTATTTTTCACTTTGTTAAATAACGCATTAATGCAACCAAACCTTGTGAATTTTAAAGGACAACCGAAAGGGACATGTTGAACGGTGCGGTCAAAACTAAGCCAAAATGGCATCCATAATCCCGCATAGAATAGTGAAAGTAGGAAACCACAAGCTCGGATTTTCGTAGAGAGGTTCTTCATTCTTTCAAAATCCTTTGTTCAACATTTTACCGAAGGGACATTCGTCATATTCACAAGGGAGGATTATAGATTGTAAAGATGCGTTATCTTGGGCAAAGATTAAAACAGCCCTAAGAATCGAACCGACCGGTCTCGAGGAGTGTCTTATTAGCTAGTATGTATGTATGAGGTTGATTCAAGGCTTACAGCTAAGGCTCCCCATGAACACAGTCTAGGAGCGTGTCACGGAGTGGGTACACCATCTTTAGAGAGACCGGCGAGGGCCATTCGTTAGAATGGGTGTGCTGACCGACATCCGTCCTCCGACTGGGACCCGGGTTTATAGGGTATGTAGTGAAATTATTCTACATGTGTGCACGTGTGTGAGAGTCAAGATCTAGGTGTCAAAGATAAAATAGAGAGCTTTTATTAAAGTAAAATAAAAACATGTAATGGCCGGGCCAAGTGGTTGCCTACGTTTCCCTCTTGTGGAGGAACTCAGGCCGTCGTAGTTCACACATAAGGCAAACATAAGCAAAGCAGAGAATGAAACATTTATCAAGTACTCCTGGAAAACAAAGGTTACCTTATAATATATGGGGAGTTTCTTTGTCGTTAGGAAGGTCCTAAGACTCAGAAACAGAGGAGAGAGCGGATCTGAAACCCTGTGTACATGTTTGAACTGAACAAAAATCCTTTTCAAACCAAAGAGTCAGACCAACCGGGCAGAGCTGAGATGTCTCGTACGAGACAAGGGATCCCTCGTACGAGGAATCTCAGTCGGGGGACAGATTACAGTACAGAATGCAGAATTTTGAAACAACGATGATTTCTTTCGACGCAAGTCTAACCCAATTACTGTGATCTTCCTCAGCGGAGTCGCCACTGTTTGCGCACAGGTTTTTGTTCCTTCCGGTTGTTCTCGAGGTACCTCTTTTTATTGAGAGTCGCCACTATGTTGTTGTCGGAACACGGACCGAGATATCTGGATTCGGGGGTTAAGTTATGAATTGGGAAGGCCAAGGAGCACCCAATTCACCCAATCTAGGATTGGTCTTGCTAAAAAATCATCATCATCATTTCAAAATCATGGAAAATGTATGTAAAAAGAAAATAAACAAATAAATAATTGCTTATTTATTTGGGATGTCGGATCATGTGCTTCGAGACCATCTCCATGGATTGGAGAGGTTCTAGGCTGATCCTTTAATGGAGTCACACTACTTTAAAGACAAAGAAGGAGATGAGAAGATAGAAAAAAAAGAGTTTTACCTAAGCGTTCTTCAAGAATCATATGGATGGCCTTGACTAAAGGCCTTGAATCTCCAATGAACTTGACTTGAATGGTGTGGTGATGGTTTTAATTTCGTGGGTAAGGGAGAGAGGCTGATTATGAGAACCTTTTGATCAGATTTGGAGTGGTTCTTGGGTGAATAAGGAGTCTATTGTTGACCATTAGTCATTCTAGGCAAGAACAACCATATTTATAGGGGTTTTGGACCTAGGGTTTTGGCCAAGAAGGTAAGTTGTGGTGGGAATCCAAGACTTGATTATCACAGAGGTATATTTGGAATCTAGGATCGTCCATTAGGTTTTCCCGGATTGCTTAAGTGTTTGCCAAGAAAAGGGATTAAGATCAACAAGGAAACTAACCAAAAACCCGACTGTCAAGGGGGATGTTTCGTACGAGGCATCTCAGCGCTGAAATTCACTTTTTGCCCTCTGCAGTAGTTTTAATGTTCATTTTGGCCCCTGACTAACGAAGTCAGTCAGAAACTTAACGAAACATGTCCAACTTAACGAGTTTCGACCCAAATCAAGGCGAGACGCAGAAGTAGTGTGATCATAAATGAACGTCCAACATGGGGTGTCTACAACAGCTTCTTCCCAAAAGTACTTAAGCAATTTGGCTTCAGCTATCATTGTCTTTCCCGCTTCAATCAACGTCCTATTCTTTCTTTCCACAACGCCATTTTGTTGAGGAACTCTAGCAGTTGAGAAGTTATGATCTATCTCATAATCGTCACAGTATCGAGTAACACCGTTGTTCTTGAATTCTGTTCCATTGTCGGATCGAACACTAACGATGTCATCTTCTTTTTGGGTTTGGAGCAGTCTGAATAAGGTGGTTAGAATGTCATAACAATTGTCCTTTGTAATCATCATTTCCACCCATGTATATCTTGAGTAATCATCCACCACAACTAGAGTATACTTGTTTCCTCTAATACTTGCAGTGGTAACTGGTCCAAATAGATCAATGTGAAGCAGTTGCAAACATCTAATAGTTGAGGGATTTGTCTTGCTGGAGAAAGATTGCTTTGGTTGTTTTCCAAGTTGACACGCGGCGCACTTCTTGTCATGATGATCAGCAACCTTGGGAAGTCCTTTAACAAGATTATTCCTACTGAGGTTAGATAGATACTTGAAGTTCAAGTGACTTAAGCACTTATGCCACAGCCAACTATTTTCGCTCACACTTTTAGCTACAAAACAAAGATTAGTACTAGAGTTCATATTTTGGAAATCAATAATATAAATATTTGTCTTACGATAACCCGTGAGTAATATAGCTCCAGATTTGCCATCCTTGATAAGACATTTCATTGAAGTAAAATGGCTTTCTAATCCTTTGTCGCATAATTGAGATATGGATAATAAATTGTGCTTGAGTCCTTCAACAAGAGAGACTCTTTCAATGCACACTTTGTCCTTCTTGAGCTTTCCATATGCTACAACCTGTCCTTTGTTATTATCACCAAAAGTTACCGAGGGACCTCTTTCTTCATGGACATCTTCAAGTAAAGATTCATCTCCAGTCATGTGTCGTGAACAACCACTGTCGAGAATCCATTCATACGTTCTAGCTTTTGAAGACCCATCCATGAAGCAAAGAACCTAAAATGTAGACATTAAAGCAGGTCCCCTTAATTCCTTTTCAGGTCCTAGAGTTAGCAACTCTTGACAACCCACTCTTGCTTGACCTTAGGATTTTTACTTCCTTTGGCATTGGGAGTGAATCGCAAAAGGCATTCCACGGCCTTGTGTCCAGAACAATCACAAATTGAACAATGATGGAAGCCACCAATCACGTGAGCTTTTACAAACTCCTTACTTTTCTTTGGGATCGCATTCTTCTTTGGGTCAGATGAACTAGCCTTAACAAAATCATTCTTTTGAAATTTTGGAGAGCTTTTTCTAGGAGCGCGCATAGGGCTAGGCGGCGCACGGCGGTGAGGCGCGTGGCTCTTAGGCGCATAATGTTCACTCGTAGAAGGACCGCGCCTTGTTTCAAGAATGATTTTGCTAGAGGATGATTCATCTGTAACTACATCCTTCCCTTTAGCTTTCCTAAATTGTTTAGTTGGGTAGACATAATGGAATGTTTGTCTCTTAACGTGTTCCTATCCTTTACCCATTGAATTAGAATGTTTTTCCTTGCGAATTTCACGAGTTTGTTGAGGTGTAAATTCACTGTCTCTTCCAGCACAAACATCACACTTAAAGTTGTCACTAGCTGATGTGAATCCCAAGCCTCCTTTATCACCACTGGATTTTTGGGACTCAAAGATATTGTCCATAGTGACACGAGAATTGGACTACTCATTTGTTATCTTTTTAAGATCAGTAATTTGAGTAACCAATTCATCGTTTTGAACTTTATGCAGTGACTTCTGTTCTGTTAGATAAGTGTTTTTAACAGTAAGAGGAGTCATACTCTTTATCTGCTCCTTTAGGAGGGTGAGTTCAGATTTAATAGAGATTTCTCGGTCTTAAGCTGGGAAATTTCATCACATGATAGTGCTAAAGCTTCCTTCATATCACTAAATCGATTGATTACCTTTTCAGCCTCTTTGAATAACTTTTCTTGCTTTACAATGTCCTCATCATGATTGATTTTAGGAATTGGTGTAACTTGAGGTCTGATATAATCACTCTTTCTGAGTTTGCTTCTTGCACTCAGATCACATCTGGAAAATAACAATCCACCATCGCTTTGAGCCGGAGTGAGACATCCTTGTTCAACGAGCTCGCTGAATGGTTGGTCCTTTCTTATTTTTCACCTCTTGATACCTTGCAGATTTTTTTAACAGGTATATTCAAGATTTTCATGTCAGGGACATCCTTTGAGTAGTCATCATCAGAATCATAATCATGATCATCTTTTGCCACCAAGCACACGAGTCCATCGTCAGAATTTTCATCGCTCTCTTCCGAGTCTGTTTCAATCCACGTGTTACGATCCTTTGATGGAGATTCTTCCTCAGCAACCATTCCTTTGTGATGATTGAATTTAGGAGTGTGGCTGCTCTTTTTCTGCATGTACTCGAACTTGGGAATTAGGCAGCTTGATGCAAAATATCCTGGTTTCCTGCAATTAAAACAAACAATGTCTTCTTTCCTTTTTGAGTCACTGCTCCTCGTGAACTTTGGAGGAGCTCTGCTTGTAGATCCCTTGAGCTTTGCTGGTTGAGCCGGGTTTTGAGAATTTTCTAAACTTCTGGAATATCTTCACAAATAAAGCGACGTCTTCATCATCCATGTCTAATAGCTCAAAATTAGAAATTTTGGGATCAGAACTTTTCTCAACGGGCGCTAGCGCTTCCTCTCTATGCACCACCATAGCATTGGATTTTGATTTTCCTTCAGTTTCACTTATACGCCGAAGTTTGAGCTCGTAAACCTTGATATTAGCATAAAGGTTCCTTAAGGTCCAATCATCCAAAGTTCCAGCGTCTTCAAGGCGCTAGATTTATGGAGATATCTAGATCCAAAAGCAGCAAGGAAATTGACATTTAATTCCTTATTAGAAAAATTCTTTCCAAGTGAAATGCATAGATTGATAATTTCACAGTAGCGTTCATAAGTCTGTTTTAAGGTTTTACCAGGGAGTAGTGAGAAATTGTTTAATCTCTTTTGTACTTCGTATCTCTTGTTATCTTTGCAAACAGTGTCTCCTTCGATATGCTCTTCAATAGCATCCCATAATTCATTGGAGGTAGCACAATGCATGACTTGTTGTTTCATAGCCGTGCTTAGAGTGCTGAGGAGAATGTTTCTTGCTTTCCCATCATTTGCAACTCTTCTTATTTCTTCTTCAGTCCATTCTTCCTTTGGTTTCTGAACTGTAGGTTGAGCAGCATTGGTGCGTGGATTTGGATTTGCTTTAATTGGGATGTAAGGTCCATATACCACGGTGTCATGAAGCTTTTCATCGATTGAGCTGAGATGGCTCAAGATGCTGAATTTCCACACGTCAAAATGATCTTCATCAAAGACTGGAATATGAGTGTAGTTTGCAGTTGCCATAGGTTTTGAGTTTGCCATTTCGAATCGGCACCCAAGCTGTTAAGCTTGAAAAACAAAGATGTTTTATAAAGGTGTCAGCTCTGATACTGTAAGATCCCGTCCTCGGGGCGAAACAAGCAAAGTTCGCACGAGGACAAAATGCCAAACACGGGTGGTTTTCACACAAACAACGGAGTCGCCACGTTAGTTTAATTTTTAACCCAAACTTAACGAAAAATGGTTAGAGAAAATGAGTTCGGAGGTCACGTTACACTTTGGGAAGAACTTGGACAAAGTTCACCCAAAGTGCATCGGTAAACCGAGTCTCCCTAAGTTTGTTGACCAAAACGTGCGAGTGTGTGTGTGTGTGTGTGTGTTTAAAAATGGGAGAAACCAATCTTATTTTAGAAAATGATTTTGGGGATGAAATGTAGGCATATTAATGCCCTTTGTTCTTTTTAATGTTTTTTTAAAGAGGCAAAAATAGAATGTTCATCCAAGTAAAAATAAGGCATTTTGGGGACGGACTTTAATTAATCATGGTAAGGATTAATAAAGTCAAGAGGGACAACTTTTTCATCCTATGTACCAAATTCATGCCAAGATGAGAGCCAAGGCCATGAATTGGACAATCATTGGAGCAACAATACCTTTACTTGGACAAATCCCCAACTTGGAGGATCAAAGATTGTGGCCAAACAAGAACAATATTAATAAGATATTTAACAAATCATGATTATATATAGCAATAATATAATAGCTTGAGAGGACAAGACTTGTAATATATATATATATATATATATATAGTGCTTGATTATGGAAAAGACTTGCAATATTGAATGACATTAATGTAAAACCCACTCACACTTGCATTAATGTAAAATGCACAAAAACATAACAAGTCTTAGATTAATCCTTTGGTTTAGAACCCGCACTCATGCATAAAACATGAAGGGCACCATGGATCTCAAGGCTTGGTTCCAAGTTGATAAAAGGCATTAAGTAAATGACATTAATGTAACAAATGCTCCTCTCCACTTGGTTCATCATTTTAATACATCATAAAGTGTAAGATGAGACCATTGGGATCAAGGGAGCATTTGGATCCCAATCATATAAAGATTACATTTTTAAGCCAAATGATCAAAGATCATATCCCAAAAAAGGAAAATATAATGAGATGAAGAAGAAGATTTTTATAAAATAAAGATTTGATTTTTAAGCAAGCTTGGGGTAAATCATCAATTGATTGACCCAAGTTTGCTTTTTTCCTACTTGGAGATCATGGACTCCAAGATTTCAGTCAACCATGGTTTGTTCACCAATTTCACTAATCACTCAATTAATCACTCAATTAGTAGAGAAGAAATTTGTGCATAGTAAATTTACTCTAGAATTCTTGTCCTAATGAGAGAGGATGACCTCTCTATTTATAGGAGGGATTGGGGGGTTGCTTGGAAATTAATGTTCCATGTTAGCCCTTCAACTTTGGACTTGGGGACCAAGCAAATGGGGACATTTTCATTTTAGTCCTTTAATTATGGCCTTATGACTTGCTTAGGGCTAAGCAAAATAAATATATTTTTTTGATCACAAAATGGGTCATCTTTGCTCACAAAATGGGTTGAAATTGGATCATTTTTATGCACAAAATGGAGCATTTTCGGGTATTAAACAAGCTGGGAATTAATCTTTCTAGGAGGGGCTGTTGGTCACACAAATTGGGTGAAATCCCAATCAAAAATCGCCAAGAAATGACTATGACCAGAGTGGGGACAACCAAAGGTGAAGGACCAATGGGAGGCGAGCATGTGGGGGGACATGTCAGGGGATGGACCAATCAGCGCAAGGCGGGTGGCTGGCTTGTCGGGGCGCGTGGGAGCACGCGGGGGACAAGGCGGAGGCGTGTGACGAATCAGGAGAGGCCACGTGGCGGATGTCGGCTGCGTTTAGAGAAAACGCATGTAGTAGGCGCGACCGTTCCTCCTCCTTGAGTGATTTTCTGAAAATTCCCATAAGGCCCTTTTGGCCTTTGTGGGGAATAAAACTGAGGTCCTTGGTCCATTTTAATTCCCAGAAAGCCCTTCCCTTTTCCAATATGCTCCAGAAATTCCCAGAAAGCCCCTAAACTTTCAGAATATTTTAATTAATACCTAAAATACCCTTTGAACATTAAAATGACCCAATTAAATCCCAAATTACCCCTTAATTCCAAAATTTGATTATTTGAGGATAGTAATCCGGATCGGGGTACTTACAGAGCCCCTCGGCAACGGCGCTTTCGAAGGAAGCGGGGTTGTCGATAAAGGAGGAATCCCGATCCGGTGAGCTACCGAGATGGGAGAAATGGTGACCAAGGTGGTCAAGTGGCTGGACCCTTATCTTTAAAGGATTCCTACGTATCCCGTTTGCGGGGAATCAAGCCGGTCGTAGTTCTAGGTGAGAGATTTAAGGCTACTCAAACCTAAGGACTAGGGGGATATCAACCATCCTTTCCTAGGAGGACGAGCATGACTCTCAACGAGTTCAGAGGCAGGATATGGTCAACGTGGCTCTATTGGAGAGGGTTGACTTATAAGGAAGCATGACTCGTGGGGTCAGAGGCGGGATATGGTCAACGTGGCTCTATTGGAGAGGGTTGGCTTATAAGGAAGCATGACTCACAGGGTCAAAGGCGGGGTGTGGTCAACTTGGCTCTATGGGAGAGGGTTGACTTACTGGGGATACGGTCAACTTGACTCTATAGGAGAGGGTTGACTTACACGTGATAGATTTTTATTGGGATTACGTCGGGGACGGCCTATGGTGACTATTCTGAGTCCAAGCTTGACCGGGGTCAACTCCATCTTCGGGGAGATTGACGGGAAAACTGGTCTTACGTCCCTCTAAGGACTGCCGGGACAAAGGCTCTAGCCTATAACAACTATTCTAAGTCTAAGCTTGACCGGGGTCAACTCCGTCTTTGGGGAGATTGACGGGAAAACTGGTCTTTACGTCCCTCTAAGGACTGCCGGGACAAGGGCTCTAGCCTATAACGACTTTTCTAAGTCATAGCTTGACCGGGGTCAACTCCAACTTTGGGGAGATTGATGGAAAACTGGTCTTACGTCCCTCTAAGGACTGCCGGGACAAAGGCTCTAGCCTATAACGACTATTCTAAGTCATAGCTTGACCGGGGTCAACTCCATCTTTGGGAGATTGACGGGAAAACTGGTCTTACGTCCCTCTAAGGACTGCCGGGACAAAGGTTCTAGCCTATAATGACTATTCTAAGTCTAAGCTTGACCGGGTTCAACTCCATCTTTGGGGAGATTGACGGGAAAACTGGTCTTACGTCCCTCTAAGGACTGCCGGGACAAAGGCTCTAGCCTATAACGACTATTCTAAGTCATAGCTTGACTGGGGTCAACTCCATCTTTGGGGAGATTGACGGGAAAACTGGTCTTACGGCCCTTTAAGGACTGCCGGGACAAAGGCTCTATCCTATAATGACTATTCTAAGTCTAAGCTTGACCGGGGTCAACTCCGTCTTTGGGGAGATTGATGGGAAAACTGGTCTTACGTCCCTCTAAGGACTGCCGGGAGAACAACGGATTTGACTCTCACTTGGTCAATCCTAAATGTTTGGTCAACTTGGCTCTATGGGAGAGGGTTGACTACAAGACTGGTCTTACGTCATCTTTGACTGCAGGGAGAACAACGGATTTGACTCTCACTTGGTCAATCCTAAAGGTTTGGTCAACTTGGCTCTATGGGAGAGGGTTGACTACAAGACTGGTCTTACATCATCTTTGACTGCCGGGAGAACAACGGATTTGACTCTCACTTGGTCAATCCTAAAGGTTTGGTCAACTTGGCTCTATGGGAGAGGGTTGACTACAAGACTGGTCTTACGTCATCTTTGACTGCCGGCTTTGTGCTCATGCTAGGCAACAACGGATCAAAGGTCAACGGGCTTACGTCTCTAAGGGACCGCCTAATTTTATCTCAAAGGGTCACTCGGGGGACCTAAATCTTTTCACATGGGGTCACACTAGGCTTTATCTCACAGGGGGGTCACTCGGGGGACCTAAACTTTATTTTACAAGGGGTCACTTAGGGGACCTAGAATTGTCTCAAAAGGGGTCACTCAAGGGGCCTAAATCTTTTCTCACATGGGGTCACTCGAGGGACCTAGGCTTTATCTCACAGGGGGGTCACTCGGGGGACCTAAACTTTATTTTATAAGGGGTCACTTAGGGGACCTAGACTTGTCTCAAAAGGGTCAAAACATTCGAGTCAACTCCACCTTTGGGGAGTTTGACAAGGCAAACTGGTCTTACGTCCCACTAAGGACTGCCGAGCAACAATAGGTTTGACACTTACTTGGTCAACCTAACAGGATTGGTCAAGACTAGGTTCCAATGGACTTACATCAAAAGACCGCCTATCCTCTTCACAAATATTCTACAAAACATTCTTATTATAAACACACCCTCAAATGCCCAATGCAATTTGGAAGGGGACGGAAAAAATATTCTTTTTATAATCACACCCTCAAATGCCCAATGCAATTTGGAAGGGGACGGAAAAACATTCTTTTATAAACACACCCTCAAATGCCCAATACAATTCAAATGCCCAATGCAAGGAAGGACAGAAAAAACATTCTTTTGGACAAATTTTGGAAATGCGCATTCCTAAAGGCAAATCTTTTAACGAAGCATTTTAGTCAAATTCGGATTTAACTTAACCACGAGGTTTACAATGCATAAAGTCGTTCGAGGCTTTGTCCATTTATTAGGAGTGATTGTGGGTAGAGAACCCTCCCGTCGCCGATGCCGGGGTAGCCCCATGTCCTTGCCGTCGTGTATGTCGGGGTAGCCCCATGCCTTGTGGTCGTTGTGGAGGTAGCCCCATGTCCTTTGAAGTGGGGTTAGGAACCCATCCCTTTTTCATGACGCACCCTTTCTTTTGCCTAGGCCGCCCTTGCGGGTTTTCAACCTAGCGATGTAGACACCCCGCCTTGGACCGCTCACCCCGATTGCACATTTGATCTTGTGTTTCTCCCTATTTTAAGTGTTTCTCGTTAGTTTCTGTCACTTCCATTAAGTTCCTGACTGACTTCGTTAAGTCCAGGGACTAAACTGAATGACAGGGCTGACTTTCTAGTCCATTCTGTCAAAATTGCCTTCTCTGAGTCGCGCGCCTCCGACAGGAGGAGCGAGGCGCGCGCGCCTCCCGCCCTCAAAGCAGGAAGCGCGCGCCTCTGGGCGTCAGTTACAGATTTTTGGCCAGGATTCTCTCCCTTGCTCAATTTACAGGATTTTGCCCGGGAAGGATTTCTTGGTGACTGAGTTTTGGCACCAAAAACACCCCTCTTTCACCTATAAAAACCTCTCTTTACCTCTTTTTCAAGGATCGAAAACTTAAACAAAAAGATTGAACTACAAAAACTATACAAAAAATCACTTTCTAAAGGTTCTCCAAGATCCCATCAAGCAACATTTGAAGTTCTTCAAATTGTAGGTAAAAGTCCATAGTTTCCTTTCTTTTCTACTTCATCTCCTCTCTCTCTTTTACTTTAATCAAATGTGCAATCACCCAAATCATTTGGGACATGACTCTAATGATCACCTCATCTCATTGAGGTTGATTAAGGGGTTATCTCCTACATTCCAAATCATATTTTAAACCCCCTTTTTATGACTTAAAGAAGAAGAAGAAGAACATTTTTATTCATGTAGATTTTGATCAAGCAAGACCAACTTAAGTTGGGCGAGATGGGTGTTTCGGTACTTCCCATCTCGTAATCTAACCCCCGAACCTCAAAACAAAGAATCTCTGTTTTCGTAATCAAACTTAGGCTATAATCAATAGGTTTTTCTTATGTTCCTCAAAACATAGGTGGCGACTCTAAAACAAGTTAGACATCCTAGGGTAACTCACGCGCTCGAGCCTAAAGCCGTGGTTCCCCCCCCGGGGTATCTACAAGCGGCATATCTTTTGCGTCTTTTATGGCACACCCTGTTTTTTGCCTAGGCCGCCCTTACGGGTTTTCAACCTAGCGGGCCACTTTTTTGGTGCCTTTCTTTTCCACTTTTTTTTTATGAGTGATCCAGCCGACTCGATAGAACGGGGACTTAAGGTATCTTTTGGAGGAAACATGCAAGGGCAGTTTATTTGGGAGAGAGTCCCTTTATGTTGGTGAGCTCTTTTGAGCAATTTATCATGAAATGGAAGGAAGCCCTTGCTTGACAGAATACAAGTGTTTAGCTCTTTCCTAAGATGTAGAGAAGAAGACTTGTTAAGACATTTGAAATTTGCCTTAGTTAATATCATCAAATGATTGCTCGAATGGACCATGTTTGTCATTAAGTCAAGATTATAGCAAGCAATTAGCCTTAACATGTATAAATGTTGTGATCAATTAAGATTAAAGTTCGATCAATGGCAAGATCGAGAGGAGAAGGTGTTTATGGGGAATTGGCCCAAAGAAGGTGTGTCTTGGGAAGTCGGTCATTGATGGGACCGTGGGGGAGAGGCTTGGCTACTTTGGAAAGCCATGGTTTGACCGTTCTTTCTCATGCTGTGACCGGACCCGAAGGTTGCCTACGTTCCCCTCAGTTTGAGGAGCTCAGGTCGCCGTAGTTCGGCCTTGGGCCGTCTTTTGCTGAAGTTGACTGTCACGCCCCGAAAATCTTACAAATCCATAAATAATTTTTTTTTATAATATACATCTCCAAAATGTAATATACCAAACCGGGCGCGTGAATTCAACTATAAACCAATACCATCAAACAACACCTCAACGAGATTATAACTCGGAGACTAGAAACAAATGCGGAAGCAAGAACAACTATTAACAAAAATACCCAAAGTACAACCGTATATACAACACACTGAACGACTACGAACCCACAATAAAATACATAAAGGCTCCGAAGAGCAACTACCCCAAATACGATCAACCTGCGCAGAAGATTCCCGCTACAATGGACCTCACAACGCTACCACTTGCTTTCCTGGGGGGGGGTTAAGGAAAAACAATTTGAAACAAGAAACGGGGTGACATAAAATCTCAGTAAGTTACTAAATGCACCTACATGGCATAATATCATGCAAATCAACGATAACTGAACAAGTAAATCACGTAACAACAAATGAGAAAGCTCCCTATCGCCAACTGTCCCATACCAGTTGGAAATAACGACTAACTCATCATGCAGCACATAAGACTGAAATAAACACGTAACAAAGGATACTTAGCCAAGGTTTCACCAAACTGATAGAACAATCGCTGCGCAGCTTCAACCGATCAACCAGTCAACAATAGCAGCATAACAACTGAAGAGAACCCCGGTCAGAACCGACCGATCAATCAATCAACTCATCAAGCCATCTTCATAGTAGCATAAAAGCTGAAGAGGATACCCCCGGTCAGAAGCGACCGATCAACCCATCAATCAACAAACCATCTTCATAGTAGCATAAAAGCTGAAGAGAAACCCGGTACCGGAACCAATAACCAAATGAAGTGTCACAAGGGACGGAAGACATGCCACAAAGTCATGCTCCAAGTAAAGCTAAAATGCACACAAAGGAGCTAGCTCTTCTCACATCCAAGGCCAATCTGGAGGAGGGTAATAATGGGGCAAAACAATGGTCAACATCACAATGGACTTGGCTGTGCCATCATAATGTTCGCATCGCCCAAACACACACAAAATACCAGCTGGACTTTCAAGTAAAGGCTAAGTAATAAAATACTAGCACAATAAACAACCCTTGATTCCAAGTAGGGAATCATACCAATTAATCACCATAAAAGATGCAAACGATTACTCAAGAAGAGTTCAACAACAATAGCACAAGGAGTTTCTCATAACTAAAACTAAACCAAAATTCAACACTCCTAACTAGCATACTAAGGTACTAGAGCAACTTATGGGTCTAAAAGAACTCATATAACAACCAAAATCAAGATTAAATCCCAACATTCAACAAAATCACCATTTTTAATCAAAACCCAAAATAAATTCCAAATAAATTCTAAACTCAACCAAACTTCAAATATAACAACTCAAGCATTATATAAGCATGATATGAACATTTTAGCATAAAAATGGGGGAAAAGCAACTTACCCGATTTTTTCTCAAAGTTGCCGGAACTTGAATATTTTTAGCTCTCTACGATCCTAACGACGATCTAAACAAGTTTCATGTTTTAAGAAATGAGAAATAATGAGAGGAAGATGGCTAAAAAGAAGAGAGAAGGAGGAGAGAAATCTTACCTTTTCTACCCAACAATGGAGGAGAGAGAGAGAGAAATGAAAATATGAGGTGAGGGAGGAGGGAGGAGGAAGGAGGATGATTATTAAAACAAAATGTTACACCTAGGCCCTTCTACTACTACCAAGAACAATTAAACCCATACTCCTCACCATTAACTAAGACATACTAACTTTACACTAGCACAAATGATCGATTAAATGCTAGACATAAAATATTATGACACACAAAATGCACACATAATTATTTAAATAAATAAATAATTTAAATAAATAAATAAGCAATAAATAAATAATTAAATATTTATTACTAAGAAAATAGAGGCGGGTTTTCGGGTTGTTACAATCTACCCTCCTTAAAAAGAATTCGCCCGCGAATTCACTCATCAAAATCACAATGCGCAGTCATAATAAGGCGACAAAATATCAATTCGCATAAAGCACTCATAACCTCTACCAAGTACCAATTAAATATATCATACATCGTCCCCACGACTCAAATAAACCGACACATTTGAACACATACGCATCTCAAGTATACTCGTATCAAACATTCTAAAGTTAACTTCCTCTTTCATCCCGAATTTCAGATTCTCAAGACTATCGCTTGTTCACCAATTCTAAGACATAGCTGATTCGATCCTGATTAGCATCACGCTCTCCATCAAACTTTAAATCATCAACATCCATAAGTTTTACTTTTCCGGTTCATCTACACGCATTGACGATCTATACATCATCCCATAATCATGCTACTACCCGAACAAATAAGAGAAGGAATAGTGTTAACAATTACTGTCACCCAATGACTCAATGATATACTCAAAATTTACTGTTATCAACTATCCGATTGAATGTGATTCCACTACCACACTTACTTTCCTTATGAGATAAAACATAATACAGCCAAAATCTTGAATTTCTCAAACTACTTACATTACCTCATACTTAGTTTTCTAAGGAATTATATCCATTAACTCTTGGTAGTCTGCTATCATAACGTTTCAACTTGGTCCCAAAATAGAATAAAATATATAGTCCGCTAAAGCAATATCAATAAAATCACCATCAATTCCAAGTAATAGATAGTTCTATTTATTAGGTGCTAACCCTCGAAACATATACAAATACTTTATCACTCAAAATCGTTACATACCTCCATCTCCCTTTGAAAACATCATTATCGATAACGGGTTGATCACTTTTCACAAAAATGGAAAACCTGACTTATCTCCAAGAAAACATAACACTGGTTATACCTTGCAAGATATCAGTGATACTAGTTAAATCCACAAAACAATATAAATACTGAAATTATCATCAATCTTTATATTAACAATCGAAAGCTGATTTCACACTTATCGGTTCTTACTAAAGCCAAGAAATCCCAAAATACGTGTATCTCATTTTACATATTTGTCTACACTTGCAGAGATCAATTAAAACCTGAAGAACCCCATTACAAAACAATAAATCCTCTAACTCATGCTAAAACTTGTGAACCCTTGCTTCTTCCAAAAAAATTTAAATAAAATCCAAAATAGGTATTAATTCTCAGCCTACAACTTGGTGTGTATCAATATAACATTAAGTCATTCACTCTCACAATCAAATTATGATTTAAAAATAATAATCTTTGATAACACTATGCCATTTATCCATCTAAATGATATAACCAAGAATTCATAATAAACAAACCCAATAATAGAATTTACCTTCGCTATTTCCTCATATTCGACCTTTGACTAACAATAGTCACTTATCAATCAAACTCTGATTAAACCACTGATCCACTTCAGGAATTTACTAATTCACCAATATAAGATAACAAGTACTAATTTATCATAATGGCCTATTTGAACTCTCCGAAAATATCCAGAAATACTCACCACCAATCAGTGGCAACCCAAAGATACGAGACACATAGAAAGCTAAACCACACCACTTATCACATCAATAACCCGAATAGGTGACACAACTAAATCAACTTATAGCTTATAGAGTGCTATCGCTCATAATTCTCCCGGGTTTCTTATGTATACTCGTAACAATCCCGAAGTCTCATATCCGAGAATATTCCTCATAATTCACGGAATGAGGACCAACATGCGTACATCGCACGAAACATTATACACTCTACAAAATATAAACTCCTAAGTCCTCAAAGACTCACACTCTCTATTCTCAAACCACTAATCCCAATGGAACCAACACTATTGACACCAATCCTATACTTGATATACCACAAGAGAAGGAACACTCGACGTCAATATCAAGACTTATAACTCAACCAACTTCTACCTTAACCTTATCTTCCAAGAAAACTTAGTTTCTAAACCGCTCAAAGTTATAACACCCAAGTATTGAAACCTATTCAATATCAGAGTTCTTATTCTCCTTCAAGATCTAAAACCATTGCTCTGATACCAACTGTCACGCCCCGAAAATCTTACAAATCCATAAATAATTTTTTTTTTATAATATACATCTCCAAAATGTAATATACCAAACCGGGCGCGTGAATTCAACTATAAACCAATACCATCAAACAACACCTCAACGAGATTATAACTCGGAGACTAGAAACAAATGCGGAAGCAAGAACAACTATTAACAAAAATACCCAAAGTACAACCGTATATACAACACACTGAACGACTACGAACCCACAATAAAATACATAAAGGCTCCAAAGAGCAACTACCCCAAATACGATCAACCTGCGCAGAAGATTCCCGCTACAATGGACCTCACAACGCTACCACTTGCTTTCCTGGGGGGGGTTAAGGAAAAACAATTTGAAACAAGAAACGGGGTGAGATAAAATCTCAGTAAGTTACTAAATGCACCTACATGGCATAATATCATGCAAATCAACGATAACTGAACAAGTAAATCACGTAACAACAAATGAGAAAGCTCCCTATCGCCAACTGTCCCATACCAGTTGGAAATAACGACTAACTCATCATGCAGCACATAAGACTGAAATAAACACGTAACAAAGGATACTTAGCCAAGGTTTCACCAAACTGATAGAACAATCGCTGCGCAGCTTCAACCGATCAACCAGTCAACAATAGCAGCATAACAACTGAAGAGAACCCCGGTCAGAACCGACCGATCAATCAATCAACTCATCAAGCCATCTTCATAGTAGCATAAAAGCTGAAGAGGATACCCCCGGTCAGAAGCGACCGATCAACCCATCAATCAACAAACCATCTTCATTGTAGCATAAAAGCTGAAGAGAAACCCGGTACCGGAACCAATAACCAAATGAAGTGTCACAAGGGACGGGAGACATGCCACAAAGTCATGCTCCAAGTAAAGCTAAAATGCACACAAAGGAGCTAGCTCTTCTCATATCCAAGGCCAATCTGGAGGAGGGTAATAATGGGGCAAAACAATGGTCAACATCACAATGGACTTGGCTGTGCCATCATAATGTTTCGCATCGCCCAAACACACACAAAATACCAGCTGGACTTTCAAGTAAAGACTAAGTAATAAAATACTAGCACAATAAACAACCCTTAATTCCAAAGTAGGGAATCATACCAATTAATCACCATAAAAGATGCAAACGATTACTCAAGAAGAGTTCAACAACAATAGCACAAGGAGTTTCTCATAAAAGAGTCCAACAACATTGACCATTAAAACATAATGATTCCAAGATAAGGCACGTACCAAATACATCATAAATATGATACCCACAAGTTAATCATAAAGAGCACAACCCAAACGGTCCGCTTGCAAATGGCACAATGACTATTACCAAAATGACCCTAAACATTTACTCATAAAGATATACTAGGACTATGAACTCAACCATCTCATCACACCTGGAATTCCAAAGTAGGAAATCAGAACGAATACACCTTAAGGTTAATCAAACCGTAAGTACCCAATTGTCAATTCACGCTTTACCTCTGTCCATAACGAACCAATTCTAAACACCCCAAACGAATCCAAAGGTTACCCTTATTAGAACATGATCACGACCGGACTAAACCCTACACTTTGGTGTTCAATAACCACCCTCTAGGTACTATAGGATATCGCCTAAAACCTAAACCAAGTCTTACTCGAAAATCAATTCGATTGGAACAGTCACGAACACATCATAAGATGCCCAAACATTCCCAAACAATACTTGATCAAATTACATAACATCATTGTTCACAAAGGAACCAATTTCAATTACTAAAGTGTCCCACGGTGCCCACTAAGTCAACTAGAAAAGTACTACGGAGCCTAGACCAAGACTACACCTTGATCCTAAACCTCAACAATAATACAACCATTCTGATCTAGAACCATGCGGCCAATAGAACCATTGCGTAGTACTCGAAAATAGCTTTCCAACGATAGTTTACACGTCCAAAACGGAGTCCGTACGAAGAAGTTATGGTCTCCGGAAGATTGAACGTAAAACGGACAATTTTTATAAAGTTTCGGCCGGACATTATGAAAAATCCCTGTTTTAGCTCCGAATTTCGCTCCTTTCGTTCTAAAACTTAGGAGTACCTATATATACTTCTATCCTAACATTTAAAGACAAGAAAACTCAATTCATGTGCCTCTAAAACCCAAATAACCCCAAAATTATGAAAAACATAAAACTAAATTTCACATCACAAACTTAATCACAAGGGACCCAATTCTATCACTAGAGTGCACTACAATGTTCACTAAGGTTAACTAGAAGGACACCCAAGACTTAGACCAAAACGCATTCTTCAATCACACAAAATAACAAATGAAAGCATTCAGAGGTTCTGTGCGGCCGCCCACTCGAGTCTGTGGGGTCGCACAAAAAGTCATCAAACAAGAACAAAACCTTTCAGATAGATGTGCGGTCGCCCACCATAATGTGGGCGGTCGCCCAACCCTCTGGTCTGCCGAAAATCGGGAGGGATGAACTGAGTTATTCCATTTTCAACCCAAACCAAAACTAAACCAAAATTCAACACTCCTAACTAGCATACTAAGGTACTAGAGCAACTTATGGGTCTAAAAGAACTCATATAACAACCAAAATCAAGATTAAATCCCAACATTCAACAAAATCACCATTTTTAATCAAAACCCAAAATAAATTCCAAATAAATTCTAAACTCAACCAAACTTCAAATATAACAACTCAAGCATTATATAAGCATGATATGAACATTTTAGCATAAAAATGGGGGAAAAGCAACTTACCCGGATTTTTCTCAAAGTTGCCGGAACTTGAATATTTTTAGCCCTCTACGATCCTAACGACGATCTAAACAAGTTTCATGTTTTAAGAAATGAGAAATAATGAGAGGAAGATGGCTAAAAAGAAGAGAGAAGGAGGAGAGAAATCTTACCTTTTCTACCCAACAATGGAGGAGAGAGAGAGAGAAATGAAAATATGAGGTGAGGGAGGAAGGAGGAGGAAGGAGGATGATTATTAAAACAAAATGTTACACCTAGGCCCTTCTACTACTACCAAGAACAATTAAACCCATACTCCTCACCATTAACTAAGACTAACTAACTTTACACTAGCACAAATGATCGATTAAAATGCTAGGCATAAAATATTATGACACACAAAATGCACACATAATTATTTAAATAAATAAATAATTTAAATAAATAAATAAGCAATAAATAAATAATTAAATATTTATTACTAAGAAAATAGAGGCGGGTTTTCGGGTTGTTACATTGACTTTCTTTTGACGTTGTCTCGGAGGATGTTGTTGCTATTTAGATGTAGATCCATCATTTTGTGGTGAACTCCTTGGAACGGACCTTTTGGGGGTGAATCCTCTTTGGTGAACTTTTCCTTTGCATATATTCATTTCCTTTTTCCTCTTTTCACCTTTTTTTTTTTTTTTTTTGAGATGGGAAACATTAGCCCCAACTTGCAATCTCGGGCATTGGCTCCTTTGTAGCCCCTTGGCGGAATGCTTATCACTTTTGGCTTTGACTTTGAAAATTCGGGAAGTCCTTTGCTTGGTCGTGCACGCGCGATCACTGTTGAGTCTCGGTGTTTGAGCAACAACATCCTCGCCTTTTCACTGTTTTGGGACGCCTTTGACGCGCATCAGGAGTTTGTCTCGGGAAGGTATATCGGGTTGTGTATCGGAAATGTGTATCGGGTAAGTGTATGAGGGAAGACTTGCCATTAATGGTTTCTTCATGTCAATTGATGACAACATTTATTCACATCAAAATTAATTTTTTGCATTTAGCATTTTTCAGTTGTGTTTAGGTCCATTCGTCCTTAATGAGTCGTCATTGACTAGTATGCTTAGAAGTCAATTCATCATTTTAGGGACGTAGCAATCAATTGGTAATAACAAGCAAGACAATTTCAAGAGTAAATGTATATTGCAAATAATGTCTCAAGTCTAGGGAGAAGAGAATGAAAATGACTCTTTTATATAGATGACTTTGTACAAACATGTCCGAGTACGGACCTTTGTAAAAACAAAAAGACACAGTCCGGGACGGACTTTTGGTGAAAGTCTAGACCCTACGAGGCTGGAAGACTCAATATTATTTATTTTTTTATTTTTTTTTTAGCGATGGTCCGTTTCCTTGGAGGGGCTGTCGGCGGCATATTCCATATCTTCCGCGGGGAACTCGGGTTCCATGTCGTCGGGGGAGATGTCGCGAGGTCTCCATTTGGCTTGGCGTTGCAATTGCCGGATCCATCTACTCATGAGTTGGGAGTTTGCATTGGCCATCTCCGTTCGGTGATTTCCTTTCAAAGTGCGTAGCCTTCGTGCGTGGCGCTCGGCGAAGGTACGGATCTCCATTTGATGTAGCCGCTTTTGGGCTTTCGAAACACGGGCCTCTCCTTGTAGACAGTGTTCCAACCTTTTGATTTTCTTGCTCATGTGGACGGCTGTCTCGGACGCCAATTTGATGTTCCTTGGTCAATGTTTCCGATGGACAGAACCGCGAAGGACTTTAGCATATTAAACCTCGAGGTGAAATTATAACCGGGGTTTGAGAAGAACGCTTCATTAGCGGATTGACCTTTTAGGAAAAACTTGATCTTTAATTTTAAGAAAACTTGATCTTTATTTTTTTGGAAAGTATTTTATTTGAGTAAAAGACTCACGCATTTTTTTTGTTTCCTCTTTTTTTTTTAAACAAAGATTGACCGGGCCGAAGTTGCCTACGTTCCCCTCACTACGAAGGAGGGGGTCCCACGCGATGAGAGGCTCAGGTCACCGTAGTTCGAATGGGTTTAAAACTTTAAGAGAAAAAAAAACGAACATGACTGACTTCTCGGAGGATAACGAGGATCCATCCAAGGACTTGACTGGCTTTCTAGGGGACTATTCCTAGGAATTTAACGGGGATTTTCACGGGGACCTAGGGGACAACGGCCTAGGGCTTCGATGGGAATTTCCAATGGGGGACCTAGGGGACAACGGCCTAGGGTTTTAACAGAAATCTCAACGGGGACCTAGGGGACAACGGCCTAGGGTTTTCACGGGTGTTCCCTAGGGACAACGGCCTAGGTTTTTAACAGAAATCTCAACGGGGACCTAGGGGACAACGGCCTAGGGTTTTGACGGGTGTTCCCTAGGGACAACGGCCTAGGTTTTTAACAGAAATCTCAACGGGGACCTAGGGGACAACGGCCTAGGATTTTAACGGGGATCATAACGGGGGACCTAGGGGACAACGACCTAGGGTTTCATGGGAATCATAACGGGAGACCTAGGGGACAACGGCCTAGGGTTTCACGGGAATCATAACGGGAGACCTAGGGGACAACGTCCTAGGGTTTCACGGGGATCATAACGGGAGACCTAGGGGACAACGGCCTAGGGTTTCACGGAAATCATATCGGGAGACCTAGGGGACAACGGCCTAGGGTTTCACGGGAATCATAACGGGAGACCTAGGGGACAACGGCCTAGGGTTCCACGGGGATCACAAGGGAGACCTAGGGGACAACGGCCTAGGTTTCACGGGAATCATAACGGGGACCTTGGAGGATAACGAGGATCCATCCAAAGACTTAACAAAATTTGACGGAGGTATTGGAGGATAACGGGGATCCATCCAAAGACTTAACGAGGCGACACTTGTTAGCGAATGTAATGTATCAAAGGCAAGGAGCAAAAATGGAGCAAGCTCATTCATTCAAGTTTACTTAAAAAAGCTTTCTTGATTTGATCCTAAATGGTTGGAAAAGATTCCTCTTCTTTTTCGCAACTATTCTAAATCCTGGATCAGTGGAGGCCGTCGCTACGCCTATAGACCCCTCGTTTTTCACCTGTTTTGCACGCTCCCATGGACGGACTATCCCGGGCGAGGGTCCTATAGGGCACGCGGCTTCCACCGACCAAAAGAAACGAACCTAGGGTCTAGTGCGTCGCAAGGTTCCCAATACGCGGGTCATCCTAATCATGATTAAGCCCCAGTCGAGATCGAGACTTTTTTCCGAAGGCCGCACCGATATTCCGACATGACCTCATTTTGATATAAGGCGTCTCAATCCTTGACCATGGGCTTAAGGATGATTAAAAATTACTTGCACATTAGGGCTTAACGACACGGTGTTACCCTATCCTTAGTATATGACCTTCGCTAATTGTGGTCGTCATTAACACACGAGTTGAAGGCGGGTTAGGCCACGCTTGCATTACATCAAGGAGTCACAACTCGGGCATTAACTTGGCCACAATTAACCTTGGACACGTATTAATGACGTGGTAACGTGGACTAGACCAAAAACCAACCATAGTCACGGTATTTGTGTGTCACGGACATGTGTGGTTGACTCGGCTCGGAAGGGAAGGTGGGATGGACCCGTGCGCGCATCGAAGGGAACAAGAGCGCCCAACGAGCTGCATCGTGGCATCCATCCCGGTTTGAAGGGCATTTGGAACGTGCAAGGTCAAGTGCGCGTAGTGTGACGCCTTTTCTATGTTCCTTTTTGAGTCAAAAATAGGGATTTTTTTTTTTGGTCCGTTTTAGCATTATGAGCGAGTATGGACAAGTATGAACAATCATGTACAAATATGAATAAATATGGACAAATATGGACAAATATAGACAAGCAAGAACAAGCAAGTAAGCAAGGCTACTTAACAAGTAAGTGTTACAATTTGTACATGGAAGGTTTGTGCACAACCAAAGGTTCTTTGAATCCAATATTTTTTTTTAAAGAAGATCAACATTTTTAAAGTCATTTGTACCAAAAAATTTGTGCACAAACAAGAAGAACTTAAAACAATCTCTTTTTTTTTTTTAAAGGGTTATGCACAATGAGGCTTTGAAAACCCAATTTTAATGCCCAAAAAAAAATTGTGCATAACCAAGTTTTGGAAATTCATTTTTTTTACTAAGAAGAAGAGAGTGAATGTACACAAGTAGAGACTGAAAATTAGAACCTGGACAAGAAGAAGCAAGGAGACCACTTAGAATGTTTCTGCCTTGCACCAATTTGTTGATTTGAACATTCTGTGGGTCCGGCCAAAGTAGCCGTACGGCTAGATCATCCGTCCCTTTATTTTTTGCGATTTTTCCATCTTCAGATCATCCATCCCCAGTTTATTGTATTTCCAAAACAGTTCCATTCATTCGAGTCAAAACAGAAACACAAAACACACAAATTAGGCATAAAGTCAACAAACGGGGACAGGAGTTTGACCCACACATAAATGTCCCCAACGCTTCTAAAAAGAAGTTTGGAAACATTTAATTCCCCAGCGGAGTCGCCACTGTAAGGATCCCGTCCTCGGGGTGAAACAAGCAAACTTCGCACGAGGACAAAATGCCAAACACGGGTGATTTTCACACAAACAACGGAGTCGCCACGTTAGTTTAATTTTTAACCCAAACTTAACGAAAAATGGTTAGAGAAAATGAGTTTGGAGGTCACGTTACACTTTGGGAAGAACTTGGACAAAGTTCACCCAAAGTGCCTCGGTAAACCGAGTCTCCCTAAGTTTGTTGACCAAAACGTGCGAGTGTGTGTGTGTGTGTGTGTGTGTGTTTAAAAATGGGAGAAACCAATCTTATTTTAGAAAATGATTTTGGGGATGAAATGTAGGCATATTAATGCCCTTTGTTCTTTTTAATGTTTTTTTAAAGAGGCAAAAATAGAATGTTCATCCAAGTAAAAATAAGGCATTTTGGGGACGGACTTTAATTAATCATGGTAAGGATTAATAAATTCAAGTGGGACAACTTTTTCATCCTATGTACCAAATTCATGCCAAGATGAGAGCCAAGGCCATGAATTGGACAATCATTGGAGCAACAATACCTTTACTTGGACAAATCCCCAACTTGGAGGATCAAAGATTGTGGCCAAACAAGAACAATAATAATAAGATATTTAACAAATCATGATTATATATATCAATAATATAATAGCTTGAGAGGACAAGACTTGTAATAGATATATATATATATAGTGCTTGATTATGGACAAGACTTGCAATATTGAATGACATTAATGTAAAACCCACTCACACTTGGATTAATGTTAAATTGCACAAAAACATAACAAGTCTTAGATTAATCATTTGGTTTAGAACCCACACTCATGCATAAAACATGAAGGGCACCATGGATCTCAAGGCTTGGTTCCAAGTTGATAAAAGACATTAAGTAAATGACATTAATGTAACAAATGCTCCTCTCCACTTGGTTCATCATTTTAATACACCATAAAGTGTAAGATGAGACCATTGGGATCAAGGGAGCATTTGGATCCCAATCATATAAAGATTACATTTTTAAGCCAAATGATCAAAGATCATATCCCAAAAAAAAGGAAAATAGAATGAGATGAAGAAGAAGATTTTTATAAAATAAAGATTTGATTTTTAAGCAAGATTGGGGTAAATCATCAATTGATTGACCCAAGTTTGCTTTTTTCCTACTTGGAGATCATGGACTCCAAGATTTCACTCAACCATGGTTTGTTCACCAATTTCACTAACCACTCAATTAATCACTCAATTTGTAGAGAAGAAATTTGTGCATAGTAACTTTACTCTAGAATTCTTGTCCTAATGAGAGAGGATGACCTCTCTATTTATAGGAGGGATTGGGGGGTTGTTTGGAAATTAATGTTCCATGTTAGCCCTTCAACTTTGGACTTGGGGACCAAGCAAATGGGGACATTTTCATTTTAGTCCTTTAATTATGGCCTTATGACTTGCTTAGGGGCTAAGCAAAATAAATATATTTTTTTGATCACAAAATGGGTCATCTTTGCTCACAAAATGGGTTGAAATTGGATCATTTTTATGCACAAAATGGAGCATTTTCGGGTATTAAACAAGCTGGGAATTAATCTTTCTAGGAGGGGCTGTTGGTCACACAAATTGGGTGAAAGCCCAATCAAAAATTGCCAAGAAATGACTGTGACCAGAGGGGGGACAACCAAAGGTGAAGGACCAATGGGAGGCGAGCATGTGGGGAGACATGTCGGGGGATGGACCAATCAGCGCAAGGCGGGTGGCTGGCTTGTCGGGGCGCGTGGGAGCACGCGGGGGACAAGGCGGAGGCGTGTAACGATTCAGGAGAGGCCACGTGGCGGATGTCGGCTGCGTTTAGAGAAAACGCATGTAGTAGGCGCAACCGTTCCTCCTCCTTGAGTGATTTTCTGAAAATTCCCATAAGGCCCTTTTGGCCTTTGTGGGGAATAAAACTGAGGTCCTTGGTCCATTTTAATTCCCAGAAAGCCCTTCCCTTTTCCAATATGCTCCAGAAATTCCCAAAAAGCCCCTAAACTTTCAGAATATTTTAATTAATGCCTAAAATACCCTTTGAACATTAAAATGACCCAATTAAATCCCAAATTACCCCTTAATTCCAAAATTTGATTATTTGAGGATAGTAATCCGGATCGGGGTACTTACAGATACCACTTGTTGGTCCCAAAGGGCAACAAGGGTATGAAAATAGCTAGAGGGTGGGGGTGAATAGCTATTTTGAAATTCTTTTCATACCCTTGATAAACTCAATTGCAAATGCGCACTTTATCAAATAAGCGTTATGAAATGCGCCTAAGTGGGTGAGTGAAATTGTGAATACCCCTTTCTGTCATGCGGGCGACGCACGGGAAGTCTTTCTTTTATTTATCTTTTTTATGGGATTAGGATATTTAAATTGGCATTTAACCTTATTAAGAGTCGCCACGTTGTTTTATCGAGCTAAAACATTGAGAAAAGGCTAACAGAGAGGGTTCGGGGGTCAAGTTATGACAAGAGAAGAATATCAAGTTATCACTCCTATTGCCCGAGCAGTCGGATTTTCTATCATGATGAATGTGTTAGTAGTGTGTTAGTATTTGAGACCGGATCCGAAGATTGCCTACGTTCCTCTCGTTTGAGAAGCTCAGGTCAGCGTAGTTCGCATATAATCGGAATAGGGAGAAGAAGCGGGATCATGCATAATGAAGGGGGAGGAGAAAGAATCATGCAAGATGATCACATCCTAGAATAATGATTGTACCATCAATAAGATCAATGTGTAGTCATCATATTCATCATTGGAGAGTTACTTGTGAGAGCCCGCGCTCGAAAGCCAAACACCGAAATGATCGCTCATGAAAGCGATTCGGGTCCGTTTCATGCTAATGCGCTTTTGGAAATGCGCTCGGTTCTCACACAATGGTTTCCTCTCGATGGAATCAAAACATTCAAGAGTCGACACCTCATTTTATTTTAGGAAAAACGAAGATAAAACCTTTTTTAGAGAAAGTGGGTTCGGGGGCTAATTTACGAGAAAGAGAAGGGGTTAGGCACTCTCCTCGCCCGTGATGGTCTCTAGTATGCATGCCACTTAGATTCATTTATTCCTTTTATATCTTGCTTTAAGCCCTAACCAAAATGGTGATTTATATACATGGGAGTCTTCCAATTCTAGGACTGTTTGCTTTAATTCACAAATGAGAGTCGGCTTGGGTGGACTCTCATTTGGTTTTGAAAATGGTTTAGCGTTCATGTCCGGTAAAGGAAACACATAAAGGGTGGGGGATTATAATGTACAATGGTGAACAAAAAGGGAAACAAATCCCCTAACAAATAAATATCCAAAAGTCCGTCCCCAAGCATTTTTAGGGACTGCTGTCCATCTTTCTTTCTTGTACCTGTTCTTAAACTCACTCAATCCATAAAGTAAAGGTCAATAAAAGTTTCTAACACATCAAGCATCAATCATGAAGTTTCCTCTGATTTTAGGAGCATGTTATGGTGTTCAAATAAGGCATGCAAGATCATACTTTCAACAGCCAGATCTGACAGATATTCATACACTCATAAAAGATCCACTTTTTGCATTATGAAAATGGGGGAATCATGGGAAACAATAAACATTAAAGTTATTACTAACATATCAAAGTTTATATTTGGAAAGTTTCAAAGTCATCAAGCAAGTGTAAGTCACATAAAACATCTCTGACATTTTCATGTCAGAGATGAACATTCACAGATCTGCAGATCAAGAGTCTAAAAAATAAATGGAAATCACAGTCCCAACTCATGGGAAAAATATTTTATTTACATTCTAATTTTCCTATGTTTGTCTAGAACAAAATCTCTTTTGTGGTGTCAGACCAAAAACCACGTTTCCTATGCATAAACAAAGCAACAAGAACGAAAGGTGCAGATGGACAGTCTGCTGGAAATCTACAAAAGGGGTGAGAATACTCATGAAAACTCACTCAAATGAGATGATATGAATATGAAACTTTGGGTAAACATATATATATATGTCAACAACACAAAACCACATCCATTTGAGTATTTAATCATGGTATATCATCATTTTAAAAGAAGAACAACAAGAACATCAACATTGTATCTTTGAACACCAAATGGAGGCCTAGCCTAACAAAGTGGCTAGACCTCTTAACAAGTTACATAATCAAATACATATTACATATAGAGGGTGGAGAGATTACCTAGGTTGTGCTCCCTTTGCTTCCAAGGGAAGACTTTTTTTGTGTTTTTCTTAAGGTGTTTGCCTAGTGTTTGATTTTGGTTTGTGTTTAGTGAGTGTGTTGGCTTTGTTTTTGTGTAGTGTTTAGGGTGGTTCTATGGTGGTTATATGGTGGTTTATGGATGTTCTTGTGACTGAAGTTTGAGGAGTAGAGAGAGTGGTTGGATGGTGGAGAGAATATAGAGTGAAGTGTGTAGCTTATGTTTGAATGGTGTATGAATTGTGTGTGTTGAGTGAATGTGTTAATCCCTTTCTTGGATCAACCAAGGGAGTATATGGAGGAGGGAGGTGATATTTTTGGACCAAAATTCCCCTAGACTAGGGGTAGTATGGGGGGTGGTGTGGCTTGCCCGAAATTCATGCAAAGGGGTGGAAAAAAGTGGCCAAAAGTGATGGTGTTGCTTTGAAAACCTTGACCCTTCCTTTGAATGCCACATGTCAATCCTTGGTTGCTTTTTTTTTTCCATGTGAACCCCCCCCCCCCCATTGAAGCCATGTTCCTAATTTTATGTGAGTAAACATGCATGATTTTCCGGCTCCGTGTTCCCGCTCCGCAACAGCTTGCAACTGCTCCGTCGTGCGCATTCCAGTGTTCCGGTTGTCCGCGGGTTCAACATGAAAGTTGCTTGAACTAATTTCATGGTCATGCCCGTCTACCTGAAATATTTTTATGAGCAAGGGATGACAATTATGTATTTTTTAATGCACAGAATGGGCGATAACGAGCAGTTCTAGGGGTGCGGGCCCCGTTTCGGGTCCCGCAGCTCAAAAATTGAAGTACATGCTTGTTTTCTCGTTTTTTCGCTCTGATCATGAATTTGAAGTCCGTTAATCCATTCGATGCACCGATAAGGCTCACGGCACTCCCGCATAGCCAAATCGAGGGCTCTAGGTCAATTTTAGGGTTTAGACCGATTAAAAGGGTTTGATGAGAGGTGCGAGCTCGGGGTATCTACAGAGCCCCTCATCGAATCTCCTTGTAATGTAAAGGGGATTATACAATTCACTAAGAGATAAACAATCTCGTCTAGGGTGTAACGGCTGGGTCCAAAGTAGGACTTCCTGTGTATCTCTTTCAAGAATCAAGCCTCCGTAGTTCTAACTCAAACAAGCAATCAAACAAAGACAAACAATGGTCGGTCCCGTATTACTGGTTTACCTACGTATCTCTTTCGAGAATCAGACCAATCGTAGTTCAGGTTTATTAAAATTTAAAATGCAGGGGGTTGCATTGAGATGCGTTGTCTCTTTGCTGGGGAGGAAATCGACATGGGAATGACTGGGTTCTCTCGAGCGGCCTATGTATACCTTTAGGGGGAATCAAGTCAAAATGTAGTTCGAGGGAGGTACAACTCGTCATCAGGAGAGGACTACCATCAACAATACTCAAGGATTGACGCAAGGTACAATCGGAGCGGGGGGTACATCTCAGAATCCGGGAGATGACCTAATTCAACAATACTCAAGGATTGACGCAAGGTACAATCGAAGCGGGGGGGGGGTACATCTCAAAATCCGGGAGATGACCTAATTCAACAATACTCAAGGATTGACGCAAGGTACAATCAGAGCGGGGGGTACATCTCAGAATCCGGGAGATGACCTAATTCAACAATACTCAAGGATTGACGCAAGGTACAATCGGAGTGGGGGGGGGGTACATCTTAGAATCCGGGAGATGACCTAATTCAACAATACTCAAGGATTGACGCAAGGTACAATCGGAGCGGGGGGTACATCTCAGAATCCGGGAGATGACCTAATTCAACATCAAGATGAGTCGCATTTCTGACTCTGGGGATTGGTACTGACCAATATTTTGAGAGAACGGGCGACTGAGTTCACCGGGGTAAACTGCCTACGTATCCCTCCATGGGAATCAAGTCGAGTCGTAGTTCTGGGAGGACCCAACTCAACATCAAGAGAAGGTTTAAAATCAACATTACTCAAGGATTGACGCAAGGTACAATCCGAGTGGAGGTACATCTCAAAATCCAGGAGATGACCTAAGTTCAACATCAAGACGAGTCGCATCTGACTCTTCGGCGAAAGACACCTCGAAATCTAGGAGGTGACCTAATTCAACATCAAGTCGAGTCGCATCTGACTCTGGGGGAAGGAACAACAAAATTTTAATGGCGAGATCTAAATTTTCTCAAGCCGAAATTGATTTTGAGAGATTTAAGAGGCGTCTCGGCCTAGAATGATTTTGAGAGTTTTAAGAGGCATCTCGGCCTGAAGTGATTTTGAGAATGAGAACTTTAAGGGGAGTCTCAACCGATAAGGGCTTTAAGAGGCATCTCGGTCTAAAAGATTCTGATAATGAGAACTTTAAGAGGCGTCTCGGGCGAAAATGATTTGAGAGATTTAAGAGGCATCTCAACCTAATATGATTTTGATAATGAGAAATTCAAGACTACTATCATGAAGATGATTTCAAGGATACGCTGCATGCTGAGCTGTGTCCTTGTCCTTCGGCTTTTGCTTTGCTGTGTGATGAGATTTTGTGCTTTGTTAAGCACCGAACCATTACTTCGTGTGGCCTCTTGGCATTGTATTGAGTGCTGCAACTTCATTTTGGATTCCCGTTCACCTTAAAAGGGTTTTTGATTATTTCACATTCAAGCTTCTCCGCTTTTAGAATTGCTGAAACATCACTTTGCGTGGTCCGTCGGCACCGTTTTGTGTGCTGCAACCTCATTCTAGATCCCTGTTTACCCTAAAAGGGTTTCTGATTCTTTCACAATCAAGCTACTCTACTTTTGGAGTCGCTGCGACTCTTGGCAATTGATACCGGGTTGGAATCATTCAATTTTGACTGAAGTCTCACGTATATCAGGAGAAATGACACGATTAACATTATCTGTTATGACCTACAAGTTAGCTCTTTGATTTTTCCATTGTTGTGGGATTTTGATCGCTTGCAATGAGAAACATCTTTGTGAAACCAAGATGTGATTCGTTGTGTGGTTCCAACTTCGTACCTGCATAAGATTTTTTGCAAGTATGTGGTCGTGCCTGAAAATTCAGGCTGCCTACGTATCTCTTTCGAGAATCAGACCAACGTAATTCGACTTTATCAACTCAAACTGATTATTTTTCAAAATTCCATTAGGGAATCTCATTTCCCGAGCATCGCTATTGACGAGGAACTTTTTGTGAAGACCATGATGTGGTTCATTGTGATGTCAACTTCGTACCTGCATAAGATTTTTTGCAAGTATGTGGTCGTGCCTGAAAATTCAAGCTGCCTACGTATCTCTTTCGAGAATCAGACCAACGTAGTTTGAATTTGGCAACTCGAAGAGATTTTGCAGAAAAGGGCATTAGGAAATTTCATTCCCTACGCAGAAACATGAGCGTCGACTTTGTCGAGGATCCTTCTTGTGAGGACCATGATGTGGCAGAATGGATGATGTGTACCTGCAAGTGATTTTCACAAGCAAGCAAAAAATATATCTTGATATTGATGAGGGGCCTTCTTGTGAGGACCATGATGCGTCAGGGTGGATGACATGTACCTGCAAGAGACTTTCAAGAGCAAGAAGAATATATCTTCGACATTAATGTGCTCGAGAGTGTCATTCATGTGCAACAAAAGTTTTAGAACACATACATGGATTGAAATCTTTAAGATCGAGAGATTCGGAGAAAGATTGGGACAAGAATACATTCCCTCTTCATTTTGCAACCATTTTTCTTTTGAAGGGTGAAAGCCAAATTTCTCCTTTTGCATGATGATTTTTTTTGCATTTGATTTTTTTTATTTGACACATGTTCATTGCTCGCATCTCAAACTTTGTTTTTTATCAATTAATGACCGAAAGTTTATGAATGACTAGAGGGAGAATCATGAATGAAATGGATTGTACACTTTATTGTTACTTTTGCATTTTTGCGAAAATGAGGAATATGGAGATGTGTCTGGTGAAGCAGAGTTGAAAGCCTAGCGCGAGCACTCAAAAGGTCAATTCCAAACACCCATTTGATCAAGACTACTCAACGGTATATCTCCAGATGCTATGGTTGGGTCAGCCCCAGTCTTCGGCTGAAGAAACCCCAATTGTTCTTTCTGACATCATTCCCCCAACCTTCTTGCTGGTGAAGCCCCAGTGTCTCACAAGGATAAACTTCAGATGTTGGCTATGGAAGCCCCAGTCAATATAGGAAAATCCTCTGAATTTGGCATATGCAGCTCTTGTTGCACTTTGAAGAGTGAATTTCGTGTTGATCCAAATTCTCGTTTGGAGACAACTTCATGCTTTGGTGCATTTCAACCTCTGGGGACTTAACTGTCATTGAGAGTTAATCAAGCATTCGATGCTTTGTTTTTTATCATGATTCATGGATTTTGACATTCAATACTCCTTCTTTGGGGAAACCAACTGTCTTTGAGAGCTGTTCGGCCGAACACAAACGAGCTTTGAGCTTTGCGGGTCATACTGTCAATCCGAGATGGCACTGCATTTCGGTTGATCCACACATTAAGGGAGCTAACTGTCTATGAGAGTTGTCTTGTCATTCGATGCTTCTCTGTCGGAGGCAATTCACAATTTCTGACATGCGATACCCAATCGGTAGGGAGTCAACTGTCTTTGAGAGTTGTTCAGCAGGACACAATCCCGATGTTGCCGAAGAACGAGCTTTAGGCTTGGTGGGCCATACTGTCAATCCGAGATGGCACTGCATTTCTGCCGATCCATACATTAAGGGAGCTAACTGTGTATGAGAGTTTTCTTGTCATTCGATGCTTCTCTGTCGGAGGCAATTCACAATTTCTGACATGCAATACCCAATCAGTAGGGAGTCAACTGTCATTGAGAGTTGCTCGGCGGGACACAATCCTGATGTTGCCAAAGAACGAGCTTTGAGCTTTGCGGGCCATACTGTCAATCCGAGATGGCGCTGTGTTTTGATGATCCACACATAAGGGATCTAACTGTCTATGAGAGTTGTCCCATATCCTTGATGTTCTCAATCTTGAGAGTTACTGAAACTGATGATGATTCTCAAAAGTTAATCTTTGCATTTCTGAGTCCCTTCAAAAGATCAACTGTCAATGAGAGTTGTCTTGTACCCTGGCGTTTTGCCATCTAAATTTCCGTGTTACCCAGAGCAAACCATTCTCAACAAATCGTATTGTCATGAAGCCACATCATTGCTTTTGAAACTGAACCAAGACTCTGATATGCAGCCCAGTTCGTGTTCATTCATTAAAGATCAATTGCCAACATTGAGAGCTTGAAATCTAAGGAATAGCATTCCTTTGTCTCTTTTGCTGTGACAACTTGCAGGAGTTGGAAGGGGAAGGCACGAGGCCAGTGTTTTGTGAAAGCAAAGGGAAATCCCAGTGGTATCTCCGACATCGTGTTTACACAGAAATGAGATGACGGAAGGACGAGAGTAGGGGGAAGCCCCTATACTCGGGAAAATATGCTCACACATTGAAATCAAAGACTCAAGACTTGAACAAGCGTTAATGGTCAAGTGCCTCAAAATCAAATGGACCCTTAAAATTGGATTAGCATTTTAATTCTGATTAAATAAGCTTCACAAATCATTTGAACACAAATTAGACCATGAAAAATTGACATGAGAACATCATTGGGCAAGTGATATGATTCGCGCCGCAGGTTGACCTCATTTGGTGAGAGGCCTTCGTCGTTGTTGTCTCCTTTTCTTGATATTGATCGCACCATTGGAGGCTGCACGATTTTTTGGTCTATGGGCTCCCTCAGTGTAAGGAGTTGATAGAGCACGTTGGTCTCCAACAAAAGTCACCAGTTGTTGTCGTCGATGGTACTTTTCCCATAGTTGAAAGATCGAGATCTTCTTTAGTGCAGATTGGCCTTGCATGCGCGGTGCTCCTTGAAATTGATGATGTCACATGAGATTGTCGGACCCTCGGTCCATGTCTTGTCTTTATGCAACACGTGATGAAGTCTTCAGAATGAAATGCCAATTGCCGTCGTTGAAGGCACACACATGAATTTGTAGTGTCGCGATACCCTTTCTAAAACCATTGAATTAAACAATAAAGAAAATTGAATATGTACCAAAATAAATGAATAATGCTTCTTCTTTTTTTTTTTTTGACCTCCCCTTTTTTGCTCTTTTTTTTTTTTTTTTTTTTTGCACTCAAGAAGAAACATCATAGCGTGCGGAATACAACAATTTTTACAAAAACATAAACATACAATATGCGAGAATTTACAATGCATCATACATTAAAGGAAAATCGCCGACACTTGCGCTTGCATCAGTGTGATAGTCTTCAGCCTTTGCCATTTGATTGGCCTCTCTGATTATGCCCTTGGTTGCACCCTGAAATCTTCGTTCGTCGGGTGACTTTGTCGATCGCCTTCGTGAACTTCGTTGATTGCCTTCGGCCCTAGTTCCCATCTCAATTAATCACAGTTTAAAATTTGTTCAGATTTCATTGATTGCTTTTAATTAAGTGAGATTAATTGTTTGAGGGTCCAGATTAAGAAAGCACTTGGTTATAAGGCAAGTTCATTGACTAAAAACATATATTACATGACAAGCAATAAAATAAAAGCATGAAGACAACAACACACTCTTAGACTTAAAAGACAAAGAAGATGTGTGATCACATTACTAAGCGATACGCAAAATGGATAGGATTAGGAGTACGGGCGGGAGCCCAGTCACAAGAAAAAAGAGATCTAGATACCGGAGGCACGACCTTACGGGTCAACACACTTCTAACACTTAACAAAAGTAACCGCTCCTCGGTCATAACAAAATTCGGCCACCAAAAAAAAGGGAAGACCTTCCTTGGGATTCGGTGAGCCCCTAGGATACCTTCCAGGAGTCAAAAATTTAGTAGAGGTCGGCCACAACGTTCAGCTGGAAAGGCTTCTGGATCGTCCCGTCCTCGATCATATCTTGCAAAGTATGCCTCAAATTCAAGCAATCATCCGTCGCATGACCAGGCGATACGTGGTATGCACAATATTTATTGGTGTCCCAATTCTTAGGGGGAGGATTTGGCGGACGGTATCCCTCTATTGGTTTCAATGCTTCTTGGGTGACTAGCCTTTGGAATATCATGGACAGGGGAATATCAAATTTATCAAACTACCTTTCTCTTCGGGTCTTATTCCTTTGTTGATAGAATTAATTGAACCATCTCGATTGTGCCATGGGGGAGCTTTGTTGTAGTATCTCTGATTAGGGCCAACTGTGTGGACCCAGGAAGGTGCAGGATTGGTAGAAACACGATTCACATTCGGTGTGGGAGCTTCAGCAGATGTTTGGTAATTGTAGGATCCAGGAGAAGGATATGGCTTGAGCATTCTAGTTCGAATATCCTCATCAATGCGAGAACCCACACCTAGGAGGGAACCAAAGTCAGGGGAAGGAAGGTACTTTATCTTTTCAGCATAAACCGGTTGGAGGTGCTTGAGGAAAATGCGAGTCTGCTCGGCGATGTCGGGCCTTTCCAAAGCCTGAACGATCCTTTTTGTGAACCGCTTGGTGACCAGATTTCTGTGGGTTTCACTGGAGTTTCATGTATCTTTAGCGGAGCAGTAGGGCTCAAATTGTTTGATGTCGCCATTTGGCTAGCTTCAGTACAGATATCGTCACAAGTCATGAACCCCATATCTCGGGTGGAGTGAATGTTTGGGTTAGAATTGCCATTCTGGCACTGGGATGCTTGGAGATCTTTGAGCTCCAATTCCTTCAAGAGAGTATTCACAAGGTCCAAAATTTCTTCCTAATGCCCCTGGAATAGGCTAATCATGAGATTCGTGTGATCATTCAGGCGCCTTTCCAACCACTGTTCCATTGCATACCCTAGCTCGAAGTTCTAGCAAACCCTTAGTCGAGTTTGATGATGTCTGTCCTTTGTTGGCCATGATTGATGATGAAGACCGGAGTAGAGCTTTGATCAAATTGGTTCTTGGAACGGACCTTGAATGTCGCGCTAGAGAACAAAAAGAATTATCCCTCTACAAGATGGATGAAAAGAAAACCTATTTTAGATTTTCTGGGAATGAAGCTTTATGTACAAAAGAAGCTAATTTTTTTTGCTTTTTTGTTTTTTTTTTTCAAAATTTGAAGCGCAAGCAACGCACAAACCTATGAATGCCGGACAAGCACCTTGCTTTGTTTTGACATGTTTCGCATTAAATCCTAGAATAGTGGATACCGTCTCCAAAGTATAGGACCAACATTTTTCACCTGTACTATTGGCCGTCCGAGCCCCTAGCGAAGGGCCTATACTCTTTCGGGATCCACCATTCAGTTACAGTCTAAGGGAGGGTCTTGACAATTTAAAGTCAATCCGAGCATTTCAATGAATTTCCACAATGCAGGTTGTTTATGACCCTTTTGGAAATGCATAGGATTGAGGTGAAATTGGTAGACAAAAACCGGCATAAAGTCTAGACGTGCATTTTTTTGAAAATATAGACATCGTGGCTTGGTAACGGGGAAGATTGGCTTACACCCATCGCAACGACTAATAGGCGTGCTTTGGGGTGAGAATGTACACCGCGGGCCCTATAGGGAAGTCTATGAGCTCCCTTATACCCTCGGGTTTCCTTCTCGGGTTTGTACGGTTCTACGAGACGTTATTTTAAAAAACGTGCATGTGTGTGAGGTATCTATAAGTTCAAAAATGATTTTGAAAGTAAGTAAAGAAAATCTTTTCCCCTTTTTTATTCTTTCCATTTTTTTCTTTTTTTTTTTTTAGGGAATCACCCACCACGCATATATATACAAATAAGAGGGTGAGGGAAAAAAGAATGTCCCTACAAAACCAAGGTTACGGCAGAAATATATTTACAACCCAAGCAAGGCAAGTAAATCATGGCACACACAAAGATTAGAGTCTAGCCCACTTAAAAAACCTCCCCAGCAGAGTCGCCACTGTGAGAGCCCGCGCTCGAAAGCCAAACACCGAAATGATCGCTCGTGAAAGCGATTCGGGTCCGTTTCATGCTAATGCGCTTTTGGAAATGCGCTCGGTTCTCACACAATGGTTTCCTCTCGATGGAATCAAAACAGTCATGAGTCACCACCTCATCTTATTTTAGGAAAAACGAAGATAAAACCTTTTTTTAGAGAAAGTGGGTTCGGGGGCTAATTTACGAGAAAGAAAAGGGGTTAGGCACTCTCCTCGCCTGTGATAGTCTCTAGTATGCATGCCACTTAGATTCATTTTATGCCTTTTATATCTTGCTTTAAGCCCTAACTAAAATGGTGATTTATATACATGGGAGTCTTCCTATTCTAGGACTGTTTGCTTTAATTCACAAATGAGAGTCGGCTTGGGTGGACTCTCATTTGGTTTTGAAAATGGTTTAGCGTTCATGTCCGGTAAAGGAAACACATAAAGGGGTGGGGGATTATAATCTACAATGGTGAACAAAAAGGGAAACAAATCCCCTAACAAATAAATATCCAAAAGTCCGTCCCCAAGCATTTTTAGGGACTTCTGTCCATCTTTCTTTCTTGTACATGTTCTTAAACTCACTCAATCCAGAAAGTAAAGGTCAAGAAAAGTTTCTAACACATCAAGAATCAACCATGAATTTTCCTCTGATTTTAGGAGCATGTTATGGTGTTCAAATAAGGCATGCAAGATCATACTTTCAACAGCCAGATCTGACAGATATTCATACACTCATAAAAGATCTACTTTTTGCATTATGAAAACGGGGGAATCATGGGAATAACTAAACATGAAAGTTATTCCTAACATATCAAAGTTTAGATCTGGAAAGTTTCAAAGCCATAAAGAAAGTTTAAGTCACATAAAACATATCTGAAATTTTCATGTCAGAGATGAACATTCACAGATCTGTAGATCAAGAGTCTAAACAATAAATGGAAATCACAGTCCCAAGTCATGGGAAAAATATGTTCTTTACATGATCATTTTCTTCTGTTTGTCTACAACAAAATCTGTTTTGTGGTCTCAGACCAAAAACCACGTTTTCTATGCATAAACAAAGCAACAAGACAGAAAGGTGCAGATGGACAGTCTGCTGGAAATCTACAAAAGGGGTGAGAACACTCATGAAAACTCACTCAAATGATATGATATGAATATGAAACTTTGGGTAAACATAGATCTATATGTCAACAACACAAAACCACAGCCATTTGAGTATTTAATCATGGTATATCATCATTTTAAAGAAGAACAACAAGAACATCAACATTGTATCTTTGAACAACAAATGGAGGTCTAGCCAAACAAAGTGGGATTTAATTAAGGACTCCTTAGGTCTAGCCTAAAAAAGTGGCTAGAACTATTAACAATGTTAGAGTAAATGACTTTGAATAAGTCAAATTTGAGAAGAAAAAGGAAAGTAATTAAATCCTTTTGGGATTTAATTAAGGACTCCTTATGTCTTCTGGTTTAGGTCTCTAACCTATAAATACTAGCCATAACTAGTATTTTTCTGTGCGTGATTCAATTGACATGGAGAGAGAGATCAGTAATTCTAGTTCTAGGGATTTGCATAGCTAGGAACTTTGTGATCAAAGTTCATGCAAACATATAAGTGTGATTATCTTCTTGTAATTGTTTCTCCGCCATAATAATATCTGTTTCCCTTTGCCCGTGGAGGTAGCCAATAGAGATTGGTGAATCACGTATATTCTGTGTTGATTTGCGTTTATTATTATTTGCTATCTCTTGGTTCTTATTTACTAACAAGTGGCATCAGAGCTTGGTTGAAAAGGAGAATTAGCATCGACGGAAGAGATCCAAGATCGAAGAAAAATAAGGAAGCAGTTTCAGGTCCGTTTTTATCCAGTGCAGCGGTGAAGAAAAAGGCGTAGCGCATTCGTTCACCGTTGGATCGTGCTGATTATCGGTGAGTAGCTTCGGGACTCATAGCTCTACGATCTGAATGGTGGAGATTGGATTTTGAAATCCGTAGCATCCGAAATTGTATCTGGACAGAAGCTGCTGGTGTTTTGTCTTCGATTGTATGCGTTTGGAGTTTCTTGTTGCGATTTCTCTTATTGGCACCAAAGCCGGGTTAGGTGAGAAATATCAGGGCCTTCCGCTATGGTAGAAAGAGATGGATTCCGGGATGGACAAGAAAATCAATAAGTCTGACGCAAAGAACAGGTTTATTATCTGATGGAAGATTATGCATTGGGCGTGCTGGTCGCGGGCAGAAAAAGTGCAGATCGCGTGCAGAAAATGTGTTGTTCGCGTGCAGTCTTGGTGCGGGTCGCGTGGGTCTTGGTGCGGGTCGCGTCCAGTCTTGGTGCCGTTCGCGTGCAGTCTTGGTGCAGGTCGCGTGCAGTTTTGGTGCAGTTCGCATGCAGTTTTTTCCGTACAGTCCGCGTGCAGTTTCCGTGCAGAAATCTGTGCTAGAAATAGCAAATCTGGTAGATCAGCATCTGAAAGTTTGTGTGGTGTTCGGTGGTGATCCAAGAACGCATCTAGAATGTTTCAGTGTCTAGTATCTACATCTGAAGACGGAGATTTGAAGCTAGGGTTCTGTGATCAGAAGTTAGCTGTCTGGTATAATCTGAAGATCTAACATCTTTTGTAGTCTATTCTAGTGATCTAGAAGTAGATACAAAATCTGTGTTGCTTAAGGCAATAATCTGGTTAGATTTTAGAGTTATACATCTGACTCCGCGTCTGAAGAGTTCTGAGTCGGCTGCAGCAATTGCGAGCAATGACAATCTGAATGAGGATGGAAATTACGCCCTGGTGACCGAAGAAGAAGCGTGCAAGGAAGTTGCATGGGTTCTAGATTCAGGAGTTTTTTATCGGAAGTGTTCGCGCAAGGAGTAGTTTACAACGTACAAGCAGAAGGATGGAGACCGTATTTATATGGCTAATGGATCTATCTGCGAGGTAGTTGGCATGGGCTCCGTAAGGGTGAGAAATTCTGGTGATAAAATTCTCACATTGAACAAGGTGAGACACGATCCACAAGTAGCAAAGAATCTGGTATCACTTAGTCGGTTGGACAAGAAGGGATACAGTTTCAAAGGTGAAGGTGGAGTTCTGGATGTCTACAAAGGTTCAGATGTGATTCTGAAGGGCGAAAGAAAAGATTCCTTGTGCATCCTCCAAGGTTCTGAGATTGGTGAGGGTGTTGATGAGCAGGTGGAGCATCGTTTTACTCTAGGCCGGAGTGAACTGGGCAAGCCATTGCTAGAAGATCAACACATACCAATGTTGTCAGTCATTGTTGGCAAGATCCAATGTCGACTGGATGGGCCACGTCTAAATGACTGTTAATTGCCCGTTGGGGTGATTCTGGGTGTCCGTAGGATACATTGCATGAAGAAAATCTGATTGTCCAGAGGACAAGGTTGTTTGCCTGGTGAGGCAAATTCTGAGTGTCTTGAGGATACATGGCGCGTGCGAAAAATCTGGTTGTCCAGAGGAAAAATCGAGTGTCTTTGACGAAAGACAAACTAAGGCAAAGGTTGAAAAATCTGGTACGAGGGATGTGGTTCAAGGTGGAGTCTATGTCGGAAGCTCGTGAATCTGAATTATTAGGGTAGATTCAAAGTCAAAGTGGAGATTGTTAGAGTAAATGACTTTGAATAAGTCAAATTTGAGAAGAAAAAGGAAAGTAATTAAATCCTTTTGGGATTTAATTAAGGACTCCTTATGTCTTCTGGTTTAGGTCTCTAACCTATAAATACTAGCCATAAACTAGTATTTTTCTGTGCGTGATTCAATTGACATGGAGAGAGAGATCAGTAATTCTAGTTCTAGGGATTTTCATAGCTAGGAACTTTGTGAACAAAGTTCATGCAAACATATATTAGTGTGATTATCTTCTTTAATTGTTTCTCCTCCATAATAATATCTGTTTCCCTTTGCCCGTGGAGGTAGCCAATAGAGATTGGTGAACCACGTATATTCTGTGTTGATTTGCGTTCATTTTTATTTGCTATCTCTTGGGTCTGATTTACTAACAAGTGGCATTAGAGCTTGGTTGAAAAGGAGAATTAGCATCGACGGAAGAGATCCAAGATCGAAGAAAAACAAGGTAGCAGTTCTGGTCCGTTTTTATCCAGTGCAGCGGTGAAGAAAAAGGCGTAGCGCATTTGTTCACCGTTGGATCGTGCTAATTTTTGGTGAGTAGCTTCGGGACTCATAGATCTTCGATCTGAATGGAGGAGATTGGATTTTGATATCTTTAGCATCCGAAATTGTATCCGGACAAAAGCTGCTGGTGTTTTGTCTTCGATTGTATGCGTTTGGAGTTTCTTGTTGCGATTTCTCTTATTGGCACCAGAGCCGGGTTAGGTGAGAAAGATCTGGGCCTTTCGCTACGGTAGAAAGAGATGGATTCCAGGATGGACAAGAAAATCAATAAGTCTGACGCAAAGAACAGGTTTATTATCTGATGGAAGATTATGCATTGGGCGTGCTGGTCGCGGGCAGAAAAAGTGCAGATCGCGTGCAGAAAACGTGCTGTTCGCGTGTTGTCTTGGTGCGGGTCGCGTGGGTCTTGGTGCGGGTCGCGTGCAGTCTTGGTGCCGTTCGTGTGCAGTCTTGGTGCGGTTCGTGTGCAGTTTTAGTGCAGTTCGCATGCAGTTTTTTCCGTGCAGTCCGCGTGCAGTTTCCGTGCAGAAATATGTGCTAGAAATAGCAAATCTGGTAGATCAGCATCTGAAAGTTTGTCTGGTGTTCGGTGGTGATCCAAGAACGCATCTAGAATGTTTCGGTGTCTAGTATCTACATCTGAAGACGGAGATTTGAAGCTAGGGTTCTGTGATCAGAAGTTAGCTGTCTGGTATAATCTGAAGATCTAACATCTTTTGTAGTCTATTCTAGTGATCTAGAAGTAGATACAAAATCTGTGTTGCTTGAGGCAATAATCTGGTTAGATTTTAGAGTTATACATCTGACTCCGCGTCTGAAGAGTTCTGAGTCGGCTGCAGCAATGGCGAGCAGTGACAATCTGAATGAGGATGGAAATTACGCCCTGGTGACCGAAGAAGAAGCGTGCAAGGAAGTTGCATGGGTTCTAGATTCGGGAGTTTTTTATCGGATGTGTTCGCGCAAGGAGTAGTTTACAACGTACAAGCAGAAGGATGGAGACCGTATTTATATGGCAAATGGATCTATCTGCGAGGTAGTTGGCATGGGCTCTGTAAGGGTGAGAAATTCTGGTGATAAAATTCTCACATTGAACAAGGTGAGACACGTTCCACAAGTAGCAAAGAATCCGGTATCACTTAGTCGGTTGGACAAGAAGGGATACAGTTTCAAAGGTGAAGGTGGAGTTCTGGATGTCTACAAAGGTTCAGATGTGATTCTGAAGGGCGGAAGAAAAGATTCCTTGTGCATCCTCCAAGGTTCTGAGATTGGTGAGGGTGTTGACGAGCAGGTGGAGCATCGTTTTAGTCTAGGCCGGAGTGAACTGGGCAAGCCATTGCTAGAAGATCAACACACACCAATGTTGTCAGTCATTGTTGGCAAGATCCAATGTCAACTGGATGGGCCACATCTAAATGACTGTTAATTGCCCGTTGGGGTGATTCTGGGTGTCCGTAGGATACATTGCATGAAGAAAATCTGATTGTCCAGAGGACAAGGTTGTTTGCCTGGTGAGGCAAATTCTGAGTGTCTTGAAGATACATGGCGCGCGTGAAAAATCTGGTTGTCCAGAGGACAAATCGAGTGTCTTTGACGAAAGACAAACTAAGGCAAAGGTTGAAAAATCTGGTACGATGGATGTGGTTCAAGGTGGAGTCTATGTCGGAAGCTCGTGCATCTGAATTATTAGGGGAGATTCAAAGTCAAAGTGGAGATTGTTAGAGTAAATGACTTTGAATAAGTCAAATTTGAGAAGAAAAAGGAAAGTAATTAAATCCTTTTGGGATTTAATTAAGGACTCCTTATGTCTTCTGGTTTAGGTCTCTAACCTATAAATACTAGCCATAAACTAGTATTTTTCTGTGCGTGATTCAATTGACATGGAGAGAGAGATCAGTAATTCTAGTTCTAGGGATTTGCATAGCTAGGAACTTTGTGATCAAAGTTCATGCAAACATATTAGTGTGATTATCTTCTTGTAATTGTTTCTCCGCCAAAATAATATCTGTTTCCCTTTGCCCGTGGAGGTAGCCAATAGAGATTGGTGAACCACGTATATTCTGTGTTGATTTGCGTTCATTATTATTTGCTATCTCTTGGGTCTGATTTACTAACAAGTGGCATTAGAGCTTGGTTGAAAAGGAGAATTAGCATCGACAGAAGAGATCCAAGATCGAAGAAAAATAAGGAAGCAGTTTCTGGTCCGTTTTTATCCAGTGCAGCGGTGAAGAAAAAGGCGTAGCACATTCGTTCACCGTTGGATCGTGCTGATTATCGGTGAGTAGCTTCGGGACTCATAGCTCTACGATCTGAATGGTGGAGATTGGATTTTGATATACGTAGCATCCGAAATTGTATCCGGACAGAAGCTGCTGGTGTTTTGTCTTCGATTGTATGCGTTTGGAGTTTCTTGTTGCGATTTCTCTTATTGGCACCAGAGCCGGGTTAGGTGAGAAAGATCCGGGCCTTTCGCTACGGTAGAAAGAGATGGATTCCAGGATGGACAAGAAAATCAATAAGTCTGACGCAAAGAACAGGTTTATTATCTGATGGAAGATTATGCATTGGGCGTGCTGGTCGCGGGCAGAAAAAGTGCAGATCGCGTGCAGAAAACGTGCTGTTCGCGTGCTGTCTTGGTGCGGGTCGCGTGGGTATTGTTGCGGGTCGCGTGCAGTCTTGGTGCCGTTCGTGTGCAGTCTTGGTGCGGGTCGCGTGCAGTTTTGGTGCAGTTCGCATGCAGTTTTTTCCGTGCAGTCCGCGTGCAGTTTCCTTGCAGAAATCTGTGCTAGAAATAGCAAATCTGGTAGATCAGCATCTGAAAGTTTGTCTGGTGTTCGGTGGTGATCCAAGAACGCATCTAGAATGTTTCGGTGTCTAGTATCTACATCTAAAGACGGAGATTTGAAGCTAGGGTTCTGTGATCAGAAGTTAGCTGTCTGGTATAATCTGAAGATCTAACATCTTTTGTAGTCTATTCTAGTGATCTAGAAGTAGATACAAAATCTGTGTTGCTTGAGGCAATAATCTGGTTAGATTTTAGAGTTATACATCTGACTCCGCGTCTGAAGAGTTCCGAGTCGGCTGCAGCAATGGCGAGCAATGACAATCTGAATGAGGATGGAAATTACGCCCTGGTGACCGAAGAAGAAGCGTGCAAGGAAGTTGCATGGGTTCTAGATTCGGGAGTTTTTTTATCGGAAGTGTTCGCGCAAGGAGTAGTTTACAACGTACAAGCAGAAGGATGGAGACCGTATTTATATGGCTAATGGATCTATCTGCGAGGTAGTTGGCATGGGCTCCGTAAGGGTGAGAAATTCTGGTGATAAAATTCTCACATTGAACAAGGTGAGACACGTTCCACAAGTAGCAAAGAATCTGGTATCACTTAGTCGGTTGGACAAGAAGGGATACAGTTTCAAAGGTGAAGGTGGAGTTCTGTAAGGTTCAGATGTGATTCTGAAGGGCGGAAGAAAAGATTCCTTGTGCATTTTCCAAGGTTCTGAGATTGGTGAGGGTGTTGACGAGTAGGTGGAGCATCGTTTTAGTCTAGGCCAGAGTGAACTGGGCAAGCCATTGCTAGAAGATCAACACATACCAATGTTGTCAGTCATTGTTGGCAAGATCCAATGTCGACTGGATGGGCCACGTCTAAATGACTGTTAATTGCCCGTTGGGGTGATTCTGGGTGTCCGTAGGATACATTGCATGAAGAAAATCTGATTGTCCAGAGGACAAGGTTGTTTGCCTGGTGAGGCAAATTCTGAGTGTCTTGAAGATACATGGCGCGCGCGAAAAATCTGGTTGTCCAGAGGACAAATCGAGTGTCTTTGACGAAAGACAAACTAAGGCAAAGGTTGAAAAATCTGGTACGAGGGATGTGGCTCAAGGTGGAGTCTATGTCGGAAGCTCGTGCATCTGAATTATTAAGGGAGATTCAAAGTCAAAGTGGAGATTGTTAGAGTAAATGACTTTGAATAAGTCAAATTTGAGAAGAAAAAGGAAAGTAATTAAATCCTTTTGGGATTTAATTAAGGACTCCTTATGCCTTCTGGTTTAGGTCTCTAACCTATAAATACTAGCCATAAACTAGTATTTTTCTGTGCGTGATTCAATTGACATGGAGAGAGAGATCAGTAATTCTAGTTCTAGGGATTTGTATAGCTAGGAACTTTGTGAACAAAGTTCATGCAAACATATATTAGTGTGATTATCTTCTTGTAATTGTTTCTCCGCCATAATAATAATGTTTCCCTTTGCCCGTGGAGGTAGCCAATAGAGATTGGTGAACCACGTATATTCTGTGTTGATTTGCGTTCATTATTATTTGCTATCTCTTGGGTCTGATTTACTAATAAGTGGCATTAGAGCTTGGTTGAAAAGGAGAATTAGCATCGACGGAAGAGATCCAAGATCGAAGAAAAACAAGGTAGCAGTTTCTGGTCCGTTTTTATCCAGTGCAGCGGTGAAGAAAAAGGCGTAGCGCATTTGTTCACCGTTGGATTGTGCTGATTTTCGGTGAGTAGCTTCGGGACTCATAGATCTTCGATCTGAATGGTGGAGATTGGATTTTGATATTTTAGCATCCGAAATTGTATCCGGACAAAAGCTGCTGGTGTTTTGTCTTCAATTGTATGCATTTGGAGTTTCTTGTTGCGATTTCTCTTATTGGCACCAGAGCCGGGTTAGGTGAGAAAGATCAGGGCATTCCGCTGCAGTAGAAAGAGATGGATTCCGGGATGGACAAGAAAATCAATAAGTCTGACGCAAAGAACAGGAGTATTATCTGATGGAAGATTATGCATTGGGCATGCTGATCGAGGGCAGAAAAAGTGCAGATCGCGTGCAGAAAACGTGCAGTTCGCATGCAGTCTTGGTGCGGGTCGTGTGAGTCTTGGTGTGGGTCACGTGCAGTCTTGGTTCCGTTCGCGTGCTGTCTTGGTGTGGGTCGCGTGCACTTTTGGTGCAGTTCGCGTGCAATTTTTTCCGTGCAGTCCGCGTGTAGTATCCGTGTAGAAATCTGTGCTAGAAATAGCAAATCTGGTAGATCAGCATCTGAAAGTTTTTCTGGTGTTCGGTGGTGATCCAAGAACGCATCTAGAACGTTTCGGTGTCTAGTATCTACATCTGAAGTCGGAAATTTGAAGCTAGGGTTCTGTGATCAGAAGTTAGTTGTCTGGTATAATCTGAAGATCTAACATCTGTTGTAGTCTATTCTAGTGATCTAGAAGTAGATACAAAATCTGTGTTGCCCGAGGCAATAATCTGGTTAGATTTTAGAGTTATACATCTAACTCCGCGTCTGAAGAGTTCTGAGTCGGCTGCAGCGATGGCGAGCAGTGATAATCTGAATGAGGATGGAAATTACGCCCTGGTGACCGAAGAAGAAGCGTGCAAGGAAGTTGCATGGGTTCTAGATTTGGGAGTTTTTTATCGCATGTGTTCGCGCAAGGAGCAGTTTACAACGTATAAGCAGAAGGACGGAGACCGTATTTATATGGCTAATGGATCTATCTGTGAGGTAGTTGGCATGGGCTCCGTAAGGGTGAGAACTTCTGGTGATAAAATTCTCACATTGAACAAGGTGAGACACGTTCCACAAGTAGCAAAGCCACTTCATCAAGAACTTGAACTCGGTCTGACATGATTTTCGTCAGATTTCTCCTTGTACGATCTGGACTTGAACTCCCTCATCTATATAATAACTACCTGCGTAAGCAGACGAGGCAGACAACAGTTTTTCTTCTTTTTGCTCTAGATTTCATTCTTTCTGTGCTTTTCTGATGGATAGACACCCTAGGATTTCTGAGGAGAAACAAAGCCACTTCATCAAGAACTTGAAGATCTGGGTTGGGAAGCTCTCGAGGACAACTCGTGCCAACTTTGATAGGAGATTCGGAATTAAGTGCCTTTGGTCTTTGTATAGGGTTAAATCTGATGAAAACCTGATCCGTGCTGCTGTCAAGTTTTGGGACAATGAGAATCATGTCTTCAACTTTTCTTACAATGAAATTACCCCCACGTATGAAGATTTCGCGGCTCTTTGTGGTGCGACAGTGACTGATAGGGTAGCTATGCCACAGTCCCAAGTGTTGGTAGTGGTGCCCTAGGCACGTTTAATAAACGTCGTAATTGTTATCATTTATTTCATATTAATAAAGAAATGTTTTGATTATTATTGGTGTTCATGTTTACTTATAATAATCTCCATCCCTAGTACTTGTTAAGCACTAGTATAAAGGCTAAATGATCATGGGATGATCATGTTAGATTTATGGGTACTTGTTTGGAACAAGGTACTGGACATGACCCGCTCTATGAGATTTATGTCATGGTCTATGTCATACATATATCTCATATTAGTTACGTCATTTGAATCCTTAGACATGAAGTTATTATAGTCTTCCACTTGATGAACATTATGTTTGACATATTCAAACGTTGCCTTTAACCGGGTAGTTATAAAGGGTATGATTGGCATAATCGGATTCACGTAGGGAAGAATAATAAGCTAAATGGATTTGTCCCTCTTCGGAGAGATGTCAAGCTTGGGCCTCTCGTAGGAATGATGTTGATGAAATGTTCGGCCGGACTCAAATGAATTGATTGGATCAATGTCATTTGGATTATCAACATATTCGGAATCAAGAAAGTATTGAACAAAACAAGTTGACTGTTTGACCATGACTTGTGTTCAATGACATCGTGGACAAAAGGATTATGACATGTTCTAAAGGAATGCGAACTTGTATCTAGTTATACTATTTGGGTAGGTATGTGTTAGTACCCGACCTGAAAATGAGTTTATTAGGACTTTCCCAAAAATACAAGGACTTTATAGGAATTAGAAACCTTGCAAAGACTTGTCCTGGATTCCCAAAATATCTCATTTATGGCAAAATCTATCAAATTAGGTAATAAATGGTTTCCTTAAAACCATGCAGAAACCCTAGCTTAAGAATCAAGTCAGCCGGCAGCCTTGGCCACGCGGCCAACATTGCTCCGCGTTGATCTTGGCCACGCGGCCACTCTTGTAACCGGCTTCAACAATGGCCAGGCGGCCAACCTTGCGCCGGATGATCTGGACCATCAGATCTTGCCCTCAGTTTACTATATAAACCAACTCCATGCTATTGGTTTAGGGCCCGATTTTGAGAGCTCTAAGTCCGAATTTTAGAGTTCTTAAACACAATTTTCTCCCTAATAAAACATTCAAACACTCAAGAAGATCAAGGTTTATTTCTTGCCAACATAGGTAAGTTTTCTAACTTATTTCTTCACGTTCTTGCATTATTTCTAATGTAGATCTTTAATATTCATGTTCTTGCATGTTTATTCATAGTTTCTTCATGAGCTTTGCATGTTCATATATGTTCTTCGCATGTTCTTCGTGTTCATAGATTAAAACCTTATTTATGCTATATTTAGGGTTGCGATCTTCATAATTACATGTTATTTCATAGCCGATGATGATCGAGGGTTCATCAACCCGAGGATGATCTAGGAACTACTTCTAAACCCTAATCTTTAGGTAATTCCCCCCTCATTATGCATGATCCCGATTCTTCTGCCTATTCTTATTCTCTGCGAACTACGCTGACCTGAGCTTCTCACATTGAGAGGAACGTAGGCAATCTTCGGATCCGGTCTAAATCACTAACACACTACTAACACATTCATCATGATAGAAAGACCGATCAATTCGGGCAATAGGAGTGATAACGTTCAATAATCTTCTCTTGTTGTAATTTGACCCCGAACCCATTAAAAATGCTTTTTTCAATGTTTTGGCTTTAATTAAAACGGCGTGGCGACTCTCATAATTTTAATGTCGTTAAGAATATTCCCTTTGTAAATAAAAATAATCACAAGATACTTCCCATGCGTCGCTTCATCGGAAAGGGGTATTCACAGTGGCGACTCTGCTGGGGACTGCTTTGAAACTTTTTCAAACTTAGTGGGTCTAACTTTCGTTCACATCATGATGTTTGCCATGTTCTCACATGCACCTTACACTTTGCCATGTTCTCACATGCACCTTACACTTTTCCATGTTCACACATGCACACACCTGCCATGTTTACACATGCACCCTACACACACTTGCCATGTTTACACATGCACACACCTGCCATGTTTACACATGCACCCTACATACACTTGCCATGTTTACACATGCACACACTTGCCATGTTTACACATGCACACACCTGCCATGTTTACACATGCACCCTACACACACTTGCCATGTCTACACATGCACACACCTTGCCATGTTTACACATGCTCACACTTGCCAGGTTTAACACATGCACACACCTGCCATGTTTACACATGCACACACCTGCCATGTTTACACATGCACCCGCGCACTCCGCCATGATAATACTTGTACCTTGTACCTTGTACCATGTACCCTTGTTATCATCGCTTTAGTTTTAGGGTCAAACAAAACTCTGCTATGCTCCCTTGTACATTATTCTCTCTCTCTCTCTCTCTCTCTCTCTCTCTCTCTCTCATGCATTGCATTGCATCATCCTAACATCAAAAACTTCTCTATTTTCTCCTTAAAAAGAATTAGTTTCTTGCCACACACTACCACTAGTCCGTGTCAGCACTGCACAGGTCCCCATTACCCGAAGTATTCGATGTGCAGGAATTTGTGCGCTACTGTCGCCCTCTTTTCGAGTCACTCGTCTACTCCACTCACCGTGTACGTTTCGCGAGCGATGGGAACCTTTTACCTAACCCGTGTCAACCCACACTAGTATAGGTAACACACCTAGGTTTTGACCGGTTGGTTTGGCTAGCTTTTTCTTAATAGTCAATTAACGTGCTGTCCATGTCGAGTCATCCCCAAGTCAATGATGAATCGAGATCTTTGAGAGAAAGTGCACAAAAAAGTGATTTCCCTATAAGGGACGTGCCATGGTGAGATGAGTGTTTATTGTCAAGATCTCCGCTCATCATTAACTTGCATAGGATGTAACATAGACGTCACGTTAAATGCCTTTAAGGAAGGGTTAGTCGTAGGATCCGATGGTTGGTGGAAGCCGCTTGCCCTATAGGACCCTCGCCCAAATTTTCCGTTTGGGGGTGTGCAATGCAGGTGAAAAACGAGGGGTCTATAGACGTAATGATGGCTTCCACTGATCGTAGTCTCCTAACTAGTTGCGAAAAAGGGGTACCCCTTCCAACCAATTAGGATGTAAATAGTGTATGTTTTTGTAAATTAAAATATACTTTGCATGAGCCTGCCCCCTCTCCTAAATCTCCATTGCCCTTCAACCTTTCAGCAAAGCAAGTTTGGATCCGTTCGGGTGGTTGACTACAACGTGAAGCTTCTACTCCGTCCACGTTCTCAGTCTCGTCATCAGCAATGTCAACTCCTGCTTCAGCCTCAGCCTCTGCTCCTCCTGCCAGTGCCGCCGAGCTCAACACCGAGGCTACTCTCAATGGTATTCCCCCAAGCCTCCAGAACTTCCTCGCCGGTCTCGAAGCAAAGATCAAGAATCTTGAGGAAAGCAACAAGATGCTGGAAGACCAGAACCAACAGTTGAAGGGTCACATTCAACAAAAAGGAACTAAACTGGTGCCCGATGGAGAGAATTTCATTTATGTCGAGGATGAAGAGGTCAATACCAACTGTCCCTGTCACGACCCGAAATATAGGCTCTATTTTATTAGTAATAAATTATTATTTAATTATTTGCTTATTTATTTATTTAAATTATTATTTACTTAAATAATTATGTGTGCAATTTATGTGTTATAATATTTATGCCTAGCATTTTATTCGAATTATTTGAGCTAGTGTGGAAGTGTTGGGTCTTAATAGTTAGTAGGGAGTGTAAATAAATGTGTTAGTAGATGGGGGAGGGGCCTGAGTGTAACATTTTGAAATAATTCCCCCCTACTCCCTCCCTACTCCTTCTCTTTCACCCTCACACTCCACCCCCATTCTTCTCTTCCCAGCAACTCTCCATCTCTCTCTAGAAATTGGGGTAAGTTTTCTCTTCTTTATCTTCTCTCTTCATTTACTTCCTCTTCCTCCCATCTTCTCTCATTTATTAAAACATGAACATTGTTTAGATCGTCGTTAGGATCGCGTAGAATCAAAAAGAATTGAATTCCGTCAACTTTGAGAATTTGCAAGTAAGTTACTTTTCCCCCATTTTTGCTAAAAATGTTCATTCCATGCTTAGATTATACTATAATTACCATTTCTTGCTTCTTTGGTTGATTTTGAGATGATTTGCATTTTATCCCATTTTGTGAAGTTTTGATGTTTGAATCATCCCTTAGATTGAGTGGTCTAATTGATGTTCTATGAGTTGTTTTAGGTGTATAGGGTGTTTGGGGTACCTTAGTATACCTATTGCAAGCATTTGGTTTGAGTTATGTTGTTTGGGTGGAAAATTTGGGAGAAACCCAGTTGGTTTTGGCCGTTTTCCGGCGACCTGGGTGCGTGGGCGACCGCCCATGATGGGTTTGGGCGACCGCCCATGAGACCAGTTGATCTGGAGAATTTGAACAAAGTGAGTAGGCGACCGCCCACTTTTGGGTTGGGCGACCGCCCAGGAAGTCAGTGGGTTTTGGGCTTGGGGTTGGGTTTTGGGCGACCGCCCAGACTGGCTATGGGCGACCGCCCATACCAGCTGTTCTGAGCCTCTTTGTTATTGAATTGTTTTAAGGTCCAAGCCCGATCTAGGCTCGAAGTATCACCCTAGTTGACTTAAGTTAATGTTGTGGAACACTTTATTGTTCGAGAATGATCCCCTTGTGATCGATTGTGATATGGGATTTATTTAAGTATCATTTTGAGAATGTGGTTCATCTTTGATGTGCGGTTTATATTGGTTTACCCTTGTGGTGAATTATTTGGATTAGTTCCCTACTTTGGAACTCTAAGTTGTTTAATTAAGCTAGTATTTATTACTTAGCATTTATTTGAAAGTCCAGCTGGTATTTGTGGTTGTGTCGGGCGATGTGAGATATTGTGATGGCACCGGCCAAGTCCATTATGGTGTCGACCATTGTTTTGCCCTTATTTCCCTCCTCCAGATTGGCCTTGGATGTGAGAAGAGCTAGCTCCTTTGTGTGCATTTTAGCTTTACTTGGAGCATGACTTTGTGGCATGTCTCCCGTCCCTTGTGGCCCTTCATTGGTTATTGGTTCCGGTACCAGGGTTTTCTCTTCGGCTTTCATGCTATTATGAAGATGATGATTTGTTGATTATTGAAGCCGCGCAGCGATCCTTTATTTGGATGTTCCGGTTTGAAAAACCTTGGCTATATCCTTTGTTATGTGTTTATTTCCGCTGCTATCTGTTATATGATAATTGCTATGTGCTATGTGATAATAATTATTGTTTATTGCTTATTGCATCATAGCATGTCATGTAGTTGCATTAGTAACTTATTGAGATTTATCTCACCCCCTTTTCTTTTATCTTTGTTTTCCTTAACCCCCCCCCAGGTGCTAAGGATTAGTCTCGCTGATCACGAGATTGAGGACGTCGAGTGTGGATCCATTCTTTTGGGGAAGGTCGATATAGGTTGGTTTACATTATGTAAATGTGTAACCATTTTGGGGTAGTTGTACCAAACAATGACGTCACTAAGAATTGTATATTTGTATTTTGTTGGGCATAAACTTGTGGAAGTTTATGTTAGTTGTAATCGATTTTTATCAAACATGGTTTTGTAAAACTTTGGATCATTACCTTTTGGTATCAAATGGATTTTTTAACTTCAGTATTTCATAGTTTTGGTTCTAGAGTCGACGTCCAGATCGCGGTCCCGGGGCCCGCGGGGTCCGGGGTCGCGACAGTCCCCCCAACACCAATGCTACTACCTTCCCATTCCCAAGCTACCGCAATGTTCCACCTCCTTCTCTCTACACCCAACAAGGTTTAACTACCATGAGCAAGAACAAGGCCGTCTATGAACCTTCCCCTGAACTGCTTGGCGGCTACCTCTCCGCTAGCAAACTACCCGCACCCTCATTGCCTCTGAGTATTGGGATGGCCGCTGCTACTGCTTCCACTACTCCTCCCATCACTCTGTCAGAAACTATCCCCGACATCTCCAATCACCCTGTGGTTATGGCCATGCAAGAGCAAATGCGAAAGTTGATTGAGACCGTAGATAAGCAAAGTGCACCGACTACCAAGACAATCAACCCTAGCCAAGTGGGGGCTCTCCCCAAGGATTTCAAGATGCCTAAGGTGGCAATGTTTCATGGTGACTCGTGTCCTAAGACTCATTTGGATAGTTATGTGTTGGCCATGAGGGCTCGTGACTGCACCAACGAACAAATGGCTCGCGTATTTCATAGCACTTTGGATGGTATAGCTCTGCGTTGGTTCTTGGGGCTAGAACCAAGCGAGAGGAAAACGTGGGATCAGATCAGCGCTATTTTCTGTGAGAAGTATCAGGCTAACTTGGATTGGCATGTGAATCGAACGGATCTTGAGAACACTATGCAAAAGCCCGGCGAGGCTATTTATGATTTTTACAAGAGGTGGAACCATCGGTTGTGTGAGGTCCAATACCCACCAAAGGCGAAGTAACAGAAACAGATTTTCTACAAGTGCTTGCTACCGGAGATGAAAGCAGCTATAGGTAATGGTTACTTCCCTGATTGCGGGAAATGGTTGACGCCGGAGTAAGGTACGAAGCAGGGTTCACTGGGATTGTGCCGCCAAAGGAAAGTCCAAAGACCAACAACAACAACTCCTTCCGCTACAAGGCTCCTACTGCGCCTGCGCCTCCTAGGGGTGGAAAGGAGGCCGTCGGCCAAGTGAATATGGTCCAGAAAGAGGTCCCATTAGATGTTCAAGCCGTAACAAGGAATGGGGCTCCGCCGCAAAGAGAGAGGGAGCACTTTGACGATTTTGGAATGCCTATGGGGAAAGTCTTTGACGTGTTAGTCAAGAGAGTCTCATCAAGCCGTTAGAGAATTACCAACCTGCCTACCCAAGAAGTGATTTGGACGCCTCCAAGTTCTGCAAGTATCACAAGCACATCGGGCACACAACGGATGGTTGTATTCAATTGAAGCGTGTAGTACAAGGGTTGATCAATGACAAGAAGATTGAGAAGCCGAAGGGTCCTAATGTGGTGAATAACCCTCTTCCTAACAATGGGGGTGGGGGGTGAATATGGTGCAAACATGCGAGATTAGTATCCTAGAGCTCATGGACGCTTTTGACAAGATAGGGCTCACGATGGTGGATATCTTCATGGCATTGGTGACATTAGAAATACTCGAACCATTAGAAGGACATCTCCCCCGTCTTGGTTGCGATTTGTCGAAGTTTTGCCACTACCACAAGTGCACCGGTCACACTACCGAAGAATGCTTTGAACTCAAGAAGGCCGTGCAAGAGCTCATCCACAAGGGAGTCATCGAAGACCCTAGAGATATGTAGCTAGCAATGTACTCATGGTAGAACTTAGTGAGATCACTGATCCGGCCGAGCCTGTTGTGGCGGACTGTGATGAGATGGGTTATATTTCAATGACTAATAATAAAGAATCTTCTGCTACTTGTTGTCTTTAGAAGAACTAGTAAGTGAAGTCGAATCTCTAGAGGAGGAGAATCCCAAGCCCTCTCAACCTCTTTCTTGGGCCAAAATCTTCGAGGAGGCCGAAAAGACCGAAGTTTCGCCCCCTTGTCATGACTCGCCATTGTCTTTGGAGGAGCTACGTGTGAAGTTTGTCTCCTTACAAGATCCGGTCAAGTGTACCAATCCGACCCAAGGGGTGCAAAGAAAGTCTTTGGGAAGGAACCCGAGCAAGCCGACCTAGACAAAGAAGACCCTATCCTCACTCAACTCAAACAAACCCAAGCCCACATTTCACTATGGTCCCTACTCACCTCCTCCCTATCCCATCGCCTCATGCTCGAGCAAAACCTCGCCGCCACCATGGTACCATCCACTATTACCCCGGAAGACGTCACCCACATGATTGGTAATATCCACTATGGAAACATCATCACTTTCTCGGAGCTAGACAAGCCAGTGTTCGGAGTTGATCATAATGAGCCTTTGTACATCACTGTCGAAATAAATGACAAGAAGATTCCCCGTGTATCATTGACAATGGTTCTGCTATCAATATCCTGCCTTCAAGGATGACGGATGTGGTTGGCGTTCATGGTGTTGATTTACGCCCATCCAAACAAACCATCAAAGCTTATGACTCTACATGCCGCGACGTGATAGGCGAAGTCACCTTGCCCATTACCATCGGAACAAAGATCCTGCCAACCGATTTCCACGTCATCGACATCCCCGCAACCTTCTCACTCCTCCTCGGCCGGCCATGGTTACATCAGTCGGGCGCTGTCCCATCTTCCTTGCACCAGTGTGTGAAGTTTCAATCTGGTAATGAAGTGACCATCATCTACAGTGATCTTGTAACTGCCCAAGGGACGGACACCAAGGGCGTTCCTGTCTTACAGATTCAGCATGGGGAAGAGAGCCGACTCTTCAATGGCTTCGAAATAGTCGCTCAAGCACAGATCTGGACCATCGACCTCACCAAAACAACGGACAAAGTGGCACCTGTTGTCAAGATACTGCGTAACATGGGTTTATACCGGGGCTGGGGCTAGGTAAGAACTTGCAAGGCCCCACAGAATTGGTTGAAGAGATTAATCATCGAGGGTTGTTTGGTCTAGGACACACCCTTACTCTTGAAGACAAGATGGAGCAACAGACAGAGGATAGAATTGCTTAAAAAGATGAAGCTTCCCTACAAAAAGCCTGAAATACGGCCATACCGTCTGTCCCTAAATAGCTACTTTGTTAGGGAAGGCGAGGAGTTTTCGTGTTTTGAGTTCGCAGAGCCATGGATTGACCCCACTGGGAAGTTGCAGAAAGGGTTCGAGATTTTCAGAGATGTGGAATTCGATCGGTCCAACATGAAGCTGACTTACATGGAATATGACAAAGCCACGGGCAGAATTAGAACCATCAGGCATGAGTACTCCACCAAGGTTGCAGAAGACTTGGCAGATCAACTTGAAGCCACAACCCTTGACAAGCCAGCAAGAGAAGCCGCAGAAACTCCAAGTTTGACTGAGACGTGGGACGGCCAATATCTGCTTCAACATCTGGGTAATCTGGGTCTGCACGAGGACATGGTTGCCGTCATCGAGGATGATTCTGAAGATAAGGTGGACCCAAGGACATTGGTGGTACCCATGGGGACAAGCTCAAGAATTGGTGCATCATTGGGGGACCTATAGCTACTCCGGAATTTATGGTGGGAACACTGGGGCTTACTCCTTCTCCTGTCGCCACTCCTGCAGCATCTCCTGTCACCGCTCAAAATCCCCATCCCCAGAGTCTAGTGTTTTACATTTTGAATTGAGTCTTCCTCTAAGTCTGACGACCTTACGTCTGAAGACTATGATCTTGTTGCAAACGCTATTTTCCCTTTTGCTATGAATGAAACCCTCGACCTTCCGAGTATCCCTCCATAGTCACTCTTTTAACTGATAAATTGGCTAATAATCAAACTAATGATATACACTTAGTTAATAATGATTCATTAGAAGAGGCAGACACAAACACATTAAATGATGAATACATTAAAAGATTTCAGAACAGGTTATTAATAAAAAAGAATCTCGAGCCCAAGCTGCCGATGAGGTGTTAACATGCGTGAATTTGGGGACCGAAGCCGAGCCTAAGGAAACGCAGATTGGAAGCTTCTTCAGCGGAGCCGAAAGGGAAGCACTGATTGAGCTACTCAAAGAATATGTGGATGTGTTTGCATGGTCGTATAAGGACATGCCGGGGCTCGACAACTCGATCGTAGAGCACAGAATCCCGACGGCACCAGACGCTAAGCCAGTCAAGCAGAAGCTGCGCCGCATTAAGCGGAATGGTCTTTGCAAGTGAAGGAGGAGATGAGAGATGAGAAGCTACTCCGTGTGGGTTTTATCAGGGTGATCGAGTATCCAACGTGGTTATCAAATCTGGTGACTGTCAAGAAATCCAACGGTAAAGTCAGAGTATGTGTGGATTTTCGGGATCTCAACAAAGCTACGCTAAGGATGACTTCCCCTTGCCAAATATCGACATGTTGGTGGATGCGACCGCCCATTATGAGGTCAAGTCGTTTGTTGATGGGTTTGCGGCTATAACCAAATCAAGATGGCCGAGGAGGACCAAGAAAAAAAACAGCTTTCACCACCCCATGGGGACTTTTTGCTATACCGTCATGCCATTTGGGCTGAGGAACGCTGGGGCTACCTACCAAACGGGCAGTTTACAACTTTATTCCACGATATGATCCACAAGGAGATTGAGGTGTACGTGGATGACATGATTATACATTCAAAAGGGTCTGGGGGCCAGCACTTGATAGATCTCAGAAAATTCTTCAACAGGTTGAGAGAGCACGCCATGCGCGTTGAACCCGGCAAAATGCACCTTTGGAGTTCGTAGAGGGAAAGTATTGGGTTACATGGTCACCGAGAATGGGATCGAAGCCGACCCAAGGAAGATTCAAGCCATCCTGGAGATGAAGCCACCCCGTACCGAGACAGAGATAAAGGGATTCATGGGACGCCTGCAATACATCAGTCGGTTTATCAATCAGCTGACCACCATCTGCGAACCGATTTTCAAGCTAATGAGGAAACAAACCAGTGTGGAGTGGGATCATGACTGTCAGATAGCCTTCGAAAGGATCAAACAATATTGGTGAATACCCCAATCCTGCGCCCGCCGCATAAGGAGAAGCCATTGCTACTATACTTAACCGTGACAGATACCGCCGTCGGAGCCATGTTAGCACAAGAAGCCAAAGATTCCCGGATTGAGAATGCAGTGTACTTTGTCAGTCGAAAGTTACAAGGCAGCGAGCTCAATTACTCCGCGCTCGAGAAGACCTGCGTAGGCCTAGTATGGGTGGTGACGAAGCTCAAGCACTACATGGTATCCCATCCGATCTTACTAGTCTCGAAAATGGATCCTATCAAGTACCTGTTCGATAAACCATCCCTTTCTATGAGACTCGCTAAATGGTCAGTATTCTTGGGAGAGTTCGACATTACTTATGTACCGAGGAAGGCAATCAAGGGGAGGGCAATGGCCGATCAGCTCGCAGACGCTCGAGCACTGAGACGAGACGAGGGACCCGACCCCGAGTTCCGGATGATGACATTTTCGCAATTGAGGTCGCAGAAAGGTGGCAATTATTCTTTGACGGGGCTGCAAACAAGCGAGGAATGGAGTCGGACTCCACTTATTGATCCCAAAGATGAGCACACTCCATAGCCATCAAGCTAAACTTTTCAGCAACCAACAACGCCGCCGAGTATGAGGCGTGTATAGCCGGATTGGAGGCCGCCCTAGAGCGCAACGTAAAAGAGTTAGAAGTGTAGAGACTCTGCTTTGATCATTAACCAAACGGCGAAGAGATGGAAAACTATTGATCCTTGCCTGCAGCGGTACCAAGGTTACATGGATGAGTTGATAGCACAGTTCAAAGAAGTTAGCTTCCATTTCCTGCCACGAGACAGAAATAGGTCTGCGGATGCTCTAGCCACATTGGCCTCCTTAGTTGAAATTCCAGAAGGAAGGTCCGTGAAACCATTCAGAGTGGATGGACCGAGAGGGAGAACCCCGCCTATTGCTGTGAGATCTAGATCGATGCAGAGGTAAACGGAGATCAATGGTACGCCCAAATCTACAAGTTCCTTAAGCACGGAGAGATGTCCCTTGACGGAGATGTGAAGGCCAAGAGTCTGCAAAGCACTCAAAAGGTTGGCGGGGCAGTTTGTGCTGTTAGACGATACTTTGTACAAGAGGCATTACGATGGTCTGTTGCTTATGTTGACAACAAGAAAGCTGAAGCAATAATGGAAGAAGTACACAACGGGTTGTGCGGACCCCACATGAATGCAAGGATGCTTAGACAGAAGATCACTCGGCTGGGCTATTATTGGATTACCATGGAGATAGACTGTATTCAATGGGTTCGACGGTGTCACAAGTGCCAAGTATGCTCCAACCTCAACCACATCCCCCCACACGAAATGTATAGTTCCACCACGCCTTGGCCATTCGCCACGTGGGGTATCGACATTATTGGAAGATCTCGCCGGCCGGCAGTAATGGTCATGAATTCGTCTCGTCGCGGTCGACTACTTCACAAAGTGGGTCGAAGCTCAGTCTTACAAGGTGCTGAATTCCAAGAAGGTAGCGCAGTTTATCAAAGAGAATATTATGTGTCGGTATGGGGTTCCTAACCTCATTATATCAGATAATGGCAGTCATTTCGAAGCCGAGTGTGCTCGCTTGCTTGTAGAATTCAAGATCGACGAAAGAAATCTTCCCCATACTATCCGCAGACTAACGGCGCGGTTGAGGCGGCCAACAAGACGATAGAGCAGATAATTCGCAAGATGGCTTCGCAAGGACGGGATTGGCCCGAGAAGTTACCATTAGCACTTTGGGGTAAGAACGTCAGTCCGCACCGCTACTGGAGAGACCCCTTACGCTTTGACATACGGCATGGAGGCAGTGCTCCCTATGAGTTGGAGGGTGCCATCTTTGAGGTCTGCTCGAGAACCAAGTGAATGAGGTAGAATGGCTTCGTAGTCGCTATGATAAATTGGCAACACTAGACGAACGCAGATTGAAGGCCATGGAACACGTCCGGCCTATCAAAGGAGAACGACAAAGGCCTTCAATAAAAGGTCAAGCCTTGTTGACATAAAGGAAGGAGACTTGGTGCTCAAAGCACGCTTACCCAACAAATTCAACCCCCTCGGGAAATGGGCCCCCACTTGGGTAGGGCCGTTTGTGGTACAGAAGATCTTCTCCGGAGGAGCGGTCAGAATGGCAGATTGGATGGCAACCCGTTCAAAGAACCAGTTCAACCTCAGCAAGCTCAGACGCTACTATGACTAGACTCCCCCTCTAAAAAAAAAAAAAAAAAAAAAAAAAATATATAAAAAATAAAAAAAATTATTACTACGCAAAAAGAAGCCCGATAGACCGAAACCCGCAAAGGGCGGTCTATGCAAAATAAGGGTGCGTACAAGCTCGCTAGATCGAAAACCCGCAAGGGCGGTCTAGGCAAAAGTTAGAGCATCCCCCTTCTATCTTCCCTTTCTTAAAATCATTCTAGTCTGACTGGAGGTGAACTACGGTGACCTGAGCCCCTAGTCCTATTTGTAAAAGGGGAACGTAGGCAGCCTTTCAAAAGGTGCGGTCTAAAAAAACGAATAAACATCAAAAATCTTGTCAAAGCAATAGAGATAGAAGTGGTATTTTTCTGAAAGCAAAAACTTTTATTTCCATAGCATTGCATGTAACACTTATTTGATGAGTCTAAGCTTGACATACTTTTTGAATAAATAACTATTCTGAAAGAAACTAAACAAAAGTAAACTAAATTAAACTAATGTGTCTGCAACGACTATGGAGAGACGCTGGGATTACTCCTTAGTGCATTTGTGCCTCGGTCTCTCTTCTTGCTTTGCCCACGGCGAACTTTCTTCTTGCTAGGATTCTCACAAAATCTTCTTTCGAACTCGCTAACACCTTAGCCTTGCCATTAGGAGCCTCTTCGCCCTTCCTCTTCTTTGACGCCCCCACTTCTTCTCCACCTCCGTTAGCCCGCATCTTCTCATCCTCCTCTCATAAGCCTCAGCCTCCTTAATCCTCAATGAAGAACTTGGAGCACAGGATCCCAAAATAGTGCCCCTTAGGATCTCTAGAGTCTGCTCCGCACATGCCCAAGTTCCCCATATACCAATCCAAATACTCGCGTGGCAGGAAGGTGTTGCTAGAGCGTGTGAGGAAGGTCCTACGACTAAAGCCGGCCTCGCCCACATCTGAGAAAGAAGGACTGAGGCACTATCATCCAACTGAAGTACCCGAAAGGAAAAATCATCTCTCTCCTCGTCCCAACCCTCCGGGATGGTCTGCACCAAACCATACGACGAACCACTTAGAGGGATAGTAAAAAGTAGTTCCAGAAAGGGTCGGAACTTTGATCATGTGAAGTCCCACTTGTTTCTCCCTCACAGAGTGAATGTGCCAATGGGGCACCACCCACTGAATGTCGTCAGTCACCATTTCGCCAAATACTTTTCCCAAACCTTTGAGAGTCATGCCTTCAAAACGCTCCCACCATGCCTCTAATGCGGGTGCATCCATGGGGCCACCTTCAGAGAAGCCGCCGGTTTATTCACTCGAAGACGCTCTTGCAACCACAGGGTCAAAGCCTATCACTACACAAGGCATCCCACCATAAGCCGCGAGAGGGAATCCCACAGAGCATCTCCCCCAAGAATGGCCGGTACAATATATATAACCCAAACGAGCCAAGTTTCACCATACCCAAACATCCTTCACTGGCAAATCCCACCTCAGAAGGGAAAAGGATAGAGCTAAACAAGCACAGTGCAAGATGGTCCAAGGAGCGGTTAGATGTCACGTCTGCATGCATGAAGTGTTGTGGCATCCAAGAAAGGTCGACATAACCGCCCCTAGCATACCTATCAAAGTCATCCGCGGGTACGCCAAAAGTCACCAACTTGTCCCTCTCAAGCAAACGAAGTCAAAAGGCAAGGCAACTTTACCCTCCCTTCGTAGCCACATAATGCTGCGATATATTCATAAGTGGGTGTTATCTCGTTGAATGAAAAGTTGAAGACATGGAGGGTATCATTCCAAAATTTACCACAAGCTTGCAAGAGGTGGGTATTGGAGTTCATGTGCAAAAAGTGACCAAAGACACTTTATCCCATACCGTTCATCAAGTTCCTACGACTCGAACCAGGAAGTTTGGCAACCCACTTCCCAAGAGGTTATAAAGACTTTTTTCTCAAGGCTTGTGATCCTAGCCTCTTGATCCATGGCAAAGAGCAAGAAAAATGGCTAAAAAGGAACTCAAAAAACTGCTCAAAAAGTTGCTGGTACGTTTTTGTGGCTGCAAAGGGTTCATTAAATACTACACAACTCCCATTCTTGCCAGGAAAAGGAAAACCGGAGCGGCGCATGATTTGGCCACGCGGCCACATTGCCCTTGGCCCCGCGGCCGATATTGTCCTTGGCCGGGCGGCCAACTTCGTCCTAGGCCACGCGGCCAACTTTGCTCCGGATCTTGCCATGGCCAGGCCGGCCAACATTGCTCTATGCCTCGCCATGGCCATGCGGCCAACTTTGCTCCATGCAGAAAATCCAGCTTGTTTCTTCCCACTCCGTGACGGATCCATGCAACTACGTACCTGCCCCCTTCCATGGCTCATGCATTGTATAAAATTGGGGACATTTGTAAAATAACTAGTTTGCACAAGTAGGCTCCCACAATAAAATCGCATTTTAAAGCATAATATACATACATGCATTTTATACTTGTTCTGTACATACATATCCCTCTGCTCTCTACTAGCTAACAGTGTAGGAAATAAAGATGGAAAGATGGGCCCCGCCTAGTCAGAATCTTCCTCCGTGGTATCTCCACGCCGCGCTAAAGCCCGAGAGCTACCGGCACCCGAACTCCGTCCCCGAGCACGCCTGACCACCAATATGAGAAGAGCCCGCACCATTCGGAGACCGTTCCCGACGTTGGGGTGACGCAACGTCGTCCCTCTGACAAGTACATGAATGGTACGCCTCCCTCAGTAAGCGCATCAACACGTTCTCCCGCCGAGCTGAACGGATATATGCCTCCCGAGTCACCTGAGAGGGAAACCAATGCAAGGATTACAAGGCAGAAAGAAATAAGTGTGTGCGAACATGACTGATATAAAGCACAAAAGCCGTACCCCAGCGTCGGGCGGAGGAATGAATGTCTCCTCAACAAGATCTGCATCAGTCGGCTCCAAGCTAAGCTCCACCTCACGGCCACCCCTCATCACTCTCACGCTACTCGAGCGAAGGGGATGTCAACCAAAGGCCGACTCCGACCAACATAACGGGCCGAGCTTCGACCCCTCTCCAGACAACATCCTAGCCGTACCTGTGGACTGAC